>QLTV01012186.1:3192949-3206343 GCA_003457575.1 Thermophis baileyi | reverse complement strand
AGAGAGAGAGAGAGAGAGAGAGAGAGAGAGAGAGAGAAAGAGGAAGCAAGGGAGAGAGAGAGAGACAAGGAAGAAAAGAGATAAAGAAAGAAAGAAAGAGAGTGAAAGAAAGAGAAAGAGAAAAAAAAGGAAGGAAGGGAGAGAAGAGGGAGAGAGAGAGAGAGAAGAGGAAGGAAGCACTACAAACCCTGCCACTAGACGTGGCTTCAGAAGACACTTTGAAACAGCACAGCAATTTAGGGCTGGAAGATATCTCGGAGGTCATCTAGTCCAACCCCCTGCTGCAGCAGGAAACCTTACATCGTCTGGATTATTTTGGTGCCTCTAACAGAGAGGAAAATTGCCAGAAAGGAGAAGGAGTTTACTAGGACAAGGCTGCCATGCAGAGGAAGGCAGAGATAGTCCTTGACTTATGACCACAATTGAGCCCAAAATTTTGGTTGCTAAGCAAGAGCATTGTTAAGTGAGTTTCACCACATTTTACTCAATCCATGACATTTCCTGGTTCTAACAGTGATGTGCAAGCTAGGGAAGAACATCTGAAGGCATGTGTAATGTTCTAATGTACAGAAGTTATGGTTAAATGTGTGGCAGAAAGTGGACTCGGTGTGTTTTGCCAAATGCAGTAAGTGAGGTTGAATGTGTACAGTAGTTTTAGAAGAGCTGTGTGTGTGTGTGTGTGTGTGTGTGTGTGTGTAGTAGTAGTAGTAGTAGATAATGTATCTTTTTGTGTGCCTGTGTGTAATATGAATGTACACATATGGCATATATACATAGGATTAAATAGTATTTTTTGGATGTTCAGTAGTAGTAAATAGATAGGGAAATTGTATCTTGTTGAGGCCTTTGAGGCGAGGAGAGGCCAGGCACCCGAACCCTAACCCTTGACGTGACTGACGTCAAGTTGGCCACGCCCACCCAGTCACATGACCATCAAGCCGCTCCCACAAAATAAGCCACGCCCACAAAATTAAGCCACACCCACAGAATGGTAGTAAAAAAAAATGGAACCCACCCCTGAACTAAAGGTAGGTCAATTCTACCTACCCTCTTTTGGGACACTGTCAGAGGGGGGGGAATCCTCCTCTTTCCTTATAAAACTCTTTAAATGAATAGGAGATTGCCTCAGAGGAAAACTGAAGCTTGGGAGTTGGAGATATTTTCATTGAGCAGTTGGCAGGTAAAAGATTAATCAGTTTGTACTTCCATCCACTTGTTTTCTGCAAAAGAAAACAAGATGCAACTAGAGCCTTCATATTAGCATAACTTAGAGACCCTATTTTCAGATCACATTAATATCCATGTATGTGATTAATTATAAGCAAAGAACCATTGTGAATTCTAAAAAAAAAATCATTCTAGTTCAGAGGGGGAAAGTACATGGTGTGATGGTGTGGGTTTTTGATGTTATTATGAGGCCAGCTGTATTACTTTCTTTTTAATAAGAAAAAATAGAAGGGTGAAAATCAAACTATAATTTTTCACTTTTCTAACTATATAATTGCTTTCCAGCTGTTCAGTATATTTATCTCTTGTGTAGTTTCTGGGTTTTCTGCTAGGCTGAACAACAATTTTGAGATCAGCAAACAATAGCTTGGACGCTCTGTTTTTTTTTTTTTAACTGTAAATGTAAAAGCAAGTGATTGTATATGATAGTTGCCTGAGTAGCAGAAGCTCTTACTTTGAATTTCCTTGGCATGTCAAGTTACTGATCAATGGTCTGGTGAGCCATGGGATGGTTCACCAGTTATAACCTTAGCAATTAATAACCATAAGTTTAATGCTCAATGCAAAGGAGAAGAAATATCTTCAAATACCTAATGTTGGGAGGTGGAGGTTGTTGATGAATATCAAATTTACCATCTTGCATGTTATTAAAGGTGGGAAAGATACATGTAGTATAACATGGATTCTAGCTGCATCAACTCATCAAACTTGCAATGGATCAAAAGTATGAACACATAACTTTTTTGTTGTGGCTGTGAATTCTTGGGGCCATTTTGTGATGATGCGAACTCGAATTTCAACCTTTTCTTTTATACGCAGTTAACTTGATGTTACTGTTCATTTTCAGGCTTTTTAAGGTTCTGCTGTATACAGACAACCATTTCCATAAGTCCGTTAACCATCACAGAAAGATAATTTTCTATGAGTTCCACTTTCAAGTAATAGACAAATAACAGAAACATTCAACATTGGACGTTAGTGGCTGAAATAGCTAATAACACCTAAGTAGATTCAATTGCTATTTACTATTATTATATTTAATGAGAAACTTGAACAGAGCTTTGTTTGGTTTCTTATGTTTTTGATGTGTTGGGGATATTCTTGTGGGGAAGGAAGTTGAAAAGTCCATCAATAGAAATTGCCAAACTGCCAGTTATTATCATTGAATTGGCTTCTGAGTTGGGTTATGAGCCTGTTCAGATTTGATACACACCTTGCATTTGACAGTTATGAAATCACTGTTCTATACTAATCAGAGATCATCTGGAACTTCATAGAATAGAAAAGGTCAATAAAGATGGACAGTGATACAGAGAATAACTTCGGTTAGAAATTGCTAAAGAAAATATGTAGTTAGGAAAGGAAAAGAAGACATGGGATATGCTTTCAAACACTTGTGCAATTTTATGCGGAAGACATTCCTTATCTACTGCTGAAGAGAATGATTCTCAATTTGTTTATTTACTCCTAAATACCTCCTAAATTTAGGATTATTTAATCCTAAATTAATTTATATATGATTTATATAGCCACCCATCTCAGACAAGTGACTCTATGTCGCTTACAAAGATTAAAATACAGAAAAGCCATCACACATAACACCCTGGTGCCCCAGAATAAATAATAATCCCACTCTCAGACACCCCCAAATTAATAAAATAGTGTAAATTTGAATTGAGCATTCATGAAACTTCTGATTAGCAATATCCAGATCATCACTATGCAATTAGACGAGCAATAATGCAATTTTGCACAATATTGAGAGAATATTTATTATTATTGTTGGCTAGATGTTTAGACTGGATTTGGCATTTCTATCTATCAAGCCCTTCCCAAACATCTGGGATATGCAGATGTTGTTGTTTATGGGTGTTAAAAGTATTGTTGCAGGATTTAAACTGTTCCAAGTAAAACTGCCTTTTGCAACTGATGGTGATTTTGTCAGTGCTGGTGGTATTTATTATTATGGTTGGTCTCGCAGTCAGCCAGATTTTTAGATTGGATTTGGTATTTTTATCCATCTATTGAGTCCTTCCCAAGGACCTGGGATGGACAGGTGTTATTATTATTATTATGATTGGTCGCCCAGATAATCAGATGTTTAGACAGAATTTGGAATTTTTATCCACCTGTTTTTACATCCACAAAAATATGACATCACAGCTGCCAATTCTTTAGCTGGTGTTGGCCTTCATACCCATCAAGTTCTTCCCAAGAACCTAGGATTTCATAATATGTAAGCATAATATATGTGCATATCCAAGCTCTGTGGCTTTTTCAATTGACAGATGGAAATTTTGTCAATGCACAGATTTTCTAAGTACTGTCCAAGATTTTTGGTATGGCACCCAGTGTGCCAATATTATTATCCGCAGTGAAGCACTACCTTTTTGTGCAACTTATATGCTCTGAAAAAGAGGAGAGCTATTCCAGAAGTTCAAACTTGATAGATCTCATCAGAGGTGCTGGATGAAGAATATCTCTCTCAGAAATAATATGGTGAGATGATAATTCACAGAAACCCATACCACATTAGTAATCACCCAGGTCAACAAGGATCACGCTAGCTTTTGGAGATCCAGGTCATCTATTGACAAAGGTCTACAGGATTCAGGACAGCTGGTTGAGCAGCCAAAGCCAGCAGATATAGGACCACTGGAAGAAAAGATGCTTTACCTGTTGCAAATATTCAACAATTGAAAAAAAGAAAAGAAATAATGATATGTTATTACAAATCAAGCCCAATGAGAAGAGGATATCGGAAATTAATTTTGTGCAGCGTACTGTGGTCTAGAAAAGAATAGAAAAATTTAGAAAATACTGAACCATTTCTTATAGTGCATTGGGAATATTGTAATTCTGGATTTCCTGAAGGAATGAAAACATGATGTCTTCAAGACCCCATCAAAATATATGTTTACAAAATACTTTAAACTTGGTGATCAAATGAGGCAGAACACATAACTGTTTACCACAGAAGCCAGTTGAAATAAAACAAAGACTATTCCTTCCAAACTGATCAGAGAGAGGACTCTGGATTAGAGGACACCTTTCTGGAAAGAAGATCTACTCCCACATTGCACACAGATGTAATTTAGTGTAAACAATATTCTTCCCTTCTTACTTTGAAACTGATTGTAATAACATGTAATCATATATTTATTTGTCTCTTCCTAACAGATCTTGAAAATTTCAAAACCAGGACGAGGAGTACAGTTTCAGTCCGACAAGGACAGGGAATGGTGTTGCTTTGTGGACCTCCACCACATTCCGGAGGTGAGGAACCAAATTGTTTTGGATCTAAGCTGTTCAAGCTTTTCAAAAGCAAAATGTGTAAATTCATATAGTAATTCTGTGTATTAATCACATGCAGTTAAGGCTTATTTAAAGGAATACGCTTTACTTATCTGTAAATCATGTCCTCATATTGACGTTGGTTCAGTAGAATAAGGTTGAGAAGGTTTGGATTCAAATGTTGGCAGATCTCAGCAGGCATCTTAACTTGTTGTATGAACCAGATGGTTAGTGCAATAATATGCATTATTTGTATGAGCGTAGTGTTTTATATGAATGCAAGCATTGTGTTTTATTATACTATATGAATCCAGCTCTTAAATCATGATAAATGTACTATTCTTAGGAGTACAAACCTTTAATTTTCTTAGGTGATGCTCTGTAATAATATCAATTCACATTTCTAGCATTTTGACCATTACTATTTATTTGGCCAAGTGTAAATAGATACAGAAGGAATTTGTCTACAGTTCAGAAGCTTTCAGTGTACATGCAAAGCAAGAGAATAATGATAATCATAATCCTAGTAATACCAATAAGAAGAGGGAGTGAAAAAGATAATAAGGATGAATAATAATGTTACAGTCATACTACAGAGGTAAATAGATGGTGAGAATTAGGTGTTCAGCAGAGTGAAAAACTGTCCCTGTTTCTAGGTTTTTTGGCCTGTAGTATTCTATAAGAAGAAATCATATCTTATCCCAGTAGTTTTAGTTCATAAAAGTATGTACAATGGTGAATACAAGTTATAATTTAATTTTATTTAATGTTTCTTTGAATCTTAAATACAGCTTCATTAATAATTTAAAAAATAATAATCTTATTCTGAGGAACTGATAATCATGCATTGTGTAAAATGGTTCATTGTCTTCTGGGGAGACAGGATACATACCAAACCTTGCTTTTTAACTGGGGCCAGAATCAACGATAAAGTTGCTTCAAAAACACACTTCAGAAGAATTAGAAGCAGTTTTTAAAAAGAGTTGGCATAGGGGTAGGTGGCAAAAAGAACAGGATAAAATGAGCAGTAATTTTCTACAAAATACATTTTGTCCTAATATGATTCCTATTTTTGTAAAAGGTTCTCAAAACTATGTTGTTAAAATAGCTTTTTAAGGTCTGTGTTAATAATATATGACCAGTCTACTAGAAATATTGCCTCCACATTCTTGGGAAAGCCTTAACAATGATCACAAGGGGACAGTTTTAAGTTGTTCAGTGTGTACTATTTGGCATGTATGAGTGTAGTATTATCAGCAAATCTATATTTAAGAATGACTTACAGTGCAAGAGCACTCTCAGTAGTATCCTAAGAGCTGGTTGGTACATGGTGGACATATCTAGACTTAGTCATATAGTCAGATTCTGCATATTTAAATAAAAGTGAAAGGTATAAGGCATTCTCTGTTGTGCATGATTGTGCTTGATATATTACAAAACAGTGGACAAACTCTGAAGTACAAAAGGGAGGAAATATCAATATTTTTTTATATTTAAGGAAAAATGTGTTGAACAATGTTGGCAAAGGACATGGTAGAAGTCCCATCCTTTATTTATCAAAAAGATTTTCAGATAAGTACCAAGGTTTCATCAAAAGGCATCTTCTGTCATGCAGTCAATTGTATACATATGTAAAGATATATTTGTGTATTCTTATTATCATGGAAAACCCATCTATAGTATCTGTATAATATCATTTTACTCACCATTACAGTTTTACTCAGCTGTGAGGTTACTGAAGGCCTACCTAAGGTCAAGGTTCTTTTACAGCTGTTTAAACTTTTCTAGAGCAGAGTGTGTCATTTATACAGTATGCTACTAAAACTCTGATTATTTGATTGTTTGTAACCTTCAATTGGGTGAAAAAGTGTATCATGGGGCAACAATTTTTGAATCAACATTCCTCAAATGGGCTAACTTAAAGAAGACATCCAAAATCTGGTACCAATGACTCCCTTGCTATTGATATTTGGTGAAGTTGTGGCCACTGTAGTACTGTTGTGCTGTCACACTGTTGCAGGAGTGGGTTCTTGATCCTTTTGCTGCCGGTTCGCTCAGGGTGCTTTGCGCGCGCATGCGTGCAGCAATCAAAAATTAGCTTCTGCGCATGCGCAGAAGCAAAATCCAAGATGGCGGTGCTCACGGAGACACCGACAGAACCGGCTCCGTGACGTCATCATGGAGTTACTAACAGTTCTAAAGAACCGGTTAGAACTGGTAGGAACCCACCTCTACACTGTTGCACTCATTTCTAACTCATCATTTCTAACACTTCATGTCAGTCTTCTACAAAGAAAATCAATGAGAAACCGGTAGGAAGTTAAAAGTTGCTCCTATTGCCACTGTTTTGGTTTTTTTTGGTCCACCTAGGATTATTCAGTTTCTTTAAGTAAGGAAATATCTGAAACAATGACCCAACTTGTCTGGTTTTATTATAAGAGTGATCTGCTTGCTGCAGATAGTATCTGGCCTCATGATTTAACCATATAATCAGCTGCACAAATATTTAGTCAAATGGTGGGGTATAGTTTAGCAGGAGGAACAAATCTGTTAATAATTACTTGAGTTACACTCAAGTTGGGTTGGTTTTTTTAAAAAAAGCATCACTTCCAAATACATGTATCTTCATAATTGATAATACTCTTGTCTTCCTTCACCTTTCTACTAATGAGTTTTCTTAACTGTAGAACTGTTTTTAATTCCAGTCTTTTACTTCTCTTTCTCCTGTAAACATCTCTTTAATATCTTTAGCCATTGACATTTGTCAAGTGGACAGAATATTCATGCCTCTACCAGTGGTGGGATTGAAATTTTTTTACTACCAGTTCTGTGGGCGTGGCTTGGTGGGCGTGGTGTGGCTTGGTGGGCGTGGCAGGGGAAGGATACTGCAAAATCTCCATTCCCTCCCCACTCTGGGGAAATGTTACTGCAAAATCCCCATTTCCTCCCGATCAGCTGGGATTGGGGAGGCAGAGAATAGATGGGGGCAGGGCCAGTCAGAGGTGGTATTTGCCGGTTCTCCGAACTACTCAAAATTTCCACTACCGGTTCTCCAAACTACTCAAAATTTCTGCTACCGGTTCTCCAGAATTGGTCAGAACCTGCTGAAACCCACCTCTGCTCGCTACTACTTAATGTTTTTGATGTTCTTTAGAAAACCTTTTATTTTGTATTCATCGTTTCCCACTAGACTATTTTTGTATAATCACATTAGTTATTACACTGCTTCTAAAGATATGCTGATAGCTTCTTTGCTAATCGTATAAAAAGTACAAGGTAAAATGAGGTCTCTAAAATGGACATCCTGAGAGAGCTGTATATATCTTTGTTATTAACTTACTAGCAAGTAGTCAGCATTTGGTTTCTAAAATTGAGCAAGCAAGTATATATTTTATATGAACTTCCTGTTTAAGTACCTGTTTCTGCAACAGGTAAATATATTGGTGATTCTGCCATTTTCTCTCTTAAATACAGTCTATGCTGCAAACTGACTTTGAATCACCTGGAATGGCAGAAACTTTTCTTTTGGCCATTGTTATGAGGAATTCTATATAAGTGTGTATAAGCTTAAAAATCAGTTAAGCTAACAAATTTTGTGTGGAGCCAGGTTCCAGTATTTAGGTTCCAATCAATAATATGATATATATTCATAGATCATTACCATTCTGCTATTATTTATTACTTTGTTATTTATTGCACATTAGTTTTTGTCCTAAAAACAAATTACAGTTTAGTAAAATACTAAAATGATTTCAAGAACATGAAAAAATCAGAAGGGAGACAGGATTTTTGATGCTCCCTGTCAGCTTCGCACAAGAAAATTCAATGGGGAAGCTAGCAGGAAATTGGAAGTTACTCCTGCTCCAACTCCTTTTTTGCACATCTATTTTCCTTTTTAGGTAAGGAAGTATCTCTGAAACAATGATCCAATGAATCATGGGTTCTCTATTATACCATTGTAATAATGCTTTTCTGAAATGAGTGTCTCTTAAGGTCTTTGATGAACAATATTTTTTTTAAATCAGTATTGAAGGATATTAGTATCTATTATATCTTTTAACATAACAGTTAAAAGTATTTGACACAGAGACAGAAACTACTAGATAATCTCAAATAATGTTCCTTACCTTATCTTGTGAACTTAATAAATATTTTTTGTGTCATTGCCAAATGCTATTTTGGAAGATTAGAGATATTTTGATTTAATAATATTTTCTTCAAATATGACTGTGATTTCTTTGTTGCAGAGGTAACTTAGAAGATTAGATAGATAGATGATAGATAGATAGATAGATAGATAGATAGATAGATAGATAGATAGATAGATAGATAGATAGATAGATAGATAGATAGATAGATAGATAGATGTAGATATAGAGATACTATAGAGAGATAGAGAGATAAAATTTATGTACATAATATACATGATTAACATAAATTATTGTTCTAATGGGGAAAGGGGAAAGGTTTTCCTCTACATTCATAGAGATGTCATTGTGCTGCAACTATAAACATCATTGAAAAAAGGAAGAAAGCAGATTTCTGCACCAGTGGAAGGAAGCTGAGAATTTTTGGTTCTTGTGGTAGCAAAATGACTTTCTATTTTTGAAGTGAAAAGCTGTGCAGTGTAAATTGAGCTTGTGCCTGGGCTGTTGTTGTTACTGCTGTTTAAGTGTTGCAAGAAGAAATATTAAGTGTAAATTTATTCCAATTGATAAGTCAGTAACACCAGCACAATGTGCCTGATTTTTTGCCTGACATGGCTTGGCAGTTATGAAATAAGTATCAATCTTTCCAGAAAGGAAAACCACTGAATTATACATTTAACTATCTCCTCGTTGCATGCACAATCTGACCATATCCTCTTGCATCTAACTCTGGCACAAACATGACCTGCTGATATCTTTTTTTCTGCCTTCTCTATAACATTGCCCTACTGGTGGGAGAAATAGTAATAAAATAATAAGAAGAACCATTTGACTGCAAGCAAGAACTGGTGGAACTACAAAATGGACGAAGTAATAGAAAATGAAGACGTTAATGTTCTCTGGGACATTAGTACTGTATTCAAACAGACAGGCACCTGCTATATAACACCCCAGATGTAACAATTCTTGATAAGAATGACAAAATGTATGGATAGTTAACGTGGAGTATCTGGAGACAACAGAATAGAAGTGAAAGAACTGGAGAAGATCCCAAAATGCAAAGATCTGCAAATAGAAGTAGAATGACTGTGGCAAAAGAAAGCAAAATAGTACCAATAGTAATAGGTACCTTGAATGCAAAACACCTAGAGCAGGGGTGTCAAACTCGTGTCGTCACAGCGGCGTCACATGATGTATCAGGACTTTTTTCCCCTTTGCTAAACCAGGCGGGGGCGGGGCCAGCACATGACGCATCCAGCCCGTGGGTCGCGGGTTTGACACCCCTGACCTAGAGCATTACCTGAATATCATCAGTATTGACAAAATTAACACCAGTCAATTGCAAAAGGCAGCTTTACTTGGAATAACTTACATCCTGTGTCTATACCTTTAACATCACCAAACAATTTTGCCTTGGGAAGGACTGGCAATAGCAATAGCACTTAGATTTATATACTGCTTCACAGTGCTTTATAGCACTGTCTGGGTGGTTTACAATGTCAACATATTGCCCCCAACAATCTGGGTCCTCATTTTACCGACCTTGGAAGGATGGAAGGCTGAGTCAACCTTGAGCCACTCAAGATCGAACTCTAGGCAGTGGGCAGAATTAGCCTGCAATACTGCATTCTAACCAGTGGGCCACCCGGGCTCTAGATAGGTGAGTAAAAAAAAGTCAGATCCAGTCTAAACATCTGGCTGACCATAATAAAATATAAAACAATAAAATAAGATTCCAGTTACGGTACAGAATTAAAATTATCATAAGGACGCAAAAATGTAGAAAGAGTACCATTTTGAGGAAATATAATTAATTAAATGCTGCAACCATATTGTTTATAAAATCCTTATTTTCTTTGAGATTGTGAGTTTATTTCAGAAAAGTGAAAGCCTTCCCTGTAGATAGATAAAGAAGCAATTAGTGCTAAAAATTGCTTGACTTAGCAAAAATCAGATGGTTTTAAAGTGGGGGGGGGAAGTGGGGCCTGTATTCAATGAAATGTGTGAAATGTGTATCAGTGGATGTGTTCCAACTCTCTGCTTTACTGGATAAGAGATAAAGTAGGTAAACAGCATGCAGATGAATGGTCCTGATCTGTTCCAGAGAATGTCATGGGAAAAAGCATTATGCTGCTATAAGGATAGAAAAGAATTCATCTCTGTTAAGGTATGTTATAATATAGTGCTTACAGTATATCCCCCAATAGGAAATGGAAAAAAAAATTCAACAGAACCTGAAAGAGGCCTGATTTTTCATATTTAGAACTGAAATAACAAAAAAAAGTAGCACAAAAAATTGCTGTAATGTTTAGCTCTTGTGATACATTCTAGGGTTCCTACTCTTTGTTCCTAAAGGTTCTCCTGTGTGCTAGTCGTTTCCGGCTCTAGGGGGCGGTGCTCATCTCCGTTTCTAAGCTGAAGAGCCAGCGCTGTCCAAAGACGTCTCCGTGGTCATGTGGCCAGCATGACTAAACCCGAAGGCGCACGGAGCGCTGTTACCTTCCCACCAAAGGTGGTCCCTATTTTTCTACTTGCATTTTTAACGTGTTTTTGAACTGCTAGGTTGGCAGAAGCTGGGACAAGTAATGGGAGCTCACTCCGTTATGCGGTGCTAGGGATTTGAACCGGTGAACTGCCGACCTGATCGACAAGTTCAGCGTCTTAGCCACTGAGCCACCGTGTCCCTTCTTTTCCCTATACGCAAATCTATAAATATGTTTTAGATTTGCATGGTGGTTGAAGGTAGAATTATATTAATATTTTGTAAAACTTGAATCAAATGCAGCCCACTAAAATACTTAACTATACTGGCATGATAACCATCAAAAGTGTATATTTATATATTGAGTTGTTGTTGTTTAATGTTGTGTGAGGTTTTTTTTCCCTGTGTGCATTTTTTGGTCTTCTTGTACTTGTAGCTGATGTTGTATTGTAGTTACAATAGTTTTCTGAGGCAATTCTTACTACCCTTAGAAACTATAGCACAGTATCCCAAACTATTTGAAGTAATGCCAGCCATTTGACCAGGATTTCTGGGAATCCTCAAGTGAGATAGAGGATTTCTGTTAATCAGAGTCTGTATTAAAGGTCTAAGAACAACTTTTAGAGCTCATACATTTTCTTCTGAGAGGAGCTAGAATTTCCTCCCAGAAGTCTGTGAAATAGCAAAAGATATAAAAATAAACTAAACAATGACAGTGGTCCCCAAAATGTCCAAATGTTACTACAGGAAGTTCTCAGATTATGACAGCAATTGGAATGGAATTTCCTTAGATAATTGTAAAGTGTAACATCACATGACTGTAATGGATTTATACATTTATTAAATTTATATGCTTCCAGTCTCACTAACCGAAGCGATTTTGGGTGGCTTACCGTACACATAAATTTACAACCCCATCCAAGCCAGAGATCACCCCAAAACACAATCAACACCATTTCCATCCAACACTGGGGCCTGAATCCTGACTGAAAAAAATCCAGATAATCCACTTCATCCAAGGCCTTCTGAAGCAGTTCGATTTTCACCAGCTCAAGGTTGACTCAGCCTTCCATCCTTCCGAGGTCAGTAAAATGAGATCAGATTATTGATGGCAATATGCTGACTCTGTAAACTGCTTAGAGAGGGCTGTAAAGCACTATGAAGCAGTATATAAGTCTAAGTGCTATTGCTACCTCCCCCAAAATGTGAGGCTAGATACTGGGTGAAAATTGTCCTGTATGGTGGGGCCATGGCTTCTTGAGAAGGGGGTGAACCAAATTGTCTTTAAGAGATTAAAAAACAACCCTCTCCCCCAAAGAAGAATTAACTTGTAGAACCCATTCACACTACACCCCCTGGGCCACTTTCACCAATCAAGTGGAACATTGGTTTATAAGCAGATAGCTGAGCTGACAGTCCTAAAGACCCTGTTGATTTCTCCAGGTACAACAGGTTCAGGGAATACTGACCACAGGTGGGATTCAACCGGTTCTCACCGGTTCACCCGAACAGTTAGTAAATTGCTTAGGCAGTTCGGAAAACCGGTTAAAAATAAAGTGCAAGAGAGGGGTTTTTTCTCTCTCTCTCCCTTCAGTTAATAGCTCCACTTAACAGTTGCAGCTGGAATGCAGCCTATACACGCTGAATCAAGTCAATGAACAACAGAAACTGACAGGATTAGGGCAGGGAATCCCATCAATCACCCATCTAGGGATGGGATTAACCTCTTCCCTTCAGGAAGAAGGACAAGATTACAAACATTTTCATTATAAAGAGTATGAAGTAACACTTCTGTGATCAGCTGATACACCCTGAAGTTTCCCAAGGCCTTTTATAGCTGCTGCAGTGTTGGCTACTTCTTGTTTCTTCCTGGGGGGAAAAGATACAGGATGGGACAATGATGCAGCTTGATCATACAGGCCCTGAATTTAATGCATGTGTGGTCCAACCAGCTGTATTGCTTCTGCTGTGAAGCACCCAATTTAGAACATAGAGAACATAGAATAATAGAGTTGGAAGGGTTAATGGCTTTTAGAAACACCCCCAGGCTGTCAATTAGCCTGAACAGCTGCTCTTAGTTTCCCTCGCAGCTGCTGCATTTGCTTTGGGGTTGACTTTTTTTTTTTAAAGGGGAATGGCTGCTTTAAATTTTTTGCATTGTTTTAGTAGTTCCTGGCACTGTCCTTTTGGGGTGTACTTCCCTCACTCTTTTTGAAAGCCTCTAGTGATGGAGCACCCCAGTG
>QLTV01012186.1:3178705-3190781 GCA_003457575.1 Thermophis baileyi | reverse complement strand
ACAAGAAGCATTTGCTTTTTATACTGTCACAAAGGTCATTTATGTAGATAATAAAGAGAGTTGGTCCTAAAACGCTGCCTTGGGGAACTCCACTGTTGACAGGTACAGGGTTTGATAAAGCGTTTCCTATTTTGACCACTTGTTGCCTGTTTGACAGGAACGCAGTAATCCATTTGAGCATGGGTCCAGAAATGCCATAAGATTTTACTTTTAGAAGTAGTTTGTCGTGTACCACTGAGTCAAAGGCTTTGCAAAAGTCTATGTAAATTGCGTCTATTGCTTTGCCCTGATCGAGTTGTGTAGTCCATATGTTTTTACAGTGTAGGAGTTGTAGATTGCAAGATAAATTTTTCCTGAAACCAATATATACTAGAAGTGTAAATGAAAGAGCCGTAGAACAATAAGCAATTTTCTAATTTCTGGACCCTAGATTGCATACTATTAACCTTGTGGTAGAAGACTTTTATAACATTTGCACATTACAGTAATGTAGGCTTGTCTGTCTTATGGCTCTGGAACAGTGGCATTCTTTGATTATCCAGGATCACAATTTAATTTGACTTCCTTTGCTTCATTCAGCATCTTCATAATAGCTTGAGAGTTGTTACATTTGATTTCTACAGCTAGGATGATTAAGTTATTTCACTGGCATTCTTTCTTCCCTATTCCTTTGCTAATAACCCCCAAATGTATATGCAGGTGGATAAATATTAGGGTGTACTCTCCAGACCTCGTATGTACTCTCCAGATCTCGTCTTCTCAACTGTTACCTCTTAATCACTCGCCTTGACTTGTCACATTGTCAAATGATCTCCTTCTGAATGTTTAGTCTGGTTGCTGCTCTGTCTTCAAGACATCTGTCACCATGTCTGTCCTTAGGGATTTGCACAAAAGTCTGAAACTCTGACACATGAGCATTAACTACCTAAAGACTTTCTCCATTAATAAATGTCTAAAACTTTGAAAACTTCTAGTTTTCCAGCAGACATCTACTACTTTACCTTCAGATGCCAGGTGGGCTGCCAGTTGATAGACAGCTAGAGAAAAGACATCTGGCATTTGTAACTCACACAGCATTCATGCAAACAAAATTTTAATAATAACACCACTCTGCAGAGTCCCTGGGAACAATGAAATTACATAGACGATGTCATTAATTATGTGGCTTTCTTGATAGAGATTTTGTGGTATGCAAATGAAATATTAAATTAGGCCCTTGAGCCACTTGAGCGATGTATACTTTGGCTTATAAATGTTATTCTTCAAATTTTCTTAACTACCTGCAGAGATAACATTTCAAGTAAGTGGATCAGTTTGAGCACTCTGTCACATTAGTAACATCTAATATACCACCAGGCTACTATGTTCTTTTACAATTATAGGAATATATTGTCACTTCATTATAGGTAGTGCTCGATTAACAACCATTTCTTTAACAATCATTTAAAGTTACAACAGTACTGAAAACAAGTGACTTATGACCGATCCTCCTATGTACAACTGTCAAAGCATCTCCACAGTCACATGATCAAAATTTGGCATGTATTTACAAAGGTTGCAGCATCCTAGAGGAGCTGAGGTGGCACAGTGGTTAGAATGCAGTACTGCAAGCTACTTCTGGTGGCTGCCTGCAATTTGGCAGTTCGAATCTCACCAGGCTCAAGGTTGACTCAGCCTTCCATCTTTCCGAGGTCAGTAAAATGAGGACCCAGATTGTTGGGGGCAATATGCTGACTCTGTAAAACTGCTTAGATAGGGCTGTAAAAGCACTGTGAAGCGGTATATAAGTCTAAGTGCTAGTGCTATTGCTATCCTGGGGTCATATTATCACCATTTGCAACCTTCCGAGCAAACTTCCAACAAGCAAAGTCAGTGGGGGACGTCAGATTTGCTTAACAACCATGGCAAAAAAGGTCATAAAATTGGGCACAGCTCACTAACCGTTTTGCTTAGCAATGGAAATTTTGGATCCAATTATGGTCGTACGTCGAGGACCACCTATCTTTTGCATTCCAAGCAGATTTACAGTAAATTGCAAGGAGAGAGAAAGAGGACATGGTGCAGATGTAGCTCTGTCAATTGATGTTAATTGTGATTTCAATATTGTGCAATCTGGAGACTTACTTTCAGCTAATCGTTTGGAGACATCTAGCTGAAAGGTTGGATGTTACATCTGATGTTTCCTTTTCATTCATGAAAACTGTTTGATCCAGTAGAGGTTTCCATAAATAGAATTGAGAGGAAGGCATTATTCACATCTTCCTGTTACATTGGGTTATGCAGTATCCTATATTAATCTAGAATATATTTGGAGGACAGGTTCAGATGGAATGGGAAATCATCTAAAATTGCTTTTTCACAGAAATAGCAACTGGATAAAATATCAGGCAAATAAAAAGAGACATTTTTATACAATTCTGTATTTCCTATATTTTTATACTATGAAAGTATATAACGTGTAAGAATACTTGTATTGACTACTCTCACATTACGGGATATAACTTCAAAAATATAGATTGTGTGTTTATTCCACTGATTTATTATTAACTAAAGGGCTTCATTCAGATGCTTATAGGAGTTGTATTTGCTGAAAGATCAATGTGTCTTACTTAAATTCAATTTCAGAAGGTCTTCTCCCTATTTCTCAGGCTTTTTATATATTTTCTGTGTAACACTTTGTATCCAGATCCAAATACACATTTTCACTTCACTATATTGTTGATTTATAGAAATTGTTTGAATAATATTTCTATAAAGTTTAGTTATGCTGAATCATGCAGTAATGCCAAGGAACAATAAAAAAAAACTTATTTGCATTGTCTTAAAGGGCCATCTTAATTCAATAACATTCCATCATAAATAAATGCACTGCATAGGAAAGTTCACAAACATTGTTTCTTTTTTCTTAAAAAAAAATTGATCTAATCTCTTCTAGGTAAAATAAAAGGCTGATCAGAGGTAGTAAAAGCATGGTATTAATGGATTAGCTGGGTCACATTGAAAAATGTTTCCAAACAAATTGAGCGTTCTTTAGCTTTATTGGAGCAAATATCACAGCAGGCTTTTAGCCTAACTTGACATGAGATTTAAACAGAAAACAACTGAGAAGTTAAATCTCTCCTCGTTCATAGTACGATATGGATATTATACTAAGCGAGTGCATTAAAATGTCATTAACTAAAGTTCAAGTTATATACTGGGGATCATAGAGATATTTCAAAGATAAAATACATTGCCTTTGTGATACGCGTTCATGCCTGGAAGCTGGGAACAGGTAATGAGCAGTAATGTCTGGTCAACATAATGTTTTATTCTGTGATTTCATATCTGTGTCACTTCTTTTTTTTTCTCCTGCTGACAAGATGAGCCACTAAGATGTGTTATCTCAACTTTGCAGCTTGAGTTGAGTCATTTTTTTAAAAAAAATCTCTCGGTATTTCTCCATGGACAGCATTAGCCTGTGATTTTTTTTGTTTTTAAATGGGGAACTTCTTACTTATATCTGGGCATAATGGCTGACAGGAAATAGATGACACAATGTGTTACTTTCATTATTTTCATAAATATTTGTATGAATTTTGAAGAGATTATTCATTTATGATATTTTTATTTTCTGAGCATTTCTATATACAGTAGTCCCTTGAACCAAATGGGGAAAAAACCACAATAATAACATTAGATATATTAAAGGGAATGTTATTTTTAAATGTGTTATGTAATAGATCAGTTATTTACTGAAATATATTGTAGATGGTTTTGATTAAACATTGGTGATTGATATATCAATTTGACTAACATCATTCAGCATATATAAAGAGATTTAAATGTTCTAAAGCAGTCAGTTCCATTTCTCTGTTTTGGTTTTTGCTGTATTATTTAAAATGAAGTAGATGTAGAAAACCAACTAAGTCGCAACACTTGATCTGTCATAGGTGACCTTGGAAAGCTAGTATTGGACCTAGCTGGTATTTGAGTAGACCAGGGTTTCTCAAACTTGGTGATTAAGACATGAGGACCTCAACTCCCAGAATTCCCCAGCCAAGTGTTGGCTAGGAATTCTGGGAATTGAAGTCCACACATCTTAAAATTGCCAAGAAACACTGAAGTAAAGAAAAGAAAATTGTGGAAGAAGTCATTGTCAAACTACTTCTATATTATGCCTAGAAAATTATATGGGCATAGACATGAAGTCACTAGATGTCAGTTTCTTACCCTGGTTTATTCAGTAAAGTTGTTATTTTTGCCTTCGTTAGGCATATGTCACTTACAGAGAGGCATTGATCCCTTTACCAAGAGGCCACATCCATCAAAAGCAGCCAGAATTGAGTAAACAGGTGGCAGCTCCCAATACTTCACAGACTCGGTTCACTCTTTAAAATGTACAAGCCAGAATAATCCAACAAAGCAGTTTATCTAAGTGGCATCAGAGGTGAGCTGCACATACTTTAACAACCAGTTCGCCTAGTGCAGAATCGGAAATGTGCGCGCGGGGGTGGCTTCAAACACACGGCACATGATCTCTGGCAGCCACGGTGAGTAGAGTGGGCGAGGTGTGGAAATCAGCTGGGCTGCATGGGCGAGGCAAGCGAGCCAGAGAGTGAGATATATAGGACGGGATAGCGCCGGGGCTGGTGGGCAGGCCCAGCTGGTGGTCGGAACTACCGGTTCGCCCGAACCGGTCTGACCAGGCAGCAGCCCACCTCTGAGTGGCACCATGTGAACTGTCTCACCACCAGAGTCCAAGCTGGGATGACTCTTATTTATTTTCTCCACAAAGAATAATGTAAATTGCTCACAGTGAGCGACCAACTATTTCTATTCCTTCCCCCCAATATCTTAATGGAGAAATCTACACAGTACAGAAAAGCAGTAGCAGTAAGAATCACAAATTGCTGGTGCTATCACATTCCTTTCAGTATGTATTCCTCATTGTGTGTCTGCTTACTCTCTTGTAATCCTCTCTTCTCCATTGAATGCAAATACAAACATTAATTTTCTTCTTGCTAATTGTTACACCTCCAAGGTGAGCATTCCAAAGGGTGAGGAGTAAGAAGAAGAAAAAAAGCAGAAGTAAAAAAGTAAGCACAGTTGTGATCATTATTTTCTACTTAGCAACTACGTCCTAATTGTGGCCACTAAATGAGGATTACCTGTACACTTCACAGTTTAAGAAAACCTGTTCTGATCGCATGGATAATTCTGATTGTTCCTTTAGTTCCTTACCCAAAAGAGCCATAGTTATCCAGTATATTGAACACATTTTAAAAAATCATATAAGGTGATTGTGAACTGTGTAAGCTTATGCAATCATGCATTTTTGCTGTTTTTGTTATATATTCCAGTTTTATCAGAAAATATTTGTGACAAGTTCTAGAAACCTAATGTAACAGAGCTTTTTGTTTGATTCAGACCACATTTATTTATTTATTAAGAAAATTTGTATGGATAAAGGAGAAAACTTCTATCTCTGCCCAATTCACAGTGACTCTAGGCAACTTACAGAAGTAAAACCAAAATACAAAACTCAGTAAACCTCATTTCTCTTGTGACAATTGGAATTGGACCCAGAAACAAATCAGCAACCCCAATGCAGCTCCTGCTAGAAAAGTAACACATGTGCAAATCTAGATACAGTAGGTAGGTTTGGTTGGATTATACCAACATGTATATGTATTTTTGCCACAGTAAAAATAAATTAGAAACAGTTTTAGGAAACTTTACATTTGGGTAGTTGAGGAATTTGTCAAGTAGTCCCTCAAACCTAGGTGGCCTTTTCAAGAAACTTTCCCTCCACCATATAACTTTGGCTATTACAGCATTGCCCAAACCAACTTAGCTACCATAAGGGCTGCTTCTTTTAAGGCCCCATATCAGGGGTGAAATCCAGCAGGTTCTGACAGGTTCTGGAGAACTGGTAGCAGAAATTTTGAGTAGTTCAGAGAACTGGTAGCGGAAATTTTGAGTAGTTCGGAGAACCGGCAAATACCACCTCTGGCTGGCCCCAGAGTGGGGAGGGAATGGAGATTTTGAAGTATCCTTCCCTCAGGAGTGGGGAGGGAATGGAGATTTTGCAATATCCTTCCCTCAGGAGTGGGGAGGGAACGGAGATTTTGCAATATCCTTCCCTCAGGAGTGGGGAGGGAATGGAGATTTTGCAATATCCTTCCCTCAGGAGTGGGGAGGGAATGGAGATTTTGCAGTATCCTTCCCCTGCCACGCCCACCAAGCCACACCCACAGAACCGGTAGTAAAAAAAAATTGGATTTCACCACTGCCCCATATAAATGCTAAATAGGCAAGGGTTGCAGTAAGATTAATTATCTGGATGAATCATATTCTCTGTGTAAATAAACAACCAGTTGCCCAAAGCAGCAGCAGTCGCTGAGCAATTAGGCTACTGGAGTGAGCAGGAGATAACACTACTTCTAATTTATTTATTACTTTTTTACTTGGTGAAAATACAGAGACATATAGTTATAATCCAACCAAATCTATCAGCTTCTTTTTGGGAGATAGGTTTGGGTTTAACTGCCATAAACAGGAAAACTGCTGGATTTCAGTCTTACAGTATCTCCTCTTCTGTCATAGATAGAAACTGCTGGTAATTTCCCCCCCAAGCAATTTGAGTTAAGAATGTGCTGAAATCCCCAATAGCCTGTTTGGGTAATCATTAATGTTTACAGTTGCTATAGCAACAGTGATAACTAGCAATTGACTGGGAAGGGAACCTGTTTATAAGAGATAAGCTGGGGCAATTATTGAACAGCTGTCAAATCTTTAACAGTTTTAAAAATAGAAGAGGCAAAGCGACAGAAGGGGAAGATGGTTGATTTTTAAGACATCTAGTACCAGACCCCAAACAGAATAATGATGCCTTGATAAAAAAAAATGAATTTAAGTTTTGGAACATCACATTTAAAATATAATGGGATGTGTTCGATAAGAATTTGGGGTGAAAGATAAGTTTTCTCCTGCAAAAACATGTACAGTGCCTGCTGCATATTGTTTTATAAACATACCATTTCTGATAAAGTTTCTCTCGTTGCTCATAATAACCCATTAACTACCTATGTTCACAAGCACTAAATAATATGTATAATGTTTTTAATAACCCAGGCATGATCCACAGTGTAATGGAGAAACCATCTTGCTGTTTTTCTCTGTTTAAACATGCAAACTAGCATTTGGTTCCTTCATTCCCTTACCTAGTTGCATAACAATGCTTCTATGGAAAAGATCCATTTCCTTAGATTTATCTCCCCTACACCTTCTTTTAAAACAATGCTGTACGTATTCATTGCCACTCCTACATAATATTTGAAGGGTATCTGAATAATCCTTGTTTCTAAATACTGTGAAAATGATGTGCCATTATGTTTATGATATATTCAGTCTCTAAACAATAGAAAAAGGAACTAACTTCCAAGAATCTTACATGTCCCGTGCCATATTTGTTAAGCAAAAAAGAAAAAGCAGGCAAGTTGCTTGGCAAGTTGCTTGTTAAATTATTAACTGTACATTTAAGAGCAAGAAAAAAAATTTTTTTTGCTTTTTTAATAGTGTTTTTAGACACTGAAAACAGCTTTTTTATGATTTCTGAAGAAAGATGTGAACTCAGCAAAATCACAGCAAGTAATATGCAAAATGAATAATTTAACATATGATACCCTCATACCATAATATTAATAACATTAATATTAATAGTATCTCTCACCATAATATCAATAACATTCTCTCATTTATTTATTTATTTATTTATCAATTGGGAATTAATTCGAGCAACTTTCTCCAACAGATGCTGCACAAATTCCACCTCACACACTTGTAAGAGTTTCTTTGATCCCAGGAGGGACTCCAAGTGAAACAGGGCTGTGGGGTGATAGTCTGCAGTGCAATAATAAGGGTAGAGAAATACCAGTGCTTCTTACTGTCACAAGATAGATCTTAATAGCAGTTGTAAGTCAGATTTGGTCATGTTTGTCCCTTATTGAGTACCAGCAATGCTCTGGATGTCTCTTCTCCTGTTTCCCCTCCCTCAACTCCTCCTGCTGGGAAATGCCAGGATTCCTGAGAAAGGAGAGGTTGCATGGGCACAATCTGATCCAAGGCCTCAGCCACCCCCTTGTTCCGAACGGCAACCAAGTTTTCAGATGGAACATGTAACCGAGCAACAGGGATAATCCCCAGCTTCCTCTGAAACCACTCAGGCTCCATCAGTCGCTAGAGCCTGTAACAATATAGCGGGTCCAACCTTCCTGTGGTGGTTTGTGGCATTGGAGAATCTCAAAGAAATCAGACTGTCGCAAAGGGTGACAATTTCATTGTCACTCCTCTGATAGGAAAACTAAATCTGGAGTATCACCACTATCCTGAGTTGGGCTCTTGGTGATCTGGGACAGGCTTATGGCTGACATGGAAATCATGAAGACCTGTCAACTTCAGACCCCATTCACAGGGAAGACAGATTAAAGTTCTCCAGAACCGTAAATATGGGAAACTTAACTGCCACTCCAGAAATGGAGAAAGGGGTCAAACAGGTAGGTTGCTGTGCATCAGGAAGGTCAGTACAACAACAAGCCCAACTAATCCCTAGAGCCCAATTTAATTCCACAAGAAATTCCCTGATAACAATCACCACACCTCTAACCATGCCCCAGAATCTCAAAATGCCACACATAAAACCAACCAGGCAAATTTCAGAAAGGGCAACTCCCCTTTCTGAAATAGGCCAGCCAGGTCTCAATAATATATGCCTGGTCAGCCCTTTCACCCACAATCAAATTACAGATGCGGGGAAACTTATTACAGACCAACCTAGAAGCAGCAGTAGCAGCAACTGATAGCCAGGGCCATTGAAGATCTGCTGCCAGAGTATCAGGGCTGAGGTCAAGGAGCTGGGACACAGAACTGTTACAAAACTATTTTGTGGTCCCTGAAAGCAGCCAGGTCCTTGTCATCACCATAATACTTTGATCCCCCTCCACCTCCTGAATGCTAATTCCATCCCCAAAGCTGAGCTCCTCAATTCTCAGGCCTGGGCACAACCCAGTTGTTGTCAAGCATCCTTGAGAGGGGAAGCTGGATATCCAATAGGCTACCATCTCTCAGCACCCAGCAATTGCCTCCCCACTCCTCCACAACATACTTATACACCCTTCATACAAAGAGTCCCCTGCTCCCACCATCAGGCAGGGGGTAACTTCCTCATTCACCCCATACATTTTGCCTTTGACATTCACTCAAAGGAAGAATCACACACTCATACCGATTCACCCCCACTGGCATTCAAGGACATCCTTCCCCTGCTGCTCCCACCAGCTAGGAGAAGCCACCATCTCACTTACCCTACCAATACCATATCCACCCTGGCTCCCACTCAGAGGAGGAAAAAAAGGGGAGGAATCCCCCAGATTGCAATGAAAAAAACCAAGCCCAGCCCTCAAGCACTTCACAGTCAATGGGACTATGGGAGAAAGCAGAAAGGCCTCTCCAGGAGAAGTAGTCCACGGAAGTCTTCAATTCTACCACAACCAGGGTGGACTGCTACGGGTTCGCGTGGGTTTGGGCGGACCCATAGCTAACATTATGGCCGGTTTGGTGAACCGCCAAATCCCACCCCTGGCTGGCCCTGCCCACCCCGCCCCTCCCAGGAGTCTCCACGCAGCCTGTTTTGGATGCGAGGTAAGTGCAGGGCCCGCGCGGAGGCTCAGTGAGGGGGAAAAATGGGCCTCCTGGAAGTCCAAAAATGGGCCCTTTTCTGGCTTTCAGAGTGCCTCCGGAGCCTGGGGGAGGCAGTTTTTGCCCTCCCAGAGGCTCAAGTAAAGCCTCCGGAGCCTGGGGAAGGTGAAAACGCCCCCCTCTGCCGCTGTGGTGCAGGAGGCTGACTAGGCCACACCCACCATGGCCATGCCCACCCAGCAACCAGGCAGAGAACCCGTTGCTGAAATTTTTGAAGCCCACCCCTGACCACAACCCCTCCCCTGCCTGGCGACCTCTCACATCCCCAAAGTCCAACAACAAGCTGTTGATAAAAACAAGTGTAAAAAAGGTGGGGGCTCTTCTGCCACCATAGCCCATCAATGGAAACTTGATGAGAAAACTGTGGGATAGTCTACTTAATCATAATCATAATGGTATGTTTCAATTACTAGGATAGGTCCTTGATGGAGTCCCTTCCACCACAGTTACAGTATAACTTTTCTAAATATCTAATAGTGTGTTCTGGCAGCAAAACTATCAGTAGAAGCCATCTTTTCTGTTACTGTCTCTGTAATCAAATGCAGCTATTTTGAGGGGTGACTATTCTGATGAATCTCACCAGACTTTGGGTGAAAACTGACAGTCATTTTAAAGCATTATGGAAGTGGTTGGAACACACATTATAATCTGCCTTCAACACTACTGCTTTGGCATGCTTCCAATATATAATTTTTCAAATTACCTCCACCACACTTCAGAATGTCTCCACTATGAAAATCTAATTTCTACAAAGATGAGTTTGCAATTCAATTTGCTGAAAAAAATATTCCATTAAATTTGAGGTCTGTCATTTCAGATAAATATTTGAGTATGAAGTATCAGCAGCTCAGTCTTGCCCTGTTCTTCTGCATTGGTTCCATACAAAAGAGCCCAAATCAATGTACCGGTATATGTTCCAAGCTGTTGTGGGCATCTGAGTTAAATTAGGTAAAGTAGTCTTCTAGTATAATCATGTTCAATAACAAGGAAATTGCCTTAAATGGCAATATTTCAAAAAGGTTACCTTATATCTGTTTGTGAATATAGATCAATCAAGACCACTCAGAAGTAAATTCTTACTCTAACAGATTTAGGTTTAATTGGAAATAATAACTCTACACATAGCAGCGGTTTATAACCTGCATGCAGGAAACCTCAATATAGCCTACTCCCAAACTACAATATTTTATGTAGTTGTCATTTTTAGGCAGGTGGAGGGGGCAGGGAAAACCTATAGTATAAATCTAAAATAGGTTCATCTTGGTTTCAAAATGAAAGTGTCAGTTGTCCTTTCAAAATATCAAAATTTTAGCCCTGCTCACACACACAACATCTCATCTACTTTACAGCATGACGTGGCCCACTGTGGTCTTTATATATTTATGAGAAACCAGCAGGAGGATATCCAAAGGTGCTTTTTCCAAAAGGCAACTAGACTTTGGGTTTTTTTTATTTGAAAACATTTCACTTCTCATCCAAGTAACTTCTTCAGTTCTAACTGAATTCACCTGTATTCCGTATGTGCTATGCTGGACCTCTGCATGACCTTCACCCATTTCAAATACAATGAAGATTTCTACAGACAAAAACATGGCTGCACCATTGGTTCACCTGTGTCCCCTGGAAATAGAAACCAAAGCACTAAACTTACTTACAGGAATTCCACCACTCATAGGTTTGTGGATGATACTATAAAATTAAAACATAGGAAGTGGAAGCCTTCACCAAACACATCAATACTTTGGACAGCAACAACAACAACAAGATGTTAAGGAAAATAGTCTGGCCTTCCTGGACTGTGCAGTATTACATTTTGATTTTCCCTACCCATTGTAGCACAAACTGGGAGTAATCAGAACCCTACCCCACCAGGCTGAAAGTTTGCCTACCAGCAAAGAAGGAAAAGAACAAGAACAAAAGGAAAAGAACAAAAACACATCAAGGAAGCCCTCAGATAGCCCTTGTGGCTATCTTAACTGGGCTTTCATCAAATCCACAAAAAGATCCAGCAGGAGCTCCTTCATAGTGAACAAAGAAGAGAACAGCAAATGGAGCAATGTTGTCATTCCATACGTTGCAGGAATATTTTAAAAGCACAGCAGGATTTTCAACCAATACAACATTCATGCACACTTTAAACCCAGGAATATAGTAAATTAAGACAGAAGTTTGTCCACCCAAGGACAAAACACCCAGACACAAACAGTAATGCTGTATATTCACGGCAATGCAGCAAGTCATCTGCAGATCTGTACATTGGGAAAACAAAACAACCATTTCACAAACGTATGATACCACACAGGACAACAAACTCATCAGGACAGGATTTAGCAGGCCT
>QLTV01012186.1:3153817-3177987 GCA_003457575.1 Thermophis baileyi | reverse complement strand
AGATGAGCACTCTAAGGTCCTTGACAGAGTGAGGGTCGTCTACAAGGTTGTATCTGCCCAGCTTGTATTTTGTGTTTTGATTTTTTTTGCCAATGTGTAAGACAGAGCATTTGTTGGTTGAGATTTGGAGTTGCCAATTGTTTGACCATTCTGACAGATAGTCAAGGTCTTTTTGTAGGGTAGCAGCATTGTCGGTGGTGTTGAATAGTTTTACATCATCAGTGAAGAGAACGTAGTTGCTTATAATATCGCAAAGGTCATTTATTTAAAGTATAAAGAGTGTGGGTCCTAAAATGCTGCCTTGGGGGACATCTCAATGACAAGGATCACTCTTTTGAAGACAGCAAACTTCACATTCTGGACAGAGAGGACCACTGGTTTGAAAGAGGAGTCAAAGAGGCCATCTATGTTAGAATTGAACAGCCCTCCCTCAACAGAGGGGGAGGGATATGACGCCACCTGTCTTCTGTTTACAACACAGTCCCAAGAAAGTTCCACAGCCATTTACACTCTGATTCAGGTGACTCTGAAGATACAGATAAACCCCCAAGTGTCCTCAACAGCTCTCAGAGAGCTAACGACCAGCCAGAGTGCTAACGATCAAATGACTGCAAAGAATATAAATCCTTCCATTCCTCACCAATCAATTAAAACTGAAGAAGCTTCTTGGATGAGAAGCCAAACATTTTCAAAGGAAAAACCAAGAAAGACCAGTTGCCTTCGGGAAAAGCACCTTTGGGACAACCATGATCTGGATGATTGAAAATCTCCATAGATGGCAGGTGTATACTTTGATTCCATTTAACTGGGTATATGTAAGTGAATGTGTATGGAAGTACTACACACACACACACACACACACACACACACACATGAATGATGAATGAGATGGAGAGTTTGTTTTAAAGCCTTGTTAGCTAGGTGTAGTGTTGTCACAGCTGAACAATTTTGAGGGAAATACATGAAGTTTTTCCTTCAACCAAGCCAGGCCCTTAATAAATAGTTTTGTCTTGTACTTTGGAAACCTAACAAAGCAGGCTGCAAATAAAAGTGAAAAATAGTGGCATTTCAGGGGAAAAAAAGATAGAAGATGTTATGATTGACATTTAAAACAGATATAATGTGTGTTCTCTTGTTGCTAGAGAATGTAATAAAAAACACCAGTTCCTTTTTAAGTTGCTAGGTAAGTCTCTGTGGAAATTACAGTGAAAATCTGCAAGTAGATGATATTAAATTCTGGGCAAAGAAGCTCTCTTTCCTGCTCTGTAACTGGATAAACCAGTGGTGGGTTCCTACCGGTTCGGACCGGTTCTATAGAACCGTTAGTAACATGGCGGCATGGGTCGCTGGAACCGGTAGCGACCCATGCCTGCCATGCCCCCGAGCCGGTTCTCGGTGGCACCATAGGCGCCGCCATCTTGTTTTTTGCTTCTGCGCATGCGCAGCTTATTTTTTTGTACTGCACGCGCACGCCCGCGCGTCGCATCCCTGAGTGAACTGGCAGTAAGAAAATCCGGAACCCACCCCTGGGATAAACCTAGTGTAGCTGGTTACATCTGGCCTCTTTGAGACATTGCCCTGACAGCCTACCGGACAGGATAGAGTGCTCTGTCAAATCCAGCTTCATACTTTATAATGTGGAGAGCAGCAATATGCTTTTTTATATAGTTCTTATTGTGTAGCAAACATCACTTAATCACAGCATGTGCTGTTCTATCCTCTGCCTATGGTGCAGGGTAATAAAGTTGTTACCTATATTTATATTCATAGAGTTCCACTATAATCCACTGTAATCCACTATAAACTAACTATAATCAAATCATAAAACAAAAATGAGCAACAGCAGTGCTGAGCTGGGGAAGTGGGAGAAAACAAGCTTTATATTAAGGTTATTAATCTAGGCCACTAAACATCCTGAGGAAACATGCTAAGCAAATCTGAACCTATGTATCCTTCTAGGAAATCATTGGGATTTAAAAGCAACCACGTTTAGTTATTTCATTGTGGCCTGCAGAATTATAGGTTTACTTAATTTTACTGTGTATTACGAAGTTATAAAAATGTACTTCTCTTCCACTAATATTAGGGCATACAAATAAAAGTCATAATATATGGTTGCTTGGTTTCATCTAGGATTCATTCTGGTTTTCTTTTTGTATTAATTTAAGGGAAGCTTATGTCCCATGGATTGCACCACCCCCCCAACCAGTCTACCACAGTCAAAAATTAACACAAATCACAGGTCTTGTGCACAGTCACCCCCCCATTTTTTAAACAATTAGATGGCAAATTCTGGAAACAGACGACACTCTTTTTTGTCCCTCAGAGTCCCATTGCAGCAGGTATTCAACAATATGACTGCTACCATCATGGCAGGCCATGGAACAGTCTCGGGCTCCCAACAAACTCTCTAACCAAGTTACTGATCTGGTCTCTCCTCCACTCAACACATACTTGGGTGTCACCACCTTTACCCAGTGGGAATAAGCCATTTCAGCCAAAAATTTCACCATTTGGAAGAATAAAGCCAACAACGCCAACACTTTCTTTATAAGCTGCCAAGAGTCATTGAGAGTGAGTTGGGCAGCCATATAAATCAGGGGTATCAAACTCGCAGCGTCACGTTGTCATGTGACGTATTGCAACTTTTTCCCCCTTCGCTAAAATGGGGGTGGCCGTGGCCAGTGCGTGACGCATCCGGCCCATGGGCCACGAGTTTGACACCCCTGATATAAATTATCTTAAATAACTAAATAAAAATAAATAAACACCCAACTGCTAAATCTTCATCAGAGAAGTAGTGCTGCCTCTGTGCAAATACAAATTCCTTTTATAATATAGACAAAAAGGACAAAGAAACCTTAAAGCGTGTAATAGATATAATTCTGTCAGTTATTCTTCAAGACTGATGATAGGCAGATACAGAATTTTAATGAATTTACTTTTAAACCTATGTCTTTGTTTCAGCTAAATTATTGTCGTTGTATAAAGTTATATGTTTCTGTATGTAAGATATTATACATGTTGACACTTTTGGAAAGTGAAATATTGGATTATAGTTATCTATCAATGAAAGGAATTATTCATATGTTGATTTATCTTCTTCACTTTGGGAGACTTCATAAATCTGAAAATCTTGTATTGCAATACATTTTTAATAAATTATGAATGTTCTCATTTTCATAATAATAATTTTATGCCTTGAATTTTATTTTATAATGGATGTAAGTCATGTTTATAATGGCTTTTCCTATCATTGTGTTTCAGTCCTTTTATATTTGCTTAGTGATATGCCTCTGTGAGAATGTGGTTTTTACTTGTCTTTGAGTCAGTCAGTGTATTTCTGGCAATTATACAAAGAAGTCCCCACAGGTTTTTTTTGGCTACATTTTCAGGAATGGTTTGCCAATTAAGTCTTTCTAGGGTTGAGAGAGAGCAACAGGCTGCAAATCAGCATGTTTCCTCAGTCCTAGTACAGAATCTTCATCGCTAGAGCAAATTAGCTGCAGATAGTCCTTGTTTCGTATCTGTTCATTGTTAAGACAGTGATCAAAATGTAACTTTATGTCCCATCATCATTTAGGACCTTCACAGTTTTGTAAAGCAAAACATAGCTGAAGTAAGACAATAATTTATTGTAAGCTGTAAGATGGGTGGCAGAGAGAGAGAGAGAGAGAGAGAGAGAGAGAGAGAGAGAGAGGGAGGGAGAGAGAAGTTTCATTTAGCAACTGCTTCACTTAATGACTGAGTTGCCAGTCCTAATTGTGGTCACTAAGCAAGGACTATCTGTATTATAAATAACAAGTGATTCACAAAAACTTGGCTCTAGCTTTTACCCCTGTCCTATAGGCAGGCAGGCAGGCAGGCAGGAGTTGAAAGACATGCCAAATTGACATTATATATCCCAGCAGCTAGGTGCTATAATATCTCCTTTACTGGGAAAAATAATTTTAATTTTTTTTAACCCTTGGAAATATTTATGCAATAACTCCAGATTTCTGAAAAACCTTATACACATGCTTCTTTTTAAAAAAAATAATATAGAGATACAGATATTTCAGTAAATATTTTAGGCAGATGCTACATCAAAATCAAGTTTGTGAGAATGAAGAAAGAATACTGCTAATATTTTGCCCATGGAACTATTTGATGAATTTTGGCAGCAAAGGAAATCCAAAGAATCTCTTTTCTTTTTATTGCTTTAATATTTATTTACTTACTTATTATATTTATATCCTGCCCCAATCAGATGACTCTCACCAGTTAATATAATTTAAAAAAAACAGTTTAAAACATTCCCAGCAGGAATAAAATTAGCATAACATCACAACAATAAATCAACAATGAAACAACTCATAAAATAAAACAGTGATGGCCCAAATCTAATTAGAATGACCCTTGGAACAATTCTATTTTTATTATCTTTCTAAATGCAACCAAGAAAGAATAGCTTTGTAATCAAAGAGACACAGAGAGTAAAGGGGGGGGGGGGAAATAAAAAGGAAAAACAAACAAGTGGGGAAAAGACATATTTACATATAGGAAATTATTCAGCCCTATTTTTAAATACTTCATTAAATTTTGACCACACAGCGTATTTACCAGTCTTCTGGTTATATAGCTAGAGAAGCAGCTGATAAGCAGAAGAATGTACTTGTAAAAGAGAAAATGTGTAGCTCAAAATTGAACTATGGAGACCTTGGTGCTCTCTGAACTTGTTTGTTTGCTTGCAGGTATTTCATTACTCAACTAATAACTTCATCAATGTAAGTGAGTGTCAAGTTTGCTCCCTGTTTATATACAGTAGCTTGCCCTAAAGGTGCTTTTTCAAGAGGCAATTGGACTTTCTGGTTTTTCTTTAAAGATGTTTCACTTCTCATCCAAGAAGCTTCTTCAGCTCTGACTGGATGGTGGGGAATGGAAAGATTTATACTCCTTGCAGACAGCTGGTCATTTGCATTCTTTTAGAGAGTCATGGAGGCCACCTGGAGATTTATCTGTGTGGATCACCTGAATAGTGCAAATGGGTGTGAAACAAATTGATGTGACCCTGATGACACAGATAACAGAGCTGAAGAAGCTTCTTGGATCAGAAGTGAAACGTCTTCAAAGAAAAACCAGAAAGTCCAGTTGCCTCTTGAAAAAGCACCTTTGGGACAAGTTTGACCTGGATGACTGAGAATCTCCATAGACAGTACTTGCCCTGCCAATTTTGGTGGAGGTATGGTTCTCTCCTTGGATTCCTTGATTAGAGCATTGTTTTCTGTTTGATTGTTTGGTGTTAATCCCTGCTTATCTGAGTTTCAGCTGCAGCATGGGATGCTTTTTTATTTGTTTTAATCAAAATGTATTATGATATAAAATACAGATAGATACAAAAATATTAAGGGATTGGGGAAGGAACAAAGAGGGGAAAGGGGTACAGGGTAAATGAGGAAAAAACCCTTCCAACTTTTTTTGATCTAGAATATAAAATACAGTTAACAAACTCAACTTTTTTTGCTTCACATATTAAGTACCAGCCATTTCTATAACAACAAATTAATCATCAAAGCCCAAGATCATTTTTTTCCACCAACATAAAGTCCAGAAGTGATTTCCAATTAGAAACAAAGCTGGATAAGTTCTTTTCTTTAATTAGAGCAGTTAGTTGTGCCATCTCTACCAGCTCCATCACTTTTTCTATCGTGGGAATTGAAAGGTCTTTCCATTTTTGCACATATAGGATTCCCACTATGATCAACATATACAGTATAGTAAAAAAAGTTCCATTTTTTCTCAAATTCTTTATCCAATAGTCATAAAAACCTTTTGGTTTTAATTTTATATTTGTTTTAAGAATCTTCTAAAACAAGACAAGAAAGATCTGGCACCAGTATTTCTTTGCTTTATCACAAATCCACCAAAAATGATAAAAAGTACCTTTTTTGTAATTATATTTGCAACAGGCATTTGAAATACCATTATATTTCTTTGACAGTTTCTCAGGCATTAAGTACCAACAATATATCATTTTATAAAAATGTTCTTTTCAAAGTATAATTAAGTGTGAATTTCAATCCATTCATCCACATATTTTCCCACTGCTCAAGCATTATATTATAACCAGTATTTTTGGCCCATTGAATCATACTGTGTTTAACATATTCATTTTCCAGGTTCAGCTTCAGCAACATTTTATAAACCTTAGTTCATCATTGTTAATGATGCAATTTCAAATTCACTTTTTACAGATTCAAAAGTATAAATTTTTAAATCTAAGTTATAGCTTTCTTTTAATTATAAATATGTGAACCAGTGACAGACACTTCTGATTCCGATACTTCTTTTTTCCTAAGATTAGATTCACTATGAGTAAAAGATATTATTTCACCATAGGTCCACCAGTTTGGTCTCGCCATCATTTCTTTTCTATAAAAGGTTTCCTATGGTGATAGCCAAACAGGTCTCTTAGAAGAGAGCCTTATTTTATATTTATTCTAAATTCTTAGAGTGGCACACCTAACAAAATATTTCTTGAAACCTGAGTTTATTTTAACCTTATTATACTATAGGTAGATGTGCCATCCATATCTTAATTTGTGGTCCTCCAAATCTAATAACTTCTTATTTTTTAAAGTCACCCAGTCTGTCAGCAGCTACCTTATGCTTACTTGTCCTTCACTACTATTCGGTGACAAACTGCCATGAACTCTCAGGAGGGGCAAAATGTAACAGGGAAGGTTTGGGGGAAAACAAAAGTAAGTGCTGTATCTCCTCGAGATGCTGCATCAAGGCCACCCAGCACACCAGCTGCATGCCAAACTGTGCCTGGACTGTCCATTATGAAAACATTTTGCCTGAACCTCATTGGTTGCCTGGGGTTGGATAATGGGAGATAGCTAAGTGGGGGACAGTTGTGATGTCTCCTGTGGACAACAACTCCTCAACTTCTTCCTCAGAGTCCAGCTAGAGGGAGAATGGGATCACTCATTTCATACTTTCAACATAATGAAGTTGACAGTCTTAAACATTCTTTGGGGTATCCAGTAAATCTGAAGAAGTATCTTTGGTTGAGCGAGTCTCCTCTTAAGTGATAAGATATATACAGTGATGGGATTCAGCCAGTTTGCACCAGTTCGGTAGAACCAATACCTAATTTTTTTCTCAGTTTGGTGAACCGGTTAAACGTGTTCCGGAAAATCTGTGTTTTCCGGAACACATCTGGTTTTCGTTCAACTTCCTTCTAGGCGGGGAAAAAAACCCTCCCCAAAAGTCCAAGAGAGGAGCGACGGAAACCTTCGATCACGTCACTCAAGCGAAAACTGTCTCAGGTGGCGGGGTGGGGCCTGCACATAAAGCAGCAGACCAGGCCAAAGCGCCGGTGGAGCTCCAGAGAGGGTGCTAAAGTGAGCGGACGTCCTGCCTGCTGCGCCCGCTCAGCTGCCGCTTCCCGACCAGAGCTGGAATGCTGCTGCATTTTAGTTCCAATAGATGCTGGCCTTCCCTCCGGCGGGCCTGGGCAGCTGCTGGAGAAAGACAGGCCCATTTCAGTGCCTGCCGCCCAGATGCCCTCGTTTCCCCCAAGCATTTCTTTGCCTACCTGATTTCCAGCTCTCTCGCATTTCTCCATCATGTTTCTCTCCGTCATGTGTAGAGAAACAAAAGTTTGTGGGACTAAAAAAAAGTTCAATCAATTCCAAATTCTCGTGAAAAAAAAGATCTCGCGAAGGGGCTGAAAATCAGGTAGGCAAAGAAATGCTTGAGGGAAACGAGGGCATCTGGGCGGTGGAGGGTGGGGCAAGCTCCGCGGTGCGGCACTGCATTGAAGAAATGGGAAACAGGGCAGCCAGTGCGAGGGAAGGAGGAGGCCACTTTCCCTCTTTCTTCTCCCTACTCCTTCTCCTTCCCTTGTGCCAGCTGCTCCATTTCCCATTTCTCCATGGCAGCGCAGCAGCCAGGATCCATTTTGATAGCATGGGGGGTAATTTAATGACCGGTTCTTCCAGAGTCAGGTTAGCCATCACAGGAGACTCGTCCCGCATGTACGGCAGAGCTGGAAGATCGGGATGGGCCACACCAGTGGTGGGTTGCTACCAGTTCGGACAGTTCAGGAGAACCATTAGCGGAAATTTGGCATGGTTCCCTGAACCGGTAGCAACCTCTGGCTGGCCATACCCCCCAAACCGGTCCCCTGCTGAGACGCTCGCCCTGCCTCGCCTTTGCCACGCACATCCAACTGCCTCCTGCCTACACACAGGTAAGCACTCGCGCTAGCCTACCCCCTCCCTGCTGGCCAGCGCCTTCTGAAGCTGCTGGCATTGCAACTGCAGCGGGGATGGGCAGCTCGGCAAACTTTGCAGCCGTGTGGCTACAAAGCTTCACGGGCCGGCTCCCCTCTCCCTGCTGGCCAGCACCTCTCGAAGCAGCTGGCATTGCAACTGTGGCGGGGATGGGGGAGCAGCTCGGCAAGCTTTTGCAGCTGCGTGGCTACAAAGGTTGCTGGGCCGGCTTCCCTCTCCCTGCCGGCCAGCACCTTCCAAAGCGCCTCCTGAGCCGGCGGAGGCACCGCAGGGCGCGGCTGGGAGCACGCTAACCTTGCCCTCCCTGGGCATTACCCACCTGCCACCCATCAGCAGAGGCGCTCTCCGGGAAGGACGGACTGGCCAGCTGCCAGTCCGCAGCCCCCTGGCGGAGCAGCTCCACATGGCCCGAGCGCCAGACTCCGCTGTTGCCACCACCCCTGCCCGGCTTGCCCCAGGCTGGCTCCCGAGCTAGGAGGCAGCGGCCAGTTCCCCCTGCCCTCTGGATTGCCAGCATGAGCGTGGCTCTCCAGGAGCTCGGCAACAACGTGAGTAGCAACGGCGGCCGCCCACCCACCCGCTTTTGGTCAAGGGCGGGCTTGTTTTGCAAAAGCGCAGTGCAGCCGAGGGCCGGGCTGAACTTTTTTGGGGGGAGGGGGGATGCCATGCCCACAACTTTTATCCCTCACCCACCACCCGTGTCCGGGCACTACATTGGGGGAACTCGGGCATGATTGGTCTCAAACACGAGGACATGTGCCCCCCACGCCCCCCTCCGCACTTTTGCAGGTTGGGGGACTGTAGAGCATGGGCCCCTTTTCAAGCCCGCCCCGGCCGGGTTGAGTCCTTTCTTGGGATGGATGTCCGGACACGAGGGGCACAGGCTAGGACCGGATGCCCTCATCCGTTTCTCCCAAAGTGCTTTTTTTCTCTTTCAAGAGGCAACTGGACTTTCTGGTTTTTCTTTGAAGATGTTTTGCTCTGAGTTAGCTTTTGGGAGGAGCTGAAGAAGCTTCTTGGAGGAGAAGCGAAAGTTTTTAGAAGAAAAAGCAGAAAGTCCAGCTGCCTCTTGAAAAAAAAAGCATCTTTGGGGCAACCTGGATGACCGAGAATCCCCATAGACATCCCTCATCCTAGCCTTCCTTTCTGATGCCTCCTAGCCTGGCTTGCCTTCCATCCCTTTTTTGATGCTGACCTAGAGGTTTTTGTTGGTATCCTGGTTTAAATTTTGGAGAAAGATTTAATTCACCCTAAGCTTGTGACTGCTTTCATCAAACCTTAGAGTGAGAAGAAAGAAAGAAAGAAAGAAAGAAAGAAAGAAAGAAAGAAAGAAAGAAAGAAAGAAAGAAAGAAAGAAAGAAAGAAAGAAAGAGGAAAGGAGAGAGAGAAGAGAAAGAAAGGAAGGAAGGGAGAGAGAGAGAGAAAACTCTGTGCTTTTATTTTTAATTGTTCCAATATTTATCATGTGTTAATATTTTACATTGTCCCTACACCTAGAGTGATTTTACTGCCTTTCTTTTGCCCAGGGCTACCACCTTTTTTTCAGGGATTTACATGTATTCAATGTCTATAGTTAAAAACTTTCAGTGTACCAGTAAACTTCTGTTACTAATTATAGGCTTTGGAGAACAAAAGACTGCCTCAATGGTTCAGCTAAATGGGTTTACATAATAGGGATAGTAAAGGTTACATGTATGTGTTGGTGTATATATCTATCTATATAAAAGCAAAAACCACTCACGCATTAATCACGAACTCTCCAGAACCGTAAAGCCTACAAACTTGAAATTTGGCACATATATGTTCTGACTTAGGCTTCCTGATAAATCATAAATCACAAACGTAGTCCCAAAAAACCTCTTTTTATTTCAACGGCTGTGAATTATTTTCATTCACAGCCGTAATAAGTCCCAAACAGTTTGAATTAGTCCAACAGAAGTCTGCCACAGTCTTTCGGAAGAAGGCTGATAAGCACCCACCGTTATCTCTCTTGACACACTGCCAAAGACCTAATTGGCAAGTAGCTTTGCAAGGCTAAACAGAGCACAGAGTCAAAACGGAGCTGCTGAGTTACACCAAACAGAAATGAACCAAGTTGCTTCCTGCAACGCTCACAGCCGTTTGCTCCTCTTTTATGTCCTATGGGAAGGGCCAGTCATCTCCCAGCCTTACTCTGGAGTAGCCCTTTTCTTCCTTAACTGTTCTTGCCGTCTGGCAGCTCTGCGCATGCGCGCATTGGGAACAGGCTCCCCCTGTTCCTCTGCCTCGCTGCTGTCAACCTCTGGAGGCTCTGGAGTCAGCACAGAACTCCCAGATGGCCCGGGCCCCATCTCTGCCTCCGACACAGAGCCTTCTCCAGACTCCAGGACTGATCCATGTTCCTCCCCAGCCTCCTCGCTGTCCAACTCTGCTGCCAGCTCCGCAAGCCGCTGGCAGACCACAACGAACAGCTTATATCCTGCAACAATACCTTTAATAGCATCAAAAAAAAATATCCGCCTCTTCCAGGTCTTTGAGAAGGACTTGATAGCTAGATAAAATGCTCATACGCACAGAGCAAACATGCGAAGGAGGCGAGAAGCAGCCTGGTTGAACGCTAGAAGACTTGGCCGAACTTTTCTGTCGGTTCTGTGGGCGTGGCTTGGTGGGGTGGTGCCGCCCCACCTTGCCGTGAGTGATGTCAAGTTGGCCACACCCACTCAGTCACATGACCATCAAACCACACCCACAAAATAAGCCCACGCCCACAGAACCAGTAGTAAAAAAAATTAGAACCCACCCCTGGGCCACACCTCCCACGATGGCCAACCTGACCCTGGCCAAACCAGTTATTAAAATATTTGAATCCCACCACTGGATGTATACTTAATATTTAAAGCCTTACCCATGGATTTATTAAAATAGGACTTTTCATTTTAGCATTCATGTAAACAATTGGTAATCTTTAATTGTGTATTGAAAAAGCATACTAGAAATTTAGAATAATCTGAAATACATTTCAAAAGGGTCAGTAATTCAATGGTTTTAGATGTTGCTAATGCATCTGCAAAACACTGTAAAATAATATTTCATTGGATATCCTGTCATTTCTACATCCAACAAAATAAAAACTTCAAAAAAAACCCCAAAAACTTAAATATCTTGAAGCAGTCCAGAACATGTCATGTTCTCAGAATAATTTCATGTCTTCGTGATTGATTAATGATGAACAGTTATATTTTACTTAAATATTCATGTGTTAGGTATAATGGATTTTCTAATGTGCTATAACAAATAGATTTCTCAGCATCTTTTGAGCTTTGACAGTCCCTACTAAATTTTTAACAATAAATTCATCTTGCAAGCATGTGATATGCGTAACCAGTTGATTATCAGTACTGCATATTATACAAGGTATTTATTATATAAATGGACCAAATTATTTTGTAATAATCTAGATTCCTGAATAGTCTTTAACTTGCCTGCAAATTCACTGGATAACATTGTTATCTAATGGCAGAAGCAGAATTTCTAGACATTTCTAGTATGATTTCAAGAAACTGGTACTTCTACGTTGTTGTCAAATCCAACACTGCCTCATTTTTGCTTTATTGCTCCGCAATTTTAATATGTCATAATAGCTTCTGACATTGAACACAAAGACTTTGGCAAACACAAATATGAGTAATAGTCTTGAGTACTCTATGTTAGTAAAGAAATGCTCAAAATAAGGTACATAAAACAATCAAACTAATTAAGGCTCAATTAGCTTTATAAAAGGAGCCTGTTATTAGACATAATTATTTTTTGAATCAGCTATTCAATATTTGGGGGGAGGCTTCTACAAGATATATATCCAGCAGTGTCTGTGGGATAGGACAAGGGGAGTCAGACTTATGAAAGCAAAGACAGGACATAAGCCCTGTCTCTTTTCCATGCACATCAGGATTTAGAGACACCCAAAAAGGTATAATAGTATTGGACACCTTTTTGCATATGGATCAGAGATAGAGACACATACACAAATATACATACACAGAGGAATACATATAAAAGTATTACATATTTATTGAGGAGGACAAAATATGCAAGATGGTAGCATCTGAAGTTTGCAACAACAGGCTATCATGGTACAATAGTCTTTTTGATAGGAGAAAGTTCAGAGTTAACTTCATTTTCATAAATAGAATATTTTATTCTTAGAAGGCCACCTTCTATAAATACATCTGTTTATTAAAGTGGTATTGTTAATATAGAAGAAATGCTGCAGAAGGAAGAATGGAATAGAAAGTATAAATAAACATTTAAAAATATAAATAGATTACAACCAGTTGCTAGTTTTGAAAATGTCTTCATTATGGTAGCGCAGAGCTGAAATGCTTGGGACACAAGAAATGAAAATAATATAATAATTATCTACAGGGCCCATGTTCACATTTAGAGAATAGACTTTAGGAAGGCTACTTTTGAAAAAATAACAATATTGAAAAATGGGAAAATTCCACAATGATGTTTTAAAAACAAATCAACTAGTTCTAATGTGCATATTTTATAAGATACAAGGAATATTTGTATTAGTTTAAAAATCCTAAACCTTTCTAAGAACTTTTGACAGTTTACCTGGTGTCATCTATTTTAGAACTATGAATTGCCCTATTACCATGCAAGCATCCTCCATACTGCCAAACATCTTGTTAGAAATTCTAATCCTATTTTTTGTTACTCAACTAACTGGCTCAAAGTCATTTCATGCTGTATATTAAGAGGCCGTTTACTCAGTTGTTACAAATTGCCTATGGGACAGCAATTGTCACTTTCAGACCAATTAACAGGTGAAGCCTTATTAGAAGAAATCTGCCAAGTTTGAAACAGATGCACAGGCATCCCTATAGAACTCAAACTGCATATTTTGCATTTATATTTAGATTATTGTTCCATTCTGTTATACTTTACCTTGAACATTTCTGCATTTCTTGTGTATAGAATAATATACTATCATTGTTTTAACTATCAGAATTCTATGTACAAATGAAGCTGCTGCCTAGAAAAACTGTATGTTAGGATCATAGTCAAATAATTTAAATAATTAAATGTCAACTGTTGGGGAATGGGGAAAATCAGAGAAGTGTGAAATCTAGCATCAAGTTAAGACAATTTATTCATAAATGGGTCTGTTGTCCCAGTTTAGGCTCAGGATGTACTGTATCTGCTCATTTTCTTTTGTCTTCATTCACACCCGTCTCTACTTGGAATTATCACTTGTCCACCATCTGGGAAACTTCTGACCTCAATGCAATGATGATCTGCCCACTGACTGAGAACTGTTAGTTGCATGTTTTCTGGGTATATTTCTACCACCAAGGAAGTGATGATAGTCTGTAAATAACTTCTGCCTGTAAATGAAGATTGTTAATTGCCTACTGCTACTACTGAGGGACTAGTATTTTTCTGCTTACTGAAAGGGAACTTCTTTCACTCTGCAATTACTTCCTATCCCCATATACTCCATTCCATTTGATAGCCCCCGTATGACTAAGCTGTGTGCATGAGGCTTAGGATTCAGCTAAGTTTCATTCTTTTGGGGTCTTGACTTAGTTCTGAGGGTCCCAAATTTTGTGCCACAGTACCCCAGAGTGTCACAGTGAACTCACAGAGGTGCCGTAGGATATTTTAATAAACCATACTGTTCATGAGTTGGCTGCACTGACTTTGGATATAATTTGGGCACCATGAAAAATTAGTGAGACACTCAGGGTGCCATGAACTGAGAAAGTTTGGGAATGTCTGACCTAGCTGACCTAGATATTACAATATTTGAAGTTTGATTCAATCATTGAGAATAAATAAAAACTGAGATTGAAGGAAAAGGGGAGAGGGGAAAGGGGTAGTGACTTAAGGCCTTCCCAATATAGGCTGATGTTAAATTTTCACCATATTGTAAAGTCACTTTGATCTCTCAGAAGTACAGGTGAGTTAGAGGAGGAATGGTTGAGGAAAGTAGGAATCAATGGCTGATTCAGGAGGCAAAATATGGAATAATAATTCTCATTCTGAATTCATTTCTCCTTTCTGAAATTTAGTATGCAACACCATAACTCATCTGTCAATCCATCCTCTCACCAATTCTTCACTTTTCCATAGCTTGCTTGTTTCTTTAAAACATCATCTTTTTTCTATCTGCACAAATATTTTTTCTTAGCAATTGTCTGTGGTCAGCTCTTTGTTTCTTTCTGTTCTTAGATATTGTAGCTAATGGTGGTTAGCTAGCATCTTGTCGCATCCCTGCAAGGAAGATACAAGGGACAAAGGCAAATCAGGGATCCTATGTTCATTTGCCAAGTATTGTCCAAGCAAAGCAAGAATCAACCCTTCTGTTAAGGTTTACTTCATTGTCTGTATCAGACAATGCCTTTCCTTCTTATGCCTCTCATGATGACATCTCCCAATGGGAAGTTGACTCCTTCAGATTTTGGGGACAGAAGATATTTCAGCAAGAAAACAAATTAATAAGAGTTATCTAATATATTTTCTGAATAAATGGCCTAGATCATCTTATTTGCTTGCTGGTATCTACAGCTCAGGCACAGGTGTTTGTTCAAAGAAAAAGAGAACTATTTTCAACATCTGTATTAGCACACTGTTAATTTGGATGTGTGAAAAAAAAATCTTAAGGGTTTGCCTTTGAAAATTTATACTGCATGCTCACTTTATCAATCTTCACAGAATCTTTATTGAAGATCCTGTGCCATCTCCCCCTAAAATAGGGTGGGGGTTGCAATGATTTGAGGTGATTCATGATGTTTACAGAGTCTGCAAGCAGAATCAGCACTATACCTTCACTTAAAAGAAAAAGGACACTCTTTTGAGGACAATAATGTTCACATTTTGGACAGGGAAGATATATGATTTGAGAGAGGAGCTAAAGGAATCCATTTATGCTAATGTGTAAAGTCCTTCCTTCAATAGAGGTGGAGGCCTCAGACATAACCTGTCCCCCATTTTTTATGCTGCTCTTGTATCAGTCCCCAGGAAGATCAAGAGCACTTCACAGGTTCACCAGTGAGGTCACACTTAACAACACACCTGAGAAAAGGATTTAGGAGCAATGACCCTTAACGACTCTCTGTCTACTCACCTAAGAACCTATTCAGATTTGGTGAGAAAGGAAATCACCCTGGAGGACATATATTGGGTCTCCATAACCAACTTGCTCAGATTGAAAAAGCTACTTGGATAAGCAGCAAAACATTTCAAATAAAAAAAGAAGTCCAGTTGCCATGATTCAACTTCAGACAATCACAAACAAGCTACTTTATATATCTGTTATCTACCCATCAATGATGTTATAGTCAAAGAGCTGAACTAGGAGCAGAGGTATCCAGATTCCAGTCCCTCCTCATCCACAGAGGTTCATTGGGGGACTATGGGGCCAGTCACTCTCTCTCACCCAACCTTTCTCACAGGATCGAAAGAAAACAACAAGAACATTCTGTTTACTGCAGGGCTCTTGGAATTATAGATCTCCTCTTGGCATTTTTGGATCATCAACTTTAAATGCCTTTTGGCGCAGAACCACATGGGTTTTACAAATGCCATCCATGAGTGTTAATAACTCCCTGCTTTGCCAAGTTTCATGGGAGAGACTGGATCAATCTACGTTGTCACTGTTTTCTAACAAGCTCCCTTATGATGCATGCACATAAGTGGCATCTGTTAATTCACAGTACGAGAATTATTTAAAATTCTTTATGATCTCTGGGGAATATGGAAAGGAAAACAATAGCAACAACAAGAAATCATTTGTACTCAGTCTGAAGTACAGTGTCTGTAAACCATTACCTTCATTTAAAGGAAAGGAAATTAATTTGTAAATTAAAGTAAAAAAGAATGGTTTAGGGACACAGGTTTTTTTTTCCTGGAATGTGTTATACCTGCTGAGAAATGCTACCTTGTTCATTAGAAGCATCCACATGACAATAACATAGGGTTACTTATAATTAGATGCCCATGTGTAAATGCAATGATTAGATAAGCCACATAAACATAATTATTGTATCTTCTAAAAAGCCAGGAAATATGGTTTCCATTGGGGAGTGATTATGAAAGTATAACAGTATCATCTTTTGTTAGTAAACATTTGAATACAGTGTGTTCATGTAAGCTAAAAGTGAAATAATTATTGTGAGGGGGCAAATCTGTTTGGTGGATTGAGCCCTTGTATCTTAAAAAGTATTACAATAGTGGAGGTCAATTACAATGATGACTCATTAAAAGGAATTAAAATACTGCTATAAAGTTGCAACAGATGGTTCTCTAATTCTTTTAATAGTCTTCTTAAGATGTTTAGGGTAATAGTCTTGCATTAATATAACAAGATTATAGTGAAACCTAAGTGCTGGAAGTTGCTTGCAATGTATGTCCCTGTTGTTGCATAATTTCCAAAGATAAAGTATAAATTGGGAATATTGTTGAATTAGTTATAATGCCCTTGAATACTTCATTTAATATACATTTTTCTCCTCTTCTAATCTTCGGGGTATATGAAGTCCTAACTGTAGAAGCAAACGATTAGGCAAATCAAAGAGAAAAGAAATATATATGATTTGTTCTTAAATCCAGCATGATGAGTTGCAATCAGCTGGAGAGTTAAAACATTTTTAATGGGAAAATTTTTATATTTACCGTAAATGCCACAAATTTCCAAATGATATATGGAGTGGAATCCTCAGTGTTCTCTGAGCTTGGTTGTTTGCTTGCAAATATTTTATTACCAAATTAGATAATATCATCACTGAGTATGAGGTTTGCTCATTGTTTATTTACAATAGCTTGTCCTGCCAGATGGTGGGGGTGTGGTTTTCTTCTTAGTAGTTCCTGGCAAGCTACTATATATGATGATGTTCGTCCATCGTGTTCGAAGAGGACCTTGACAACTAATTGGGGGGATATCAAGACTTGCGCGTGAATTGGATTAAAGTGAGGGAGAGGTGCGCATAGTCAGCCTCACTCTCTCTTCCCAGATTCCATCTTGCTCCAATAGCAGGACAAGAGTCGAGACAGTTGGAGATGGGCTGGATGGACTATATATAAACAGGGAGCAAACACCACACTCACTCACACTGAGTTATCTATGTTATCTAGTTGGGTTATCTAGTTGCTTGCTCTGCAAGCAAACAGCCAAGCTCAGAGAGCACCAAGGACTCCCCAGTTCAGTCCTGAGCTACATATTGCATACTCTCTTCTACTGGAATATATAGGGTGCCTAGCTGGTAAACGTTTCCAGATAGCTAGTTTTAGGGAACTTGTGGCTCTGTTTACTTTCCGTAACCATGCACTGATTTCTGATTCATACATTAGGCATCTAGCAATCGAGAGTTCCTGTCTGTCTCTTCCAAAAAAGAATACATTAGAATGTGACGCTGAAGTATTGCCCAGGTTTTAGAGTTCTCCACACAAAGATTCCTTTATTTGCCTTTATATACATGTCCGGCAGGCTTGGGGCTGTTGATCTCGCCTCTGTAATTGGCGAGATCCGGCCATGAAACGGTGTGTATGAGTTTTTAACTGTTTTTAACTGTTTTTATTATGTTTTCTTTTAATAGTTTTTTATATTGTTGTGAGCCACCCAGAGTCCCTTGGGAGTTGGGCGGCATACAAATTTAATAAATAATAATAATAATAGGGTCAGATTAAGGCCAGTTTATATCCTAAATACAAACGAAAAATGGTGCCCTCAATGGAAACAAAACTCTCACACCACGAGATGGAAACAAATGTGATATCTGACAACACTTTGAAACCAAATGTTTTAAACTGGAGTCACTCACCATGCCAAAGAAATATTTTTTTTAAAAAAAATGCAGATTAAAGTTTAACACAACAGATTAGGATTCCAAAAAAAGTCATATAAAATTGAGCATGCAACTGAAAGAGTTAAGAGCATGATAACTCGGGTGGGCGGGGACTCTGGGGTGCCCTTCCCTTGCATTGCTGCTCTAAGCACATGCTTATTTTGCTGAATGATTCCCCCAGGGTTGTATAAATGCATATTTTTACCTTGTTAGGCTAAAAACCAGAGTTGGTGTCTGAAAATCAGAGTGGCTTCAAATTAATAAAAATGCAATCCCTCTTCTCAAGTTTACAGTTTGAAAAGTCTGTGTGCATGTCTAGAAAGAGAGAGTTGATGTTTGCTTCTTTTATGACCTAGTCTTCTGCTTTCCACAAGTATATTCTATAATATTATTAATAGTTATTATTGCTTTATTTTCAGAATTGATCTATGCCTGGATTTTCAATGAATATCCAACTTTTGTGCACCAGGATAATCGCCGCTTTGTTTCGCAAGAGACTGGGAACTTATACATAGCTAAAGTAGAGAAATCGGATGTGGGAAATTATACGTGTGTCGTGACAAACACAGTAACAAATACCAGAGTGCGAGGGCCTCCTACGCCTTTAATCCTGAGAAATGATGGTAAGACTTTTATTACATTCTAATAAGATTCATAAGAAGTGGTAAAAGGATAAAATTCTAAAGGATAATACTAAAAATCTACATTCTATACAGATACAATGAAAAGTAATTATTAAGATTTGGCCCCGAACAAGAGTTCAGATTATCATTCATTTGAATAATCTTATGCTTGTGATGCTTTTTTAGGTAATAAACTGAATTTTACAGAACTTCTGTGGGTATAAACTAGCAAGAAAATTAGCAATCTAGTCTCTGACACCTAGATCTAATTCTGTAAAGGGTCGGATGCAGGGGTGGGTTCTAACTTACCTCGCTGCTGGTTCGCTTCCTCCCGCGCCGCATGGCCGCGCATCATGCATGCGCAGTGCAAAAAAATACCCCCCCCCCCAAAAAAGAGCCAAAAACAAGATGGCAATGCATGTGCAGTGCCGCAAACTCGGCTTATGTGCAGAAGAAAAAAACCCGGGGAAAAATTTAAAAAAATTAAAAAATTAAAAAAAAAGATGGCGGCGTCCACGGACCGGCTCCGTGATGTCATCGTGAAGTCACCAGTGGGTCACTACCGGTTCGGGTGAACTGGTCCGAACCGGGAGGAACCCACCTCTGGTCGGATGCCACCCCTCCTCTGACTTTGTGGGCATGGCTGGCAGATTTGCAGGCCAAGAAGCATGGCAGCCATTGGATGGTACCAGCCCACTAGTAAGGAGGCCACTGATATGCTGCTGCTACCACCCAGAATGTTCCGCCCCTCACACTGAGAGTTTGGGTGAAAATTGGACTTAGCAATCTGCCACCTACACCCCCATTCTAAGCTCATGGGCCATAAAAACCAGGTGGCAGTCCATTGAGTTCAGTAGTAGCAGTGAACATTAAGTGAAATATGATAAGATTTGGGACTTGTAGTAATGTAATATAGTAAATTTGTATGTTAAAATTAGGTATTATAAAATAGCCCTGCTATTTATAGTCCTCATTTTCCTGTTCTGCATTTCCGATAATTCAGCTGTTTAAATGCAATTCATTCATCAATATTCATATGTTAAGGCAGTTAATATAAAAGACCACTCTTTCGGGATGCAAAAAAGTAAATTAAATGGCAATGAATGCAAACAAAAATGATATATGTTATAGGAGTATGACAGCTGTATTTGGATCCTTTTTTAAAAAAACTGACATTTGCATGGCCAGTATATTTCAATATATAAGAGGAATTAGTTTCATTAGAGCATATGGTTATTAAATTAGTAGATTAAGTGGCAAATTCATCCATTTTTAATGTCCTGATTACATAAATAAGAACTATATAAATCTAAAATGTTGGTGCTAGACCTATTGCAATACTTCACACTCCTTATAAGCAAGTATAAGCAAGATTAATTTAAAAAAAGACCAAAAAAATGCTATCCTTTGGAGAAAAAAATCAAACTTAAATATCTGTCCTCCATTCCAACAATTCAAATAAATGAATACTTTTTTATAATACTCAACATTCTTCATTAGATGAATAATAGGGAGTTCTTATCAATGCTTTTCTTGCTTTAAAAAAAAAATTTCTTTCTTGATTAGTGTTGGCTTTGTAATCTAGCACTAAATATGCTGAAAATGCTTGGATCTGATAACCATGGTTAAAAGGAGAAAACAGGAGTCCTATAAAATTATTTCTGGGAAAGATAGATTTCCTGTTCTGCAGGGGTGAAATCCAACAGGTTCTGACAGGTTCTGGAGAACTGGTAGCGGAAATTTTTAGTAGTTTGGAGAACCGGTAGCGGAAATTTTGAGTAGTTCAGAGAACCGGCAAATACCACCTCTGGCTGGCCCCAGTGTGGGGTGGGAATGGAGATTTTGCAGTATCCTTCCCCTGGAGTGGGGCGGGAATGGGGATTTTGCAGTATCCTTCCCCTGTCACGTCCACGAAGCCATGTCCACCAAGCCACAGCACGCCTACCAAGCCACGCCCACAGAACCGGTAGTAAAAAAAAATGGATTTCACCACTGCTGTTCTGTCCCATTTCAGATTACATGAGACATCTCCGTATTCTCTACTGCAAAAGTAAGAGAGGATTCTGGCAGATTGGTGTTGATGATTATAAACATGCACCCTGCCTCTTCCCAATTATATAACTTACTTGGATTTTGTATCCATTAGAATTGTAGGTATTTGGGATACTTAGAACATGTCCGTGGAAATGTGACTTGATAATTGGAAAGTTATTAAAATTGTAATATTGTACTGTTCTTGAGTACTTGTCCCTGTTTTCCGTCTCTATCCTTCACTGACTGTGCAAGAAATACTATTTATAGTATATAAATATATTTATGTATAAATAATATTTCATATCTGCATTTCATTTTTCATTCTGCTTCCTAACCAGCTTCTTGGGGCCCTTAGAAAATATAACTTTACCTGTTTCTTTGCACTTTTTTGAAAACAATATGATTTTTTTTTATTATTGTATGGCAGATTCAAAAAAATCTTCTTAACCCATTGGTCAAGTTATTACAATATCAGGCGGCATTTCCTCCATGGGACACTAAAATGTATCAAAACTGGACATGGCCAGGCAATGGTAAAAATAGACTTATTGTTTAGACAATTCATGAATCAATATAAGACCAGTTTGTGGCTTCTCTGCCGAGATGGTGTTTATCTAATTGTCCAAGTGCAAGATAAAAGGCAGTCTGTGTGCCATAGAATTTGTCAGAAAATAGTCTTTGCTCTGGTCTTTCCATAGTAAGAATTGTCTTCAAATTTAGGCTTGTCTTCCACAATCTATTCTAAGTATACTTTCAGCCAGTCCTCAATTAGCCTGTAAGTGCTGGGAGTAATCAGAGTGCAGAGAAAGAGTAACAGTGGCAACAGGGGAGCCATAGCTTTAAAAATAGCTTACAACTGATCATCCATTTTCTTCAATTGAAGTAGTTTCATTACTTTTCTCTGCAGAGAACAACTTGTTGGCAAAGTCATTTTTTTGATTTCCTGGGCAGCCTGAAATAACAGACCTGTTTGGTTTCTCATTTGTGCTGAAGAAAGAACCAAAACTTTAACTGTAGTTTTGTGACTACAGGGTTTCATCCAGATCAGGATTTTCTGGTGGTGTGAATGTAGACTTAGCTTAGCTACGTGTTTTGTATTATGGCAGCTAACGCCATCTAGGGCATTAAACTATACGTAGCCATAATACAACCTGTTGACATGGCTGAAGTAAGCCCAGCAAAAGTTGAAAAGATATTGAAACTAAACAATGACAAGTTAATAGGATGAATAAGAAAAGCAAGGTCTCAAGGCTGTACAAGGGATAAACATGTAGATGGGGTAAATTGAGTGGAAAATCAACAACAGGACAGCGTGCCAGGCTCTTTTGAGAAACTGGAGTAAGCAGTCACACTGATCCTACATCAGGCCCTGGAATAGTGCTGACAAACTCATGGGTAAGCAAAAGCAGTCAGTGAGGAACAATGCAATGACTATAGCAAACCACAGTATCTTTGCCAGTGAGATACTGCTCTATGAAGTGTGTAAGAGAAGGTTTAGTTCTACAGAGATAGAAAAATGAAACAGTCTTAGAATGTTACCCAGAAACACCATAGCAATCGTCAAGAAATCAGCATTGTTGTCATAAGTTGCTATCCATAGCTTAAACACTAAATAATGACAGGATAAGAGATGATCCTACCCATGAAAGTGGATAAAACAGATAAAGAACAAACATTTGAGGGCCAGTCACCATGAAGACAATTTCATTTCAAAACAGCTGAACAGCAGGACTCCTTGTTTTCTTCTTCTTCAAAAGCCATTTGATCAGTGTGAATCTCTGTGTGAGAGAGAATGAATAGGGAACATCTATAATGCTTTAAGCATCAGATCATCTCTTACAAAGAACTATGAACATTCACTGAGCCAGCTCCTATATAGTTATATCGTGTGTGTGTGTGTGCGTGCGTGTGTACACACAACACACAACATACACACGCACACGCACACATATATATACACACACACGCATACATACACACATAGTTTTATGGGTATACTTTAATCATAAAATTGTAACATATTTGATGTTGTTATGGTATTTGTCTTGCCTAATATTTATTGATTCCCAAAACAGACCCGATCCTTCAGCTTCGGGGAATAAACCAGTTAAATTTCGATGTTTTGAAATTCTGAAAGCTTCTCAAACCTAGATATGTGATCAGGCCTGAGGCTCCCACATAACCAGAGATTTATCTAGACGGCTCTATTGTTAAGGGTGCCATTTTTTTTTCTTCACTTAGGGTTTGGTATTTTGGGTTTTTAGAAGATTTATTGTTATGGGTTTTTATATTTGCATTTGCTGTTTTTATATTTTTTGCTTTATCCATTATTGTGAACCATCCAAAGTCACCTATAGTGAGAGGAGTGGCTATATACCCTTGATTGTTTAATAAATAAATATATAAAATTATGAATCTTCCCGAGCTGGAAAATATCAACATGATCATTTCTGAATATGTTAGTGAAAGTTATAGCTTATGGTAATCATAGTGTAATTCTATGTTATCATTCACTAGATGTACATCTATTAGAGTAACAGTTATATGAGTTAGTTTCTAAGAAATACACATTCCATAAACAAACGAACAAATAAATAAATAAGGCAATAAGAATTGCAATAAAAACAGCACTAAATATCGATAGACTTACATGTCATATGATCTTTACTTGACATTTATTTTATACTTTGTCACTCTTCAGGTTACTTTCTGTAACTCTGTGTGGCATATTAATTTTCAACAAACTTAGGATAGAAAAAATGCTCTGTTCTAAGTGATTCCCCCCCCTTTATTCAAATTCAGCCCTGTTTTTAGCTGTTTTACTGGTTCCCTCTCCGCAGCTGAAGTAGCTTTGCATTCTGCAGAGTTCTAGGGTTAACATTCCATGCAGGAGGCAGCTGCTGTTATCTGCTTCCATGGATAAAACGTCAACAGATCACTTTAGAGTATAAGCCAGCCAACAAGGGAGCATCCTCCATAGCAGTCATAATGGCTCAGAATCAAAGATGCAGGGATTCCAGCTGTCTGCAAACTGTATTTTGGAAAATGATATTTTTGAATCTTAATCCCATATTCAATGCCTTACAATTGCAGTTTTCCTATTATACTTAATCTTGAATTGATCCCTATAGGTGAACAAAAATAAATACAAAGGATACCCCCTAAAATTTATAATGTAATGCTCATGAGTTTATTCTCCAGGAAATCACATTAACCCCTAGTGGAATCAGTTCAGTTTATATGTTGACTGAGCATAAACATGACTTCTTATGCAAACCAATATTTAGATATATTTTATTTATTCGAAAGTATGAATGTGATAAGTGATTTACAAAAGCAGTAAAACCTGTATAATGCCATTGAAGACAATTTGTGTTGGTATTATTTGGATCTCTGATGGC
>QLTV01012186.1:3112207-3144849 GCA_003457575.1 Thermophis baileyi | reverse complement strand
CATTCTTTGTTGTGCTTTTTTGATGACGTTTTTGATGTTAGGTGTCCATTTTAGATCTTGCGATATGGTAGAACCTAGAAATTTGAAGGTCTCTAATGTTGATACTGTGTTGTTTAGTATTGTAAGAGGTGGAAGTATGGGAGGGTTTCTCCTAAAGTCTACCACCATTTTTACGGTTTTGAGTGTGTTCAGTTCCAGATTGTTCCGGTCGCACCACGAGGCTAGTTGTTCAACCTCCCATCTGTATGCGGATTCATCATTGTCTCGAATGAGACTGATCACTGTTGTGTCATCTGTAGTTTAACAGATGGATCGTTAGAGATGCAGTTTATTCTGATCGTTTATTGCATTATTAGAAATATCATTATAGGTTATTACATTAATTGGTCACATAGATATACCCATGAAAGCCAGTTTGGGACAGTAGTTAAGGCACTAGGCTAGAAACCAGGAGAATGTGAGTTCTAGTCCCAACTTGGGCACAAAGCCAGCTGTGTAACCCTGGGCCAGTCATTCACTGTTAGCTCTAGGAAGAGAGCAACGGTAAGCTACTTTTAAAATCTTGCCAATAAAACTGCAGAGACTTGTCCAGCCAGTTACCAGGCAACAGAGCTGATATACCCAGGTTAAACAATTTCACTACATCATTGCAGTCTTCATGCTGAACATCTTTAATGTATAGAAGTGACCAAAGTCAATTTTAGATTATATCTAATCTGTTTTCATGGAAACATAGCAATCTTAAGCCCACATTTCTATTTTTTTAAAGAAAAGCATCCATTGGAATAGATTTATTTGTGAGATCATGGCAGAGAAGAAATAAATGTTACTCAGATAAATATCCCTGTACTCCTCCTTACAGCTCCTCCCAACTGGAATCAGAAAATAAGTGATATTCAGGTGGCTATAGAAGAAAGTATCTACTGGGAATGTAAGGCAAATGGCAGACCGAAGCCTTCTTATAGCTGGCTGAAGGATGGTGAACTTCTTCTCCCTCAGGTACAAGCAATCTTCCAAATATTGATGCTCTGAGGTTGGGGATTAACTTGCAAGGATTTGTTTTCAACATTACTGAAAAATAAAAACAGCAGAAACCATATAGTCTTAAGGTTCCATCTGTCCCACTGCAGACTTCTTTCATGCTGAGTGAATGTCACAAGATCACCTTGAGCTTTCTGTATAGTTAAAACAATGTCATTCAAGTCATACTTTTCAAAAGGCAAGAATCAACCCTGCAGCACCTAATTTTCAACCAATGTTCAGCGAATGTTAGGTATTTAAGTGCCATTTTCTCCCTTTGACAAACATTTCACAGAATCAATTGGAACTGAGAAGCTGTGGGATTCCTTTCCAGGGCATATTTGCTTTGAGGAGAAGAAAGATACATAAAATGGCTGCACATTTTTCAGTTGCTGCAACGCCACAGGCAAACAAAATATCACCTGGAACAAAACCTCTGTTAAGTGCTAACTGTGAAAAACAAAAATGGGAATATAGCTATTCAGGCTATAAACCTCCTTTTTTCTGTTCTGTTTTTTCAGTATGTAAGTTTTAATTGAACTTTATGGAATGTAAACGAGCTCTCTAGTCTGTATCCGTTTCACTTCTATGGACCTCTGCTGACATGGCCAACAAGGGAATTGACCTACCATTAGCAGTGTCACGCAGAACTATCTAAGGATTAATGAGCTATAGAAAGAAAGGAAAAGATTTCATCAGCACCCCTCTATTCCTAATCTCACCAAAGGAGATCATTCCAGCCCTTGATTGTCTCAATTTTAAGGGCAAAAACTAAACAAATTGCAAATCGCTCTCACCTGCATGTTGTGAAACTGTTGTTGCCTAGATTCAATCAAATAAAGACTGTACAACATTAAATTTCAACTCCACCTGTGAGAAAGAGCCCAACATCTTTTAAAGATTATATTTGTTACATGTTAAGATTTGCTAAAATACACATGTTCCTATTGTGTAGAGAAGCACTCTGCTGCTTTTATTGTTGTTGTTATTGGTATTGTGAGGTCTTTATCCTTAAGCTGAACCCTGATTGCCCATTCTTTTGTGCCATGTGCTAATGTGACTTTCTTCATGCTGATCACTAGCAGATGGTTCTGAACTTAAATCACATTAAACTAAAGTAACGATTATTAAAACTTTATGATTTATATCTTTGGGATATAACAATTTTAATCTAGTGGGGTGCATACAATTGCTTTGCCCCACTGAACATGATTACTTTTCCATTAACCTTCAAGGGAACAGAAAGCTGAATTTCTAAAGAACATGTCAGGCCGAGTCATGCCATAGGACCACAGTAGGTTTAGATTCAGGTTAATGGGCTTCAAAGAATTATTAATCAAAATAGTTCAGATGCCCAATCACTGAGAACAAGAAGAAACTTTGGTATTAATCACAATTCAGTATTGCTTTTCCCTTTTAACATGATTTGAATTTTGTTAGCAAGGATTCCATCATAGTGATTATTTATGAATTTCTTTTTTTTTCAACCTTAGTATTGACATCACCTACCTGTTTGACATTTAAGGTAATGTCATTGCAAGAATATATAAATTCTGAAGGACTTTTTTTAAAATATATGTTATTCGTTTAATTATTTTGCAGGAAAGACTTCAAATAGAACATGGAACACTTACCATTCCCAGCGTGAATCTCTCCGACACTGGCATGTATCAGTGTGTGGCAGAAAATAGATATGGAGTCATCTATGTCAGCGCAGAACTGAGTGTAATTGGTGGGCTCCTTTTACTTAAAAGCTATTGAAAAGTTTCTATTGCCTTAAATTGTTTTATTGCCTCTAATGAAGTCATTAATTAATGTGATATTAATTAAATTCCAGAAAAGTTGATCCAAAGCATTTTCTGAAAGTTAGTGGGAATGATTGCTCCTATGTGTGAAATGTTTTATGTCATACTGTACTACTATTTAGTCTTAGAACAATAATTTGCTTCTTTGCAATGAAAGAAGTTTTACTGTGTATTATCTAACATAAAGATGGACATGTTGTGGGATCCACTGCATGTAAACACAGATACAAAGCCAGTTTTAGAACTTATAATGCAGACATTTGATTAATGTGATACACATATCTATAATTCCCACTTTTCTATTTTATTTGTTTGCTTGCTTGTCTTTTTTGTTTGTAATTTTTATGGTATTTCTTTCTTTCTTTCTTTCTTTCTTTCTTCTTTTCTTTCTTTTTGCATTTTATAATTTTTTTATTCCTTACTGTAAAACTTTCTAATAACTCAATAATACAAGATTTGAATTGATTATATTTAATTCACTTAAATACAGTTATTTGATTGTTCCCCATGTATAGCAATTAATAATCAGTCTCTTCTGCTGCATTCATAAACACAATTTTAATATTAAATTATAGATACGGTGACAACTTTTTTATCTAATTTATCTAATTGGGCAAGGATAAGATCTTTTCTTACAACCCTGGTGGGTCTGTTTTATGTACTTTGGAATACCAAACAAGAATTACTGTAATTTTGTATTTGCAGATTTGTTTGAAATATTTATCCTGCTATAGCTAAAAATGATGCTGGAGGAGGGGAGGAGGACTGTAAAAATTAGAAGGATAATGGACCAATGTGGGTAGAGTTTGATCACAGAATTGGTTCTCTGCGCACTTCAAATATGATCCATAAAAGGGGTACCTCCCTCTAATCCCTAAAGTGGCTTGACTTTTTTCACGCTTCTTTGTGAATCCCCCAAAATAGTTCTGCTGCGTTATGAGTCAGGATGACTTTATTGAATGTATCCCTTAAAGTAACAGCAAATCTTTATTTCCTGAAAAAAAGTTGTGCTATTTTAAGGAATAGCAGAGAGGTCCTGTTGTCATACAGCATCCAAAGCTTCTTAGGTGACAATTTCTTCCAAATGATTTTTGAAGCCTTCAGAGCCTGCCAGGTCTTTTAGAAGGCTTTAGTGCAGTGATGGCGAACCTTTTGGGCTTGGAGTGTCAAAATTCAGAAAATGCTAACTTCTTGTATTTTTGTTCCTTGGTAACTCAAACAGAAAGAGTAGTTGTGGTCTAGTGTGAGTAAATGCTGGTGTGTCAACCTTTGACATGTTTGTTATAGACTCGCGATCACTGCTTAATGCCCTATCAAAAGCACTATTATATAAGCACATAATATGTAAATTTTATGTACATTTTCTGCATTTGGCCACACACAATCTACCTACCAGTTGTTTAAGAATCATTTTACCCTCTTTTTGCTTTTACACCTAACATTTGTGAAATATGGTTGTGTTACTGTGAGAAACCTATTAGGTGAAACAAACCTAAGATTCAATAAAAGGCCATCATATAAATACCACACACAGAACAGCCCGAAGCACACAGAGAAATTCCCTGAGGATGAGTTTCAGCATGAGTCCAAAAGCTCGGAAGACAAAACCTCTGGTCCCGGTGACTGACCCAAAAAGGTTTCATTTTTAAAACAGTGAATAAAGTTTTGATTAGATGTTTATATGTTTGAAAAAGACCGTTCAGCAACAAAAGTTTTATCTGCTCAGAAGATTTAAAATATTTTCTAAGCAGAATTTTATTTCTTGCTCATTTTTAAAAAATATCAATAGATGTTTTCAGGGAAAAAACACATCTTTCCACTTCTTCAGGAAGAAAGAGCAATAGAGTTCTGCAAAATAGGATCCATAGTGGAACGTTTTATCTCATATAAGATTATTTCATATAAAAGGAATCTAAAGAAAACTCTGGATGCCTCTGAAATCCATTAAGTTACCCTAGGGAGTTCTCATTTAGCAACCACACTTGCAAGTGGCAACTCCTTTGCTAAATGAAGTGGTCACTAAGTGCAAAATCACGTTGTCCCAACTGTGTTTTCCTTTTCCCCATTGCTAGACCCTTGGACAGCACAGGGATAGCTGGCTCAAAACTGATAAGACTAATCATTTCACACCTTTAGCTTTTATTTTCCTCCTAACCATTTCCCCACCCTTTTGAATGGTCACCCGAGCACTGGGATAATTAGAAAGAAAATCGTATTTGTTTTTACATTCATTGGAGAGGAAGGGATTATAAAAGAGTATGCGGGCACACAATGGGGAATACCCATCGAAAGCAATGTGTTGGTGTTGGCAGCAAACAGGCTGGTATAGTTTGGGGGGGCGGGGGGGGAGGGTTGGATCAAGCACAAGAGAGATTGCCTATAAAAATTGCTTGTTTTTTTTATTCCTTCACTCCAAGGAGAGAGATTGGAGAAATAATGGATTAGAAGAGAGTAAGCAAGCACAGAATGAAGAGTACACTAGGCTGTTTGCATAGCCATGTTTGTATACACTCAGCGCTAGCCCTTTTGATGGGTATTTCCTCTAATGGGCCTTCTTCCTCTCTTTTAAGCTCTTCTTTTCCAGTCTCTTTCTTTGCAGGGGGAAAAAACCAAAGGTCAGACACATGACAATTTGAACTGACTACAATATAATAGTAGCCATGTGACTAAGAGATAGCACCGTTGTAACTTTGAACAGTCAATGAATGAGACAGTGTGTAAGTGAGGACTACCTGTCTTATATTATTGTACAGTATACGTACAGAAATACAAATTATGCATAATATAAAAGTGTTCAGTTTTATCTTGTGTTAAATTGTTTATAGTACCTATCAATTTTTTTGCCTAAGCATAAAGATGTAACAATGAAAATAAGAACAATATTTCTACATTTATTGCTACAAAGCTAACATGATATACACAACAGTTCCTAATTAGTTGAAAACAATTAAACATACTAGAGTGAGTGGATAAAATGCACAACATTTTTCCAGATATCCATGTTAAAGAAATCAGTCTTGTAGGAAGTCTTAAGGAGGATAAGATAGGACTGTATAACCAGATCAGTGCAACCACACAGAGCTGCAGTAGCTAGATCTCGCTATGATCCAATTATTTAAGATGTATACTAACTTGAAAAGGACAGGCCGTTTTCATCTGATCTCCAAACTTGCCCAACTTGATGTAGTTTTTGCTTAGAAAACAAAATCAGGAAATTAAAGGTATTCAAACACGGGGAGGGGGAGAGAATGTCACATATTAATGGTCAAGAGGAAGAGGTTTGTGTTTAAAAAAAAGTCACAATGATCAACAGCTGTAATTTCATTGTGATGTATATTCATAGGCAAATATTCCTTTGAAAAAGATATGGCTTTCAAACACAATCAATTTGGGCAACTAGCTTTTTATTTTTCTCTGTTGTGTGCAAGCTATTAAAGTCCCAGATATAATGATTGTAACTATAGTTTTTGATAAAATGTAACTTAGGGGGGAAAAAACATTAAAAAGCAGTCAATATTACCTTCTTTAGCAACCATTTGCAAACACAATGGATTTTTTTTTTAAATCATTTTCCAACCAATGCATGAACTTATGATGAAATTTCATGAACCTGACACCAGATTGCGAGTAATTCTGGCATAGCTGCCCAAGAGAACTTTATCTACAGTAAATGAAATCGCAGCAATAGCAATAGCACGTAGACTTATATATACCACTTTACAGTGCTTTACACCCCTCTCTAAGTGGTTTACAGAGTCAGTATATTGCCCCCAACAATCTGGATCTTCATTTTACTGACCTTGAAAAGATGGAAGGCTGAGTCAACCTTGAGCCTGTAGGAATCGAACTACTCTCTCTCTCTCTCTCTCTCTCTCTCTCTTCTCTCTCTCTCTCTCTCTCTCTCTCTCTCTCTCTCTCTCCCTCCCCCCCCCCCCCCCCCCCTCCCTCCCCCCTCCCCCCCCCTCTCTCCCCCCCCCCCCCCCCTCTCTCTCTCTCCCCCTCCCCCCTCTCTCCTATTTCATTTAGCAACAAAGTTGCTGGAATGGACAATGATTGCTAAATGAGGAGAAGGTATATAGGTTCTTAATATAATGAGAGGGACCTGAAAATATTTTTCCCATACCGATCAATCTTTTGTTATAAAAGAAGATGTATCTTTAGGGAATTATTTTAAAATAAAATAATCATTCAACAAAATTATGTGCACAAATACCATTGTCAAATAAGATATATTCTGTATTGCATAACAAATTAAAGGGAAATTGGAGCCTAATTATATTTTGTTAGGAGATATCCATCATTATTATTTGATATTTGAGCCACTGGCAATCTAAAAACCTTAGTTCTTGACAAACAACATGCTGAGAATTTCTATATATTCTCCATATATCCAAATCTTACAATGGACATTTCTTTTAAACACAGTGATTTGGTAGACTGCTCAGTACTAAATTGTCTGAATAGTTTCCATCTTACATTCATCTTTTTCCAGGATTTTATGAAATCCCAGTGGCTTACAAATATTTATGATTCTCACTAGAGTACCATGCATTGGAATACAGGTAGTCTTCGACTTACAACAGTTTGTTTAGTAACCAGTCAAAGTTACAACGGCACTGAAAAAAGTGATTTATGACCATTTTTCACATGATCATTGCAGCATCCTTATATGCTTGGCAATTGACTCATATTTATGACGGTTGCAGTGTCCCGGGTTCATGTAATCACCTTTTGCGACCTTCTGACAAGAAAAGTCAATGGGAAAGCCAGATTCACTTTGCAATTGTATTACTAACTTAAGAACTTCAGTAATTCACTTAACAACAGTGGCAAGAAAGACTGTAAAGTGGGGCAAAACTCACTTAACAACTGTCTCACTTAGCAACAGACATTCTGGGCTCAATTGTAGTCATAAGTTGAGGACTACCTGTGTATCACTTAAAGAATTCCTTTTGAAGCAGTGTCTTGGAAATAACATTCAAGCTTTTTATGTGATGCTAAAGGTGTATTCTTGAGATAACAAGAACTTTTTTTTTATTAGAAAACTATGCTTGAGTAACTTATTCTACAAGCTAGATAGGTCTATCAGTTTAAATCTTTTCAAAACACAACATCCCCATTCAATATCAATATTGTCCTAGCTTTGCCATTATGTCTGCCACAAAAAGAAAATAGTTGCTAAGGAACAAACATGCCAGAAGGAGATCCATTATAATGAAAATATAGTACTGATTGGCTAGTTGCAGAGAAGGTATGTCCCCTTATTCAGCAAAATGATTTTGAACATACTGTAAGTTTGCATTTTGTTTGTACAGGGAGATTTACAAATGTTTGTTTAGTGACTGTACAAAGTTTCAACGGCACTGAAAAAAGTGACTTATTACCATTTATCACAGTTACAACCTTTGTAGCATCCCCATGATCATGTGATCAAAATTCAAATACTTGGCAACTGGTTCATACTTATGACCATTGCTGTGTCCCAAGGTCATGTGATCACCTTTTACGATCTTTTGACAAGCAAAGTCAATGGGGAAGTCAGATTCACTTAACAACTGTGTTTCTAACTTAACAACTGCAGTGACTCACTTAACAACTGTGGCAGGAAAGGTTGTAAAATGGGGCAAAATGCACTTAACAAATGTCTCACTTAACAACATAAATTTAGGGCTCAATTGTGGTCGTAGGTCAAGGACTACCTGTGTTAATTTGGGGGGGAAAAGGTATTTGGACTTTTAGAGAGCACATGAATTTAATTCTACTGCCTGAATCATTTCTACTGAAATGATTAGATGACATTATTAAATATTAAACATAAAGTTGTATAGTGAAAGCACAGCAGGGAAAAAGACTATTAAATTTAGAAGATTTTTAATTAGAGAGTATATACAACGATATACTCTACTTCACTTTGAATGAAATAACTACAGTCTCTCTGGTAATACTGGTGTCTGCCTTTTTCCTAATACAGAAAAGAAAAAGAAAAAAAAGCCTTAATTGTAATTTTTTTATATAATATCTTTCTGTCTCCTCATTCACAACATTATTCACAGCTCTTATCTTTGCCACTTGATGTTCAGGCATAATGTCTTCCAATCTCCTAAGTGATTCTGTGATGGATCACTTATACTGTGAGCCTGTAAATCTGATGGAAAACATCCTTGAGCTCATGTTTTTCAGTGGCTGTTTAAATCATTATTACTACTCAATGCTAGACCAGTTTTCCCTCGCTAGATGCTTGATATGACAAACGTTCATTTGCCATTGTGGACCCTGCAGCTATTGAAGAAAAGTTGATTCATATTACATCAAGGGAAATACAGAATAGATCTCCTACTAATCACCTAGAAACAAATTTCGGAGAAAACATTTTCTCCAGGTCTGCTTCAAAGCCTCACCCCCAGAAGCTACCCAACTCATTTATTGCCTCACACTACCTTATAACTCTTTAGGAGCTAAGCTACTGTGGAGTCAGCTTCTGAAAAATCAGTTTTTGGATAGGAAAAAGCAATGAACAATTTCCCCTTCTCCACCTCAACAAAAGATCTGGTTTTGAAGGGGAAAATGCTACCTATAGGCATAATAAATAATTGTTAATTTATGAAACCATATTTAGATATAAAAGTGAATAATATCCAGTTAATGTCTGTATACAGACATTAACTGGATATGGGGAAAGGACCACATAGAGGTATAGGACTAGTATATATTTAAAAAGGGAATGTGGAAGATTTAATAATACTAGATGAATCACATCATTTTAGTCCTAGCGGTGACTATGAGTTGAGGGTTAAAAAATGGAGATGCAGGAAAAACTGTGCAACCAAAGCCTCGTGCCTTTTACATATGTATCACAAGACTGTAAATAGGGTCAGGGCTTTAATTCTGTAGTCCATCTGCCATTTTGTTTTTGTTTTTTTCCTTTTCACCTTTTTGCAGATGTCCCTGTTCAGTCCTACAGTGTATCACAGTACTTTATTTAATAATAGTGCTTTGTGAAATGTGTAAGGATTACCTTAGTTTACGATTTGAAAGTCTAAACTATATTCATAGTAAGTAGCCATTCACAGTTAGTATGGGTTCATTCATTCATAGATGTTATTTGTCATCTCCTAATCTGTAGCTTTATTTGCAAGGATGGAGGTAGAGCACAGAGATATGAATTGCTTCTGTGGAAAAAAAAATTACAAATTGTTTTGTGAAGAAGTGGGGTGACATGAAAGTTCTGGCTGCATTATTTGATTTGTGATAGTTATTTACATATGCAAGTTATTACTTAATGTTATAGTGATGAGCAACCATGAAGGTCATGAAATTTCTAGGGAACCACATCCAATGTTTAGTATCACTGAAATTAACATGTAGAAAGCATTTCATAATCACATTGTTTTCCATCCAATATTTAATTGGTGCAAGATTACAACCCTTTCCAGTGATTACCCAGAACACAATGTTCATTGTCCTAGCTGATTTGTCAGCCTCTGGAATAGCTTTTCAGGAATAAAGAGAATGCACCAAACAAATTAGTTAATGAAAACCGATGTCCCACTTGCTTTATTTATCTCTTTTAACTATGCTTTGGGGATATTCTGAAGGTTAATTATGTAAACCAATAATGATACATTCTAAGAGAATTCAGAATAAATTCAACATTTGTTGCAAGACAATTTGATGGCAGTTTTCATTAATTCTGAGTTCTCTATTATCTTTCAGCTGTGGGTCCAGATTTCTCCAAAACCTTCTTAAAAAAAATAACTTTTGTTAAAGTTGGTAGTGATGCAACCATTGAATGTAAGCCTAAAGCTTCTCCAAGGCCAACTTTTACTTGGAAGAAAGGAAAAGAGATCATAAAGGAAAGTGAGAGGTAATGTATGAAAATACAACTTGTGTTGCTGTTGAGTTTTGTGTGCCCTTCCTTGAAATTTGGCTTGAAGAAAAAAAGTAATCAGGAACTAGTATTCAACTTCTAGATAAAACAAACAAACGTACACATAGTATGTTGTTTCATTCTTCAGTTTTTTTGAAGATCCCTATTTGAAATCATTTCATAAATTATCAGAATGCAATCTCTCTGGAACATTGCAGCTACTTGTCATTATTATTCAGCTTCTAAAATTAATTATTGAGTAACATATAATGAAATGATTGGCAGCTGTAAATCCGGCAATTGTACCCCAAAATCAATCAAAATCTTTCAGATAATTCTTTATAATGTGCATAAAGAAGTAAATATACTAGCTGTATTTATTAATTTGTTCAAGTAAATGTTTCTTAAAGTGATTCCTTTTTCTCTCAGGACCACTTTTCTCAGGACCACTTTTAAAAACTATGGAAGACCCCAAAAGAGCTTTTGTTTGTAAGAATTATATTAATTGAAATTTACAATATTTAAATTGATGCTGTCAGGTGCAAAAGACCAGGTTCATAGGTGAAGGGCCAATTAAACTGATTTATGCCTATCCACAGGAGTATTTTCAATTAATGGTTAGCACCTTCTAGGAGTATAAGGGTCAACAGAATTCAGGGGGATTGGACTTAGCTCATGTGGCTACATTGAGATTCTAGGCTGATCCCTCTTTTAACTCCGCCCTCAGGTTCTGCCAATCCTTACCCTACAGATGCACCCACTGCCACTATTGCTTCTTACGATTGTTTGATAATATTTTAATATTTTATTATTTTTCAAAATAGGCTGCCAATTAATTGTGATTTCATGGACCTTTGAGAAAGTCTTGGAGGACTCACAGGGGTTTAGGACCCCAATTTAAGACACAATGAACTAAATAAACAATGCCAAAAATACCGTACCCTGAACATGTTTCGTAACTGCCCTGGAAAGCAACTATTTCTATTCATGTTTCATATAATATGTCAAATTATTTAAATAAATTGTGTCTCCTGAGATACCGCTTCAGGAATTCTAGAACTTGCTGAACCATGTTATATATATATATATCAATATATTATTATTACTTGAGAGAATAGAGTAGAATGTTGAATTATTACATAGTTATGCATTATAGCTACATAATAATAACAAATTAAAAATATTATATATAAATCTAACTGGTACCCAATGTAAAATTTGAAAAACAAGATGTTCTCCCAATCTATGTAGTTTTTAGGAGAACAAATAATAGATCTTTAATAGCACCACTTTTATTTAGGAATAATAGTCATGATGGTCACAATCGTGTAGGCCAGTGGTTCTCAACCTTTCTAATGCTGTGCCCCCCCCGTCGCCGCGACCCCCCACCGCCGCGACCTCCTCCCCGCCCCCTCCCCACGCGCAATGAGGTGACAAAGGGGGGCTTGAGTTCTTTTACCCTCTGCGCATGTGCAAAGCATTCTGCGCATGCACAGAGGGTAAAAGAACCCAAATGGCGGCGTCCGGGCAGGTGGGTGAAGTCTCCTGCTTCTGTCGCTACCGGTTGTCCGGCGACCCGCGGGCACAGCCAAACCGGGAGCATTTCACCCCTGCAGTGACGGTGGCACCAAGATGGCGGGCTAACGTGCGCGGCGACCCCTGTGAAATGGTCGTTCGACCCCCAAAGGGGTCACGACCCACAGGTTGAGAACCGCTGGTGTAGGCAAAGTTGTACAACTATTATTAATAGATTAATGGCCTCACTATTCCATTCCACTGCACAGCCAGATGAGATAAATTTGTGCATTAATTATTTAATGAGCCCATGGATAATTAAATGTATACTCGGTCTTCAATCTAAAAAGTTTTAAAAACTTAGAGAAAAGCTTAGTGAAAGATAAGCATCTGTACATATTTTCTAAATGCAAAGAGTATTGAGGTCAAATAAATGGGGAGGGTGTTCCCTTTGTCTTAGGTAATCCGTGTCCCATGGTTCAGAGAAACAGAAAAACAGAATGACCAGAATGAACGGATTGCTGTTGTGTAATTCAGCCTCTCACCTTCAATCTAATCATCTTCCTCTGGTTCATTGTTTGATATGCATAAAAACACATTGCCATTAGTATTTTGTTTGCTGTTTAGAGCTGATGATGCTAGCCATCATGTCCTAGAGGAGAGAAAAACATGTATTGAAAAGTGTCATAGAAACAGTGTGACTCTGAAAACGTTGATGAAGATTCTCAGTCATCCAGGTAGAGTTGTCTGTAAGTTGAATCATGGCAACTAGACTTCCAAAAAACAAAAAAGAGAAGAAGTCCAGTTGCCATGACTCAACTTACAGACGACTCTGAAATTATTGGCAAACCATCTCCTTGTTCTCTCAACATAATGTGCCATGATGTTGGTTCAGTTTCAGTGTTTTTGTATAATGACAGCAACTTTGTAGGTATTTTGTGCAGTAAATCATCTCTCATGTTCAAATGCTGCCTCCATGATGAATTAATTCCTTACTTGCTGAGTGGAGGAGGGAGCAAGGGATTGTGAACTGGGAAATTGTGAAATTTTATTCTCTCAGGACTCATGGGAGCCAGACACATTCTGTATATTAGCCTATCTGATGTACCTTGGTTCAAAAATGGTTGCCCTGTGATGCACATAGATAAAACCTTTAGAGAACTTAGGCAAAACTGAAGTTGATACGGCTTTGCCAAAACAGAATATGCTTGTGGAATAGACGGGAAAACATAAATAAGCTGTAATAGAAATATTAAAACAACAGCTGAAAATATTCCCATTAAAGGGTTAAAAAAATTATTCCCTATCACCCTCAAACCAATACTGTTTTCCCTTTCAAGTGGGTAATTCTTAAACTATTATAAGAAATTATGTTATGTGAATAAGATATTTTAAAAGTTTCCTTCACTCGTTTAATATTCAGTTCTGAAAAAAAGGATTGAAAATATATTTCAATATATTTCAAACCACATAATCATGGTTGTGCAAGTTAATTTTGAAAAGGCATCCATGCAAAGTGGAGGGGGGAAAGGCTGTTGGTCATTGTGTTCTAATTTCTGTTTACATGGTTAAGGAGAGGTCCTAGAGATGTACAGAATTTCATTATTCAATGAAAACATCTCAGTGATTTGCCTGGAATATTTGCAGTACAGTGTTATATTTGAACTTAGTGTCTAGACAAAGTAATATCATTAATTTTATGGTGCATCTGGGTCTTCTTTTCTAGAAGCTGCCAAAGATAGCAAAATAGAATCAAGTCTGATCAATACTTTCTCAAGATACTGAGATTATCTTGCATAGATAGATGATGGATGGATGGATGGATGGATGGATGGATGGATGGATGGATGGATGGATGGATGGATGGATGATTTAGATTTTGGATTATTTTCATGAAGTAGAATTACTGTTTCTTGTAAAATATCTAAAGGTATCTCTTAATGGTACTTGAAAGCTATACTTTTGCATGAAGAATTTTGCCCTGGAGTACAGTTACACAATTGTACTCATTAAAGATACTTCATCACCATAATAATGGAAATGGTCTCTTGGAGAAGTAAGTGCCATCAATACTGCAGAAAGTAAATTATTTAATGCTATGAAACAGATCTACATATATTATAACTCAGAACTTTGGTTCTAGAAATAAAGAGTAATTATTCATAAGCATTGATTTAAACCTTAGTCTCAGTTGCCGGGTGTTTAGCCTTTACTTTCTTCATTTTCTCAATAATTTTATTAGGTATTATACAATACAAGTAAAACTTATTCAGCTACAAAATAAACAGATATTATATGCAGAAAAAGAAGATAAAAATAAAAACATAGAAAAGAAAAGAAATCTCCCCCTTCAGTCCCAGCAACATTAAGACATCACTAACTCTTAAAATAAAGCCAAACATCTCCTCATTCCATATCTTCTTCAGTTTCTATAAACCCATCCTCTAAAATCACATGCCTCCCTAATTTATTAGTTTATATTATGCAAATAAAATTTATACAGCTACAAAATAAAGAGATACATTAAAGTAACTTTCCAAAGCCAACAGTTATCATCCTCTTGCTGTATATTCCAAAAAATACAAATCTTTAAATTTATAGTTAAAACTGTTTTTTAAAAAAAAGGATTGAAAGACATTTAACCTAGTGAATACAATAAAATTTGCTGGTCTTAAGGTTCTTAATGTTTAAAGAAAGCCAGAAAATAAAAACATAAATCCAAAGTGATTAAGAAATGAGCCAGTTGGTCTTAGAATCCATACAGTTGACATTAGCAGCTATGAGCACGATGGAATCATGAGACTCTCAGCTAATCGCAAGCTGACCATAAAACAAGTTGCAGGTTTGACCTAGTTCATTATTTTTCTTTCAACTGTCTAGTCTTTCAACTTTCCAAATACTCAGGTACTGTTAAAATGTTTTAAAATATAAACTAGAGGTAATGTCAGTTTCTTTATATATTTAACAATATTTTATACTACCCCAATCAAATCTGAATGGTTAAAAGTAAAGTCATTGTTACCTTCTATAAAACGTCAGACCCGCTGACTGATATTAATTGGCTAAAAATACTTAGTTACTATCAGCTCAGATCAAGTGCTGCCTTATAATTGAGTATTATAAAAATAATATAGTTTAATATAATATAATGATATAAAAAAATAATACTGGAAACCCGTTCTAACCAATTCTGTTTCAGACAAAAGATCATTGTATAATGCAGGTGGGTGGGAAAAAATTGTCTTTATTTTCAGACTATCTCATTATGTGTTATTTGATACTAAATCTTTTCTCATTATTGTGATTCATTTCTTTTCTCCACATATCACTTAGTTTTCACTGAGCCCCAAAGTTTACCATTAATTATCTCCTTTCCTGTCAAAATCATTGTGCCATTTTTCTAAAGCAAGAAGTATTTTAAACACACAAAGAATCTGATGTGGCCTTCTATTCTAACAAAATATATTCTCTTTAATAAAATATATTTTCACATTATTGTCCTTTTGCTCTTTTATAGTTAGTAGTCTTATGATCTTCGCCTTGCACAATATGTGGTGGGTTTTTTTCAATTCTTTCTTAGAATTAAAGATAATAGAATTATCAGAGACTGGTGGTATAACCAGGTTTTGAGGGGCTTCTGGAAAAATTCAAAGGGCTGAAGCAAATCACACTTCGGGAGTGAAAATGTTGCATAAGGTGGGCAACCCAGCATAGAAGGCCTGCCTGCTGAGATTAACCAAGTGTAGCTTCATAGCAGATGGGATTTGTAGCAGGCCTCTTCTACTGGATCTGATGGGCTTTCTTTCTTTCTTTTTTTATGGCATGGTTTTTATATTTTTGTATTTTTATTTTTACATTTTATGTACAAGTAGTCCTTGATTTATGAGCACAACTGAGCCCAAAATTCCTGTTGCTAAGAAAGACAGTTGTTAAGTGAGCTTTTCTCCATTTATAACCTTTCTTCCACAGATATTAAGTGATATTAAGTTAGTAACTTGTTGTTACTAACGTTAAGTGAATTGGGCTTCCCCATTGACTTTGCTTGTCACAAGGTTGCAAAAGGTGAGCACATGACCCCGGAACACTGCAAGCATAATAAATGCATGCCAGTTGCCAAGCTTCCAAATTTTGATTAGTTGTCCATGGAGATGCTGCAAATGATCATGTGTGAAAAACACTGGTCATTTTTTTTAGTGCCATTGTAACTTCAGTCATTAAACAAATGGTTGTAAGTTGAGGACTACCTGTATATACAGGATAATATATATATATATATATATATATATATATATATATATATATTAGTTTATCATATAATATTGTATAGTACAATATATAGTAATTGTTTTATGTTATATATTCGTATTTTATATTTTGGATCATATTTTTGTTGGGATGGTTTTTTTATTCTCAGATGTAGAATTGGCCAGATGAAAGGAAAACATGGTATTTCTTACTGTATATGTCCTTTATATTTGAAGTCTATAGCAATGAAGATAATTGCATATTGAGTTTCAAACTACTTTGGAGGGATTTGGGATAGCGAGGATGGGAATGTTGCTTCCATCCACACCATTCAAAGTGGTAATAAATGGGGGAGGGGGGAAAGATAGGTTGACTGTTTTGATTTTATTGGAATTCTTTACATGCTATTCTTACCCTCCCTTTCCCCCTTACACTCTGTTTTATGTTTAGAGACTTGGCTTCATAGCTTTAATGATAATATTTCTCATTGAGATTTTTTCCACCTGCAAAAAAATGGCCTGAGTTTATTTTAGGTTGGCACAAAGTTTATATATTTCTAGGTTGGAAGGTCCAAAACACGTTTCTTTGTATTTTCCTACAATTAAAGATATAAATTCTTGATACAATTTTGCAGCTGGATAGAATAGAATTATCACGAGGTTGGTGGCAGGCTACCCTAGTGATCCATACTGGTTATAGATATTATATGTTATGCTTAGGGCAATTTAGATAAGGCTCACAGCAAAAGGATATGAAAACTTTATTTTTGTTTTGTTTACCCTCTTTTGAATTTTTAAAATCCAGGGTGGAGAAAGTATGGCTTTGTAGTTGTTGCTGAATGGCACATCCCAGTATCACTTGCAATTATTAGGTGGATTGGAAAGTTCAGCAACATCTAAAAGGCCACATCTTTCATTTCCATATATTAACATATAATACAAAGTTCAAATTAATGTTGGAATATAAGATTCACATAAGGGATTTCTTCTCTTAAAACATACGGCTTTGTCACTGATAAATGTAAGGACTAGGTTCACTGTGTTTAATTTCTTCAAACAAGAATCTGAAGAGCTAAAGCAAGATATGAGACACTAGAAAACCAAATCTCACTTCCCCATGGGGAAAAATCAGGTATCAAAAAGAAAAAGATCTAGGTTTCCAGTGTAAGCTGTTCTGATAACCAAGGAAATATGGAGGATGAACACCCCGAGCAAGTAGAAGTTGAATGCAGGCTTCTAACTTCAAGCAAGGAAGGTCAAGGAAGATATCTCCAGTGAGAATGTTATTAAAGAAAGGAATACAACAACAAAAGGAAAATCAGAGCACAGTTTAGGAGCAGAGAAAACACAGGTTAATTTACAACAAAGGCAGGAAAAGTCAAGAGTCATCGCAAAAGAGAAAGCTTATAGAACAATAAGGTTGATTCTTTCAATCATTTGCAAATGAGATTACATAATGATAGAAATACTTGTAAAGGGAGAAGACAATCGTGACCTAACTTCAGTAGAAAGTGGGGTAGAAAAAGCTGTAAATTGACTGTCAAAGAGAAAATAGATGATATGTTGATTGATAAGAGGCAAGTAAAGTCATAATAGACTATGTCAACAAAAATTGAGCAAATCTATTTGCCCAGAGTTTGGAATAATTAAGTACATATTTTTATCCTGAAAAGAAATGGAAGATGGAAATGGAAGTGCATTTAATGGAAGCTTTGCACTAATTACTCAAGCTATGTTTTGATTAAGATGCTAGAGCTCCAGGGGAGGGGAGTGTAAAATGTGATACAAACTTACACTTAGTTAAGAAAGAGAGGAGGTAAGATAGGTGGGATAAGTGGATAATGAAAAAGACCAGAAAAAACTAGAAAATTTACATTTCCTTCATACATTATAACAAGGTCCTTATTTTGTAAATTATGCAAAATGCAAAATATATTAAATCTAATGGGAAGGACAGAACACTTCCTTGTTCTAATATGGAAGTTTTACAAGGATAAAAAGCAAGGGTGAAATTCAGCAGGTTCTGACAGGTTCTGGAGAATTGGTAGCGGAAGTTTTGAGTAGTTCAGAGAACCGGCAAATACCACCTGTGGCTGGCCCCAGAGTGGGGTGGGAATGGAGATTTTGCAATATCCTTCCCCCAGGAATGGGTAGGGAATGGGGATTTTGCAGTATCCTTCCCCTGAAGTGGGGTGGGAATGGGGATTTTGCAGTATCCTTCCCCTGGAGTGGGGTGGGAATGGAGATTTTACAGTATCCTTCCCCTGCCATGCCCACCAAGCCACGCCCACAGAACCAGTAGGGAAAAATTTTGAATTTCACCCCTGATAAAAAGATATTGTAATAATTACAATAGTAGTCTGAAGAGAGAAAGAAGTGAGACAAGACAGATATGGTCCCAGATTTTTAAATATGTATGGTAAATATATAAAAAGAATGGCAGGGTGAGTGGAAATGAAATGGAATGAAATGAAAACTGAAGCCAAACTGAAGATTGAATCACTTAAATTTGAGAAATGTAGGTAAGACCACTTTGTTGATTGGATGAAGAAAAAATCTAGACCATTTATGAACATAAAAATGAAAAATAAAAATTCTGAATTAATGTTCAATAATTAAAAGACAAATGGTGGAAATCTGCATGCTTAGTAAATTTACAGTTGATGGTAAAAAATATCAATAGACTAAAGTTTTGTGGATTTAGAAAGACAGTGGGCTGGTGAAAGAAAGAACAGGCTAATAGTAGGAAGGCAATATGAACATGAAAGATAAAGACATTTAATTGACAATAAAAATAAGGAAGCATTTTTTTTTCAAATAGCAATGACCAGTTATGAAATCTGGACACAAATATATATTTGGAGTTGGTTAATAAATGTACCATGCACAAAGAACCATTATGTTAGTTATGGACCAAATAAGGAAGAGCATTGTAACATTAACTCATGAAAAGACACCAGAGCAATAATTTATAATCAGTTTCCACAGACCCAATTTGTTTCGGGGGTTTTTTTTCATTTGTATTCTGAACAAATTTAATAAGTCTGTTCTTTCTGTTTTTAGCATTAATTTATTTTCTTTTCGAATTTCTTTTGGGATTGACTTTATTTAGCATATGAGAACGTTGTCTTCTTAGACAATCTGCATGTATTTTCACACTTAGGTTTGACTTCAGTAATCTTGTAAATACATGCAAATCATTAATAAACCTTTCTCTTGGCTTTCTCAAAAAGATGTCATCTAGTTCATGTTTGCCTTGAAAATATGAAATTGAACTACAAGGAAAAATTAAATGAAAACCAAATGTTGCTTTGTAGTATACACATATTAATAAAAGCTAGCGCAAAGCATTTCTTAATGTAAAATAAATATTGTAAAAAACAATTTTCTTTTTCACTAGAACAAATCATCCCTTTTATTTTATGGGAGTTACTAGCCTTTATAACCTGACAAAAATCTAGTTCATGTCTATCTCAAACCTGAGTATAGGATTCCTGGTGAGAATACAAGAAATACATTTCCAACAGCAATTTGCTTCTTTGAATGAAGTACATTTAACATTCCACATCATTAATATTAAGAATTAGGTATGAACTATGGAGATGAAAAAAATCTAATTGCCCATTTTTCATAAGCAATAGGCTAAATGCAGCTCAGTGTGATTGGCAATTATAAAGACCTCCTGAAGTTTCATTTTATTATAACCTTGTCCTTCTCCTGGGACCAAAGTACATTCCCCAAGCCACCTTCCTCCCAATCATACAAGAATCCATTCACCTTTGAATTTTCTAAGCAATTTATCTCTTACAAAATTGAATTGTTCTTCCAAGTGATTGCAATTCACAGTTGCTAATTATACTATGGGTTTGTCCATTGCAATTGTCATTCAAATGTGGTCTAAGTGATAATAGATTTCCCTGTCATGTTTCGGAATCCTATGTTAGAATGAATGTTTTTTTTAAATGGAGGGGAGCAGTTCTTTTTATTTTATTGATTTTTAGATCTGGTATAGATTTGATCCTTAGATTTGTGGGTGGGTGTGAAACTACTCACAATTGTATGTGTTTGTTGTAGAGTTATGCACCACGTTCAATACATTTGTTTGCTTCAATCCAGGATACCAGAGTTGAACCAAAACTGTATTTGTAAATCTCTTCCATTATCCTTCCCACAAAAATGATGATATGATGTCAGCTTCAAGGAAATGTCAGAGTACCTATATATCTGGGAGTAAGCTACATTAAATTTAATAGAATGAACTTGTGTTTTATTTATCTCATCTAACAGCTCGTCAGCACTGTGGGAACTGTTAACCACACTGCCTTGTATTGTAATATATCCCAACATTCAGAATATTGTTCTTTCAAACAAGAACACTTATGCTGGGAGAAATAGCTACATAGAAATATGTACAATTCTATTTACAAGTCTCTCTTTTGTACAGTTTGGAGCTACTATGAATAGTGTAGGATAACCTGTTTTTAAAAATTGTACATGGACATTTGAAGGGTTTGTTCTTTATTCTTTATTCCACTGAGCCGAGGTGGCGCAGTGGTTAGAGTGCAGTACTGCAGGCTACTTCAGCTGACTGTTCAGCAGTTCAGCGGTTCAAATCTCACCGGCTCAAGGTTGACTCAGCCTTCCATCCTTCCGAGGTGGGTAAAATGAGGACCCAGATTGTTGGGGGCAATATGCTGCCTCTGTGAACCGCTTAGAGAGTGCTGTAAAGCACTGTAAAGCAGTATATAAGTCTCAGTGCTAGTGCTATTTTTTTTTTGTAGAAACACTTCCTTGCATTACAGCTATCAATTTAAAATAAATTCCTTCCCATGTTTGTTTCTGCAGCAGAACACAGTTATCTTTTTTTTGTCTTAAAATGCCCTTGGCTAAATCACTCCTATCCACTGTAAGGCACCATATTTCTTGAAATATATCACAAAGCTGGTGTTATGTTAATGCTGAAAGACATATACATTGCCTTTCTATATACAATTTAAGAAGTTGTTTCTTATCTTCAAAGATATGAAATTTCAGACACTTATGTTTAATAAAATAGGATAGGATAAGTTCCTGTATTGTTCCTAGGCTAGACAAAATATTATTGGGGGGGGCGGGGGTATTTTTTGTTTTTAATATTGTAAACCGCCCAGAGTCACCTATGGCGAGATGGTGAGCAAATAAATACATATTATCAATATCATCTAGTCTTTAGAATCACTAGTTTGGCATTTTGTAGCATTAAACTAGTTTCCTGACAGGTCCACATATTTACTTTTAATAATAACTTTACACTAGTTTCTTGACTACCTCAATATATACTTGGATATCAAAAAGTGATAGTGTTAGAAAAATCTGTACACAAGCATCCATTATTTCCAATAGTTGACTATAAATCAAATACATTATATGTATTATTCACACAATGGATACAAACAACCTCAACTTAATCTTTCTGAAACGTATCATTCAACATTTGAAAAAAAAGTCCTTTTTTTTTAATTTGATGCACATTTTGCTATCAGCAAGTTACTGTATGCCCGTGATGGTGAACCTATGGCATGCGTAGGGTACAGGGCTCACATGGAGGCTCTGGGAGGGCGTTTCCGGCCTCTGGAGGGCCTCTGGGCGGGCAGGGGAGGCCGTTTTCACCCTCCCCAAGCTCCAGGAAAGCCTCTGGAGCCTGGGGAGGGCGAAAAATGGGCCTACCGGAAGTCCGGAAACGGGTCGTTTCCGGCCTCCGGAGGTTTCAGGGAGGCCTGCTAGGCCAAAAAGCGTGGCGTGGGGGGGGTCGTGCACGCATGCGTGGTGGAGCCAAGGGGGTTGTGTGCGCATGCACAGGGTGGGGCACATGAGGGGCATTGAATTATGGTGTGGTCACGTGCGCGGGCAGTAGCGCACGCGCTCACACACTCGGCACCTGAGGGGAAAAAGGTTCGTCATCACTGCTGTATGCTATCTCCGAATATATTCCTTTTAACTGAATGAAATATTTAGATTCAGTTCTTAAATATTGCCAATTCCTTTACAAACATTGATATAGATAAGCCAGATTCATTTAAGAACTGAAGTGATTGATTTAACCACTGGGCAAGAAAGGTCATAAAATGGGGCAAAACTATCAACAGAAATTTTGGGCTCAGTTGTGGTCATACATTGAGGATTACCCATATAACAGCCTCCTCTTCCTTTAAATATTTGTCATTTGAAACTACTTGCATTTATTCAGATTAGTCTCATGAGGAAAACCTCTCCTCAACTCATGCAGATGAATTAGTCATTAGTGAATATTACCTGGCTGATTTCACAGCCATCTCCAGACTGTTTGTTAGTCCCTGAAAAAGCTTCTGTGAAGAGAAAAATAACTGGTCATTATCTTGAAGGTAATTAGAAAAAACAATCCATTAAAGATGGGCATTTTTCCATACTGTTTATGTATATTTTTAAAAGATGAACACTTAATAGAAAACAGCTATAATCATGCTGTTTATAAGTATTAGTTATAATTTATTTGTGTCTCTCCCCCAAAGCTGAGTTTTCTACTGGTAGAATTCTCTTTTTATCAGCATTATCAATGAGATCAATTCATATTTTGTCATTGAAATTTCATTTCAAAAATTTGAAACACAGATAATGTACCTTTAATTTCTTGATTAAAAATATTTTGCTACCAAGCAAAGAAACTTCAGCCACTAAGATTTATGCCTAGAGAGTACTAGAACCAGAAATGACCCAATAAAATTGAATTGTGGAAAAATCATCCTTCTAGTTAAGCATGATGTATATTTCTCACATATAGTCCGTATGATGTACTCATAATTTATTTCCTCATTGCAGCATGGTGTAACTAGGGCTGGGATTCAACCGGTTCGGACAGGTTCGGGCGAACTGGCAGTTACAGCCAGCGGCTGGGCCCACCCACCCGCCCCGGCGCTATCCCATCCTATACAATTGCTGTGTTTTTTATGCAGTGCACATGTGCGCAAGGCACGCGCGCGAGCAAAGCTATCCCGTCCTATACAATCACCGTGTTTTTGACACAGTGTGCATGTGCGCGCGCTCACATTTTCGATTCTGGGTGAACCGGTTGTTAAATTATGTGAAGCCCACCTCTGGTGTAACCCGGGTGTAACCTTTACCACAGTAATAACAATATTCATAAGTATACTTTGCACTAAAAAAACTGTTTATAAAGACATTTGATTAAGAAGCTTTTTATTAAGATATATGAAGGATGAGCAAACTTGACATTAACAAACTGTCTTTGTTATTGAAACGCTTACTGTGAGGGTTTAGCTATGAGAATGGAAAAGGAACACCTATTTGTTTGCCACCTGGCTTTAATAAACTGTATTGTAGGAACCTGATAAATAGCATCTGCATATAAGGCTAAGAATTAGCCTTAGGGATCATACCTCTTTCACCTGCTTATGTTTTATTTATTTATCTATCAAATGTATATAGCTGCCCAGCTCACCCAAGGTGACTCTGGGCAGCACACAACAATAAATAATATAAAAGAATATAGAAACAGCCAATTCAAATATAAAAAGCACAATAATAAATATCCTAACAACCCAAAATACCAAACCCTAAGTGAAAGGAGAATAAATAAGTTCCTGGTTCAATAGAAGCCCAAGGCATGGCCAAATAACCCGGTAATGAGGACTTTTTGGAGTATCAAAAGCAGAGGTGAGCTTCACATAATTTAACAACCGGTTCGCCCAGAATCGAAAATGTGAGCGAGCGAGCGCTGCGTCAAAAACACAGCAATTGTATAGTACAGGATAGCTTCGCGCGCGCGCGCGCCTTACGCACATGCATGCTGCATCAAAAACACGGCGATTGTATAGCACCAGGGCGGGTGGGTGGGCCCAGCCACTGGCCATAACTACCGGTTCACCCGAACCGGCTGAATCAAAAGGAAATTGATAACAGACAGGTTATCAATGAAGGCCACAAATCAGTTTGTTCATTACAGTCTTGCCACAATATTCCACAACCTTTTAAAAATTGATTTGGAAAATGGCGTCTCCCATTCTTTTTCCAACATTCTTCCTTCTTTTATATTTCTGTTAATCTGTCCTAACATGATCTCTAGAGCATGGCACAAAACAAATCTGGTGCTGTAGTCTTGTGTATTATGGAAATTTTTCAAAGACATTATTAGAGCATAAAGTACTCAGAATATTGCTTTAATCCAGTCAGAATGTCACTAAAACATAAATTGAGGCTACTTATTCCTGTATAGCAAGGGATACTAGCTGGTCATTTTTTAAAACATACTGAAAGGTATCGAGGTTTTTTTTTCTTCTTCAATATTCTATTGGTACATTTTATAGGTAAGAGTGAATCTTTAAATGAATCATAGGTCATGGACAAATCAATAGATCAAAGTCATCTAAAGCTGAAAAGCATGGAGTGACAATAGCTTTAACAGATCCATGGAAATTTCATAGTCAGGGTGATTCAGTAAAACACATTCAAAATTGCTTCGTGAAACCATGTTTGTAAATATGTCTATAGGATTAACCTTAAGTCCTACTTTCTGATTGACACAACTTTAAAATGCAAAATTCTATTACATTTATGTAATTTTCTAAAGGTCTGAGTTAGCTACACAGCTCTGTAGCATGGAAGTACCCATCACATTTTGAAGTATTTGAAGTTAAAAATGCTTTTACTTTTAATAAAAAGAGCATTGATTTATCTCCTAAACCCAGATGCATTCTAAGTCACTGTGGCTTTGAAATATCTTGTCTGCCACAAAGATCAACTGCTACTGTATTTTACAGATAATGTAATACATAATAGATAAGATGACCTATCTCTATAGAAATGCAGAAGACTTCATTATCAGTTTCATTTTTCCCAGTGCTCAATTATCACTTTCTTTTTTATGGCTGATAAAAAACATAACTAAAAAGCAGTCCAGATGTAAACTCATTTGTGTTAACCTAGTTTATAAATTGTATCAGCAGATTTACATCTCCAATTTTTTTTAACCAGGGATGTCAGAATTCATAGATACAGTATTAAAGGGATCCCACTGCTCTATAAAAGATTAATGGCTCATAAAAAAAAAACATTTTGAAGCATTTTAACATTGGAGCCCAGCAAAGGTATATTCCATGTTTAGCTCAGAAGAGAAAGACCATGCACTATTTTCATACAGGTAGTCCTCGACTTAACATTTAGTGATTTTTCAATGTTACATCACTGAAAAAGTAACTTAGGACCATTTTTCGCGTTTACAACTGTTGCAGCATCCCCATTGTCACGTGATCAAAATTCAGACAGTTGACAACTGACTCATGATGGTGGCAGTGTCTCGAGATCATGTGATCACCTTTTGTGACCTCCTGACAAGCAAAGTCAAACGGGAAGCCAGATTCACTTAACAGCCATGTTACTAACTTAACTACAATGATTCACTTAATAACACTGGCAAAAAAGTTCGTAAAATGGGGCAAACCTCAGTTAACAAATGTCTCAGTCAGCAAGATAAATTTTCGGCTCAATTGTGGTCGTACGTCTACCAGTATTATCTGTTGATAAAGATGTACATTTTGGTTATAAAAATATGTAAAAATAGTTTCTTCATACTGCTGAAGAAAATTGTTACATTCAGAACCCTATGGATTCTAATCTTCTTAAAAGAATTTTCCACATTCATTTTTAAAATGTATTCCTTCAAGAAAACCAAATTCATTTTTCATTAAACTGCAGCCTACTCCTGTTTTTTATATCAAATAGTTATCCAGCTCAGTACATAACTCACTAACAATTCACTTTATGATTCAAACATTTAACACCCTGCGTAATGCTATTCCAAGATGATGTGTACCTAAGGAATGGAAAGTGAAACTTAATAGTATTTCAACTGATTAATGATAAAGTTTAAAATAATTAAAAATTATTCAACTAAAAATCTGAACAAATTTTATTAAACCCAATGTAAATGTGGCATAAGTAAATCTCATAACAAGAAATCATTAGGTTCCATTGAGTTGAGTTCATCTTGTTTACACTATGGTCCACCTTGGCCTGCCTTTGGTAATAACTCATAGTACTTCAAAGAACATTCCAGTAATCTCTGTCAGGCTTTATCCAGGCATGGCAATAAATCCCTGCTCAAAACTCAACTCCATATTCATTGATTAGTTAACAGCCAACAGTGCAAAATACGTTGCTTTATTACAGACAAGAAGGAAGTAATATTACAACACTGTAGAGCAGTGGATATGGCCTTCAAGGGAATATGCAGAAGACATTAGAGAATCAACATGGGCAAAAGCATTCCTTAAGTCCTGAAAAAGAAACAGTATTGGGAAGAGGCTTAGCAATAGCAATAGCACTTAGACCTATATACCGCTTCACAGTGCTTTACAGCCCTCTCTAAGCAATTTTACAGAGTCAGCATATTGCCCCCAACAATCTGGGTCCTCATTTAGGCTCATTTAGACCTTAGGCTGGTTCCTTCCTGAAATAAAGAAATATAAGAGGCAGAGAAGCAAAATACAAGGAACTTTCAAGATTCTGTCACTATAGCCTAATTCAGCAAAGTATTGTTATAGCCTTAGAGTGGAATTGCTTTCTTGAGCTAGCCCTTTCAAGTCAACATCCCCTCAAGGAAACAGTTAGAGCACGGGTGTCAAACTTGATCGCGTCACGTGATATATCGTGACGTATCACGATGTTTTTTGCCTTTGCGGAGCTGGGGTGGGCGTGGCCTGCGCGTGACGCATCCAGCCTGCAGGCCGCCAATTTGACAGGCCTGAGTTAGAGCAACTGGTGGTTGACTCTTAATATAGCCCATTTCCCCTGAATTCATAATAAAAGCATCTTCTTTCTATTGCTCTTTTGCAGTCACCCTACATTGGCCCTTTCTCTTTCCTATTAAATAGTCCTTATTTATGAAAGACATTTGGAAAAGGAACTCTGAAGGTAATAAGAGTACATGTTGGATATGAACACGTATATATTACAGAAGCAATTTTTTTTGAGGTGAAGAGACCCCAAACAATTTATGGGATAAAAGTTAAGGCTAGTAATTTGAACTGTTTTTGGAAAGAGGTTAGCAGGTAGAATTAATGGATATAGTAACATCCTCACAGCAAGTCCCAGGAAGGAATGTGTAATTATTAAAGCTATAAAATGTATCTGTTTTGAAATTGTGTAAAAGCAATGAAAGCATGTGGTGAACATTTTGTAACTTGAAGAAATCGCTACCAGACATTTCTGACAAAATGATAGCCTTGTGCTCCTGAAAAGTAAGACAAAATTGAATAACATTAGGTGTATACCTTTGGGAATGTGTGCTTATGTTTGTGTGCACACTCATTAATTATCTACTAATTTTCTAAGCAGAATTTATTCAACTCAGTGAAAGTTCAATTAACTGGGTAGTTTTTTTCAATAAAGTCTATTAGAAATAGTTCATTTGGTATTAAAATAAACTATAAATGGTCTGTTGTCTAAGATATTTTTAAATTACTATATTGGCAAATGAATTTTCACCAGAAAACCCATATCCTGAATAATATATTCATATAAAAATCATGTAGATAGCATTAAAAAGGACTTTAGAAAATATGTCATGGGTCAAAGGACTTCCCATCATATCAGATGTTGTATTGTTTTTATCAATATTTATTATAAGAATATTTTAAATAGTTTTCTCAATGTTGTTGTACTAAAATGCTATTAACATACATTTATAGATTATATTAACAAATATAATACATTAAGCAGTTGTTAATACATTTTCTATTTCATATCTGCAAATTTTGTTAATGGTTTTAGTCTGCTATCAGTTTGAATGGGGGTTCTTTTATATTATTTACTTATTGAAATACAGTAGACTCATTCAATGGTATGATTTGGTGAAGTATATCAGACTTAGTTCCAAGGAAATACATGTTTGGGTGAAAAACAGAATTCAGAACTTAAAGCTCAGAACTTAACAATATTATGTATATTTCTATCTAGAAATAGAAGTTAACTAAATGACTGGCTCTTAGTTAAGACTAGGTTCCCCAACTCAATATAACGTAGCACATTTTGATGAATAGCATTTTAATGATGACAGAACACTGCTTCTTTGTAGTACTTTTGAAATAGTAAGTGATAGCAGCTGAAAAATGATTTCAATCAGAATAAAGCTGGAAGGGACCTTGGAGGTCTTCTAGTCCAACCCCCTGCTTAAGCAGGAGTCTCTATACCATTTCAGATAGGTGGATGTCCAGTCTTTTCTTAAAAACCTCCAGTGATGAAGCACTTACAACTTCTGAAGGCAAGCTGTTCCACTGGTTAATTGTCCTCACTGTTAGGAAGTTTCTTCTTAATTCCAGGTTTCTTCTCTCCTTGATTAGTTTCTATCCATTGTTTCTTGTCTTGCTTTCTGGTGCTTTGGAAAATAAGTTGACTCCCTCTTCTTTGTGGCTGCCCCTCAAATATTGGAATACTGTTATCATGTCACTCCTAGTCCTTTTTTTCTTTAGACTGGCCATATCCGATTCCTGCAACCGTTCTTCACATGTTTTTGTCTCCAGGCCCTTAATCATCTTAGTTGCTCTTCTTTGCATTTTTTCCAAAGTCTCAACATCTTTTTTGTAATCTAGTGACCAAAAATGGATGCAGTATTCCATGTGTGGTCTCACTAAGGCAGTGGTTCTCAACCTTCCTAATGCCGCGACCCCCACCCCGCCGCCGTGACTCCTGCCCCGCCCCTTCCCCGCACGCGATGAGATGACAAAGTGGGCGTGGCGGGCTAGCACGTGCTTAGGCGACCCCTGTGAAAGGGTCATTCAAAGCCCAAAGGGGTCGAAACACACAGGTTGAGAACCGCTGCACTAAGGCTTTATAAAGCAATACTAATATTTCACATGATTTTAATTCTATGCTCTACAAAAAAGCTCTACAACAGCTTTTTTGGCTGCTGTTGTGTACTGCTGGCTCATGTTTAAGTGATAGTCCATTAGGACTTCAAGGTCCCTCTCACAGTTACGGTTTTTAAGCCAGGTTTCGCCTAATCTGTACTTATAACTTTGGTTTTTCCTGCCTAGGTGTAAAACCTTGCTTTTCTCCACATTAAATTTCATGTTGTTGGATAGGGCCCATTGTTCAAGGCTATCAATATCTTTTTAGATTCTGAGCTTGTCTTCTGGGGTGTTGGCTATTCCTGCCAGCTTAGTGTCATCTGAAATTTAATGAGTTCCTGTTCTATTCCCTCATCTAAGTCGTTTATGAAGATATTGAAGAGTACTGGGCCTAAGACTGAACCTTGTGGTACCACACTGCTTACTTCCCTCCATGTAGATGTAGTACCATTAAGGACTACTTATTGAGTATGGTTTGTCAGCCAGTTACAAATCCATCTGGTGGTGATGCTGTCTATCCCACATCTTTCTAGTTTACCAAGAAGTAGGTTGAGGTCTACTTTGTCAAATGCCTTGCTGAAGTAAGCATAGAAAGTATACTATGTCCACAGCATTTTATTGGTTTACTAATTTAGTCACTCTGTCAAAGAATGAAATAAGATTAGTTTGGCATGTTTTGTTTTTAACAAACCTGTACTGGCTACTAGTTATAACTTCATTTGTTTCTAGATGTTCACAGATCTGTTTTTGATTATTTTTTCTAGTATCTTCCCAGGTATTGATGTCAGGCTGATTGGTCTGTAGTTTCCTGGGTCTGTTTTTTTTTTTTTTACTTTTTTGAAGATGGGAACCACATCGGCTCTTTTCCAATGCTCAGTTTCCCGGTGTTCCAGGATTTTTTAAAGATACAGTACAATGGTTCTGAGATAACATCTGCCAGCTCCTTCAGAACTCTGGGATGTAATCCATTAGGTCCTGGTGATTTATATTCATCAAGATCAAACAGGTGTTCTCTTACCATTCTCTTGCTTATTTTAATTTTTATTTCTAGTCTGTCTTTTACAATTATGTTTTTGATAGGTTGGGCTATAGTTTCTTTTTGCATGAAGACTGATGCAAAGAATGAGTTAAGCAGCTCTCTACTGCCTGACTTCCTTGCTATCTTTTCTCTTTAGTGGACCGACTGTTTCCTTGACTTTTTTCTTGTTATTTATATGTTGAAAGAATTTTTTTTTATTATCTTTGACTTTTGTTGCAAGTCTTTGTTCATTCTGAGCCTTTGCTTTCCTGACTTCATATTTGCAGATTTGGTCTATCTGCTGATATTCTGCCTTAGTTATGTGTCCCTCTTTCCATTTTTTGTACTTATCGTTGTTTTTTTCTGTAATAAAACTTAATTCAGCAATAACAGTATAACAGACTTGGAAAGGTCCTTGGAAGTCTTTTAGTTCAACCCTTGCTCAAGAAAGTGACCCTTTATCATTCTGGACAAGTGGCTATCCAATCTCTTCTTTAAAACCTCCAGTGATGGAGCACTCACAACTTCTGGAGGCAAGCTGTTCCACTGATTAATTTTTCTCATTGTCAGAAAATTTCTCCTTAGTTATAGGTCAGATATCTCCTTGATAAGTTTCCATCCATTACTTCTTATTCTGCCTTCAGGTGTTTTGTAGAATAGGTCTTAATTAATTTTGGTAGAAGACCTTTGTGATCTGAGCTACAATCAGCAGAGGTCTTATTGATTTAATCAATCTCCATCTTTGTTTGCAAAATATATAGTCAATTTGATTTTGGTGTTGTTTATTCACAGTGTCCAACTATAAAGCATTCTTTTAGCTTTTGTAAAAGCTAAAAGAAGGCATTTACCATAAACTCTGAATGATCTTGGCAGACCACTACTAGTCCGTCTCCAGATTCTTTTTATATGTCAATTTTTTTCCATTATTCCACATGCTGTTTCAATTCAAACTTTAATTGCCTGTATTTAACATGGCATCTGTTTTTGATGTTGTATCAATAAAATGCTGCAAGTCATCATAGAAGTATTCAAATTTCATTTCTTGTGTATCTGTAGTTTAGAGCATTGAATGGATTGTCATGATCTTGTCTGGATTGACTTGGACTTGAATTGGGTTCATTCTATCATTTTGGGGGTGTATCCAATCACTGACTTTGACACTCTTTTGTTAATAATAATAGTTACTCAACTTCTTCTATTATTTTCTTGTCTGCAATAGATCCAATACTCCTCTCATGTGAAGCAACTTATTTCAGTCCGTCTCAGTTTTCTGGTTCCCAGAAAGTCAATGTTCAGTCTTACATTTCTATTCTAACAAACATCTCTTGGTTCATGGTTCTATCATATCATATTTGCAGATACCTTTTGTCTCTCACACATCAGGAGCTGAAGTCCTTTGGGCTTTAATCCAATGATATCATAAATATTAATGCTACTTGTACTTTGGGGCGATTGAATTGATTGCTCTATGAATTGGAAGTCACAGTGTAGGAAGAAAATGCTTATAGATTATAGCATGTTAAAAAGAATGGACTGTTGATTCATGATTGTGTTTTTAAATGTGATCCTTAAAGCCAACCACACTCTATGTGCATCACAAATTTGCTATAGTAATCTAGAAGTACTCATCCAAAATTAAGCAACACTAAGTAAGCTATTCTTCTCCATTATAATAGACCAATTTTCTATTTTAAGGTTCTTAATTGATAGTGTCTCAATTTTTCCAGTGACTTGTGCATTATATAGAGTTGCCAAACCGATATAGGGAGAACTTATGAAAATGGTATTTGATATTAATGCTTTGCAGCCTCCAGAAAATTCTTACATATCAACTTCCATAAAAATGCCAATTGTTCCTTAGTTGTTTAAATTGTTTTAAAATACATCATTTATTCTATTTATTGAAGTATTACTTGCATTTATCCATTTACAGACATACTATTTTGGAAGATGGAACTCTAAAAATTGCCAATGTTACCAAAGCAGATGCTGGGAGTTATACATGTATAGCAACAAATCATTTTGGCATAGCCAGCAGCACTGGGAACCTGATAGTAAAAGGTAAGATATTACCTTCGCCAGATAGTTCCTTAGCTTGAGTTCCAGTAAGATATCTGTGAATTTGTAGATCTTGGAAAGTTTAAAAAATGATGAAATTTGCATGTAGATTTCTGAAAAGCTACTTTCCTGAAATATATATATGAAAACACACACACACACACAGAGAGAGACAGAGAGAGAGATACACAGACAGACAGACAGACAGACAGACACACACACACACACACACACACA
>QLTV01012186.1:3070435-3110903 GCA_003457575.1 Thermophis baileyi | reverse complement strand
TGTAAGCTTGTAAGCTCTTTCCATAAATGGGGCTCAACTTTATAACTTATCTGTGTGAATCAAAGAGATACCCTGGTGTGTGTGTGTGTGTGTGTGTGTGTGTGTGTGTGTGTGTGTGTGTGTGTGTGTACAGATACATATATGAATTAAGTACTTCAAAAATATAATTGCCAATTTCGTTATTTTCTTTTTTAGAGGAAAATCCTTACGCTCACAATTATCTTTTTCTTCATGCATGCTAATTATTCTTCCTCAGGTTTCATACCAGGTGAGAAATTCCTTTCTCATCTACAGAAAAATAGTGTTAATAAAAAAAAAACACTCACTGAAAATAATAAAGTGAATTTCATGTTCACACATATGGTTCAAGGTTTGTAAAACTGGATACATTGTTTTTGTTTCAAAAACATTTGTTTTTGCATCTCTTTTCTTCAGAAAATGTGCATTGTTCTGATAATAGTGCAGGTGTTTGTGCCAGCAAACCACAGACCACTCAGCAGAGTAAGCAGAAAAGTGAACAAAACAGCACTGCAAAATAAATAATACAAAATTCTTACTAAAGACAATCTTCTGTAACAGATTGGGAGCAAGTCTAGAAAAGATTATTAACTGCAATTAAATACATCACACTATTCCAGAATGTAAAGCCACCCAATAACTTTGGACTCCCTTTATCAATACAATTTTATATTAGTATATTTCTTTATCTTCTGAAGAATGTTTGCCGTTGCCTATGCAATTGTAGGCAACATACCTCCTTTCTGTATGTGTTCTCTCTTCATCAAGCTAATGTTTTGTTCCATGTGTTTGTTCTTTTTTTAAACTAGCATATACATTTTTCAATTGGTTTTGCATTTTATTGCCCGTTTTAATCCCATAAGCAAATAATGGTTTTTCTGCAGAACCCCAATAGTCTCCCATTCAGCAGTTATCTTACAGGGCAAGCTCTGCTTAGTTTCAACAACCCAAACTCTTATCATGTGTCTGTAGTCTCTAGGCACATATATGCTTGGGTAGCATTTTATAGACAAACATATAAAGCTTCCTTTATGAGAGAAACTAACCAAGAACTGCATGTGGTTTAATCAGTTTCACCAATTCATTGGTTTTTATGGAACTAGAGAGAACAGCTGCAATAAGGAAAACCAAGTGAACATATTTTTGTTTTACTTCCTCTTCCTGCTGTGAGGTTTCCCCATTCCTTCCGTGCTCCATTACATTGATGCATTTATCAAGCTACTGATACTGCAGCAGAAATGCTGCTATTATGTTTAGAAAGAGAATGTTGCTTGTGTACGCTTCCAAATAATTGCCTGCAATTTTGTACACAGTTGAACTGGTTTAGGATTATGGTGTTCAAGAAGGCAAAAGTGCTGTCCTTTTTTTAATAACTATTAAATCAGCACTAAAAATGGGTTATTATGGCTTTATAATAATGATAGAAGTAGTGAGTCTGTAATCAAGCAAAAAATCGTAGTTCCAATTCGTGGTCTATTATACTCTGCTGAACAACATTTCTAGTTATTTGATTATTTTAGCCCTTAACTTTATTAATTTAAGAGAATCCACCCCACAAAAATAAGTACTTCAACTGATGTAAGATTTTTAAAGAAAATCCTTCAAAATACATCAGTGTAATCTGTCTTGTTGTGATAAAATTAGTACATATTATTGTTTTCCTTGCAATAATAGTCCTATTTTTCCCCCAAGATATAATCAACGCATAATTGTAACACTATAGCCAATATTCTTCTTTTAACACACCTCAAGGCTCCATAATTTATATATAAAAACACTCTTTTACCAAATTAAATGGAATAGTAAAATGTCAGTCGTAGCATTTCTAATTGAGCAGATGTGCTGATACTGACTAATGTTTTAAATTAAATTATACACTTTTGATGAGTAGTCTTGCATCTGATATAGTAAGTCTTTATAAATCTGATAAACACTTTCATCTCCCTCTTCTTGAGGAAGGGAGCAGGAATGAGAAAAAAAAAGATGTATTGGAAAACAGATCAAAAGGTATTTATGTACTGCTTTGTAATTAATCACAGTTTTATAACCCAGTCACTTCAATTCTGCCAGACTGAAGTGAAAGGGGGCCAATTTTGTTTTCCTGGCTATATATATATCTATTTTTTAATGTATATTGCACTGTATACTATTAAAGGCATACTAATTTTGGTCAAAGCTGGAAACTCTGCATGTACAGTCATGATGAAGAATGCATTAGAAAAAATACATAAATGTCAATTTTACAACTGTAAAATTTGGGAAATGAATTTATTTTTGAAATAATGACAATGCTTTTAAATAATAGCAGTAATAATACCAGCAAGAATGATCAGCAGCTTTCCCTGATACATCCGCTCACTGATGATACATTTAATTTGTTTAATTTTCAGTTTTTCTTGTCTTATCTTTGCATTTTTTTTCCTGTAGCATTCATAGATGTGCATTATAGAAATAAGCACTATGTATATTGACTCTTGTTCACATGTATAGCATGAACTACTGGCACGCAGGGATTTTTTATACTTTTAGGATCATTAAACTGACATTTCAGTGTCTGCTGACTTACTATCACTTGTCTAGAATGATTATTTCCTACAAAGTATAGATGTTTAACTCATGTTTTGTTAACATAGCTTAAGAATTCCTTTATTTTGTCATAAGCTGAAAGCGATTGAGAATACACTATTATTGATTGCTTATGTGCCAATGTGCCATCAGGTTGGTGTCAACTCTTAGAGACCACATAGGTAGATTTTCTCAGTGTCTTCCAATTTTTCCAATGGTGCACAATCAACTCTGTAATTGAGTTGATCCACTTTTGCCAGCGTTACAGAGAGCCAGGACTTTGCATAATATGTCCAAAGTATGATAATTTAGCCTGGTCATGACCTTTGAGTGAGAATTCTGAGTTTATCTGTTCAATGATCCATTGCTTCATTTTCTAGGCTGTTGAGGGTATTTTCAGACATTTTCTTTAACAACAAATTCCAGAAGCATCAATATTCTTTCTCTCCAACTTCTTGAAGGTCAAATTTTCACTCCCATAGTGTGTCATGGACAATAACATTGGCTGCACTATTCTGATCTTTGTAGGTATAAATGCATCATGGCATCTGTTTATATCTTTTCCATGGCCATACTGAGATGTGCTAGTCTGTGGTGTATTTCTTCACTGCTTGTTTCTGTAGTGTTGATGGTTGATCCTAAAAGGCAGAATCTATCTACCACTTTAGTATCTTCATTGCCAGATCTACTACTAGTTGTTCTACTTGTTATCATTAGTTTAGTCTTTATTTTTAATTTATATCCACTTTTTCATTGTGTTCCTTGACTTTTATTATTGGAGCTTTCAGGTCTTTTACAGTTTCAGCTATCAAAGCACCATTATCGTTAATGGGAGCAATATGCTGCATGGAGCAGAGAATACACCAGAAGGCAAAAAAAAACCTGGACATTAACTCTAATCCAAGTTATTTACATCTATCCCACAATATGGCCTGTAGAATGAAGAAAACTCTTTGAAAGTCTAAACAAACCGTACTTTCATTTTATACTGATATTAATGAGTATCTATGTCCAGAACAGAGGCTTATATTAACAGATATTTATCACACTGTTCTTTCTAAAGCAATATTACACAAGGTACAGGATGGGAGTAAGAAATAATAAGCTAAAGAAATCAAAAGATAGAAAAATAAAGGGAAATATGTCTACATCTAAGTTATAAAAAACATTCATTCATTATACCTTTCCATAACTCTGCTGTCCATCATGGGTTTTTACCCTTTGCACAAGAGAAATTAAGCATGTTGGTGAAAAGTTTAAAGTCCTTCATACTAGAATTTTGCTGCTGATGTTTTACAAATAAATATGTACTTTTATTTTATTTTTTTCCTTCTGGACTAGTACAGGGTCTGATTCATGGGATTTGCAAGTTAAGATGTTTTAGTGAAAGGAATATTTTAGGATTGAAAAGGAAGTGAAATTCTCTTTCTTCACTTTTATCCTTCTGAGTCTCATAGTAACAATAACAAGAGTGCCATAATGCTAGTGTTTATTTAGCAAAATAAGCAATGCAGCTACTTCGTTTCCTTTCTTCTTATGAGTGATATCTTAAAAATTTCCCTTGTGTTATTCTGTTTCAGATAATAGTCACTTCAAAAATAGTTTTGAAGCAAGTACTGAAATTCCCTGGAATATTTTCTGTAGTCTTAACATAACTTATTTTAATACAATTTTCTGAGTCAAAAAATGTATTCTCCATTTTTATTTATTACAAAGTAAAATAGACAAAACTGTATCAATAGACCCCAATAGTAGTTTTGCATGACATAGCTTCAACGCAATAAAATGCACTACATTTCTATATCAAGACTACTAAATAAATCTTTAAAAGATGTCTGAATGACACAAAAGTAAGCTAAACAAACAGCTGAAGTAGCTTCATCATGAATTCTACTTTTATATTCTTCCTATTGTAATATGTACTTAGTAGTTTTTGTCATAACTTCCATACTGTAGAACAGGGGTGTCAAACTCGTGGCGTCACGTTGTCATCACGTGACGTATCATGACTTTTTCCCCCTTTGCTAAACCGGGGGTGGGCGTGGCCAGCACGTCACACATCCGGCCCACAGGCCGTGAGTTTGACACCCCTGCTGTAGAATATCCTTACAATATTCAAACATCTTTATTAATTCCTGTGTAACTTAAGTAAACATAGGTAAAACCAGACTTTCAACTTCTTGAATGTTTCCAACAATTTACTGTTAACTTTCTGGAAGTCTGTTTATGTAAAAAGCAAAGAATTTCTGACTCTGACATAATTTTATGGTCCTTCTTAGTTCTATGACTAATCCTCTGAGGAACTCCACACCGGCTCTTCAATATTGCAGCCCCCATATGGGATTGTTGCATTCAAAAGCATGCTTCAAATATGTGTTATCTTCACAAGGTTCCAAATCTATTAGGATACTGAACGCCCTCTTTTTCTTTGCACCAGCTGCATGTAATATTAGCCCTCGCCTTAACTAAATGCATTATAATGTCATGTAAGAGGGGGAATTATTATTCCTACTTCCTGTAAATCCAAGAGAGCTATTTTTGCTGAGTAGTATATCTTACAAGTCCTTCTTAGGAAACTGTAAGGGCTTTTCAAGCTATCTACTGAGTTTCATGTGGAGAAACTTTAGTAGCAGTAGTTGTGGAATGTCCTCAAGGTTGTCCTTCTGTGGCATGATTGGGCAATTTTACACATATTTATACTGTGCTTAAATGATAGCATTTATCATTTTGCTAGATAAAGTGCACATTGGACTGTCTGGGGATAATCAGTTCCCTTCCAGAAATCATAATGATCTATTTTTAAGCCCGTAGCATGTAAAGATTTTCTAGACTGATTATTTAATTGCTGTATCACTGGACAGCGGGAACACTTTTGCTTTGAAGCTAGTGTTAGCAGCACTCAGCAATCTTTTAAACACATAATTTGCTTTTTGCTATTATTCCATCTACCTGCCCTTTTCCAACAGATTGTTTTCTTTTTTGCAAATATTTAACTGCTGATCCTTTTTTCTTCTAAGGATGCTCTTATCCACTATTGTTTCTAATTAGCCTGTTTATTTTCCTGAGCTTTCCTCTATCTCTATCTCTGCACACTTCGTCTTGCTTGCATCTCTCCCAGACCTCCTAAGCAGCTTGCAAACATAAATGAAACACAGCCACCTGTTTCTCCTTCAAGGCAGGCTTACCCGCCTTACTGTATTTTGCAAATAATAGTTTTGTGTATTGCAATCTTTCCCACTGAGAGACTGGCAAAACTTGTACCTCCTTCCTTTGGACAGAATGCACCACCCATGCTATTTATTGCTCACGTAGCCTTTGCGATAACACCAGAACCCATCCTGAGTGTGTGAGAGCTGCTTTCCTGCAGAGATGTTCCAAACAGAATCTTTTCCAACACCTCTAAGAACAACAATGTTCAACAAGCTCTACTGCTTAACAAATCTGTTCTGTTATGTAGCAGTCTGCCTACTCCTAGAAGCTTCTTAGTCTCACTGTGCATGGAGCTGGCAAATAGTCAAGAAAGCTTAACCATGAGACCGATTTGCAAAACTCATTTCCATCCACCAGCCAGGAGATAGGCAAAGAGAGTGACATGCTTCTGCTTTGGCCATAGCAGCTGGGCACAAAAGGCGAAAGGTCGGTGCAGGGAACTGGGAGAGAAGGCAGCTGGGCACATGAATGCTTGCTATGCTGGGCTGGGGTGGCTGAGGTTTCCCAGGGCCTGGCAACCAGACCCAGAGCTGTGCAATTGTGGAGCGGCTTGCTATCCTGCAAGGCAAGGGTGCAGGAGAGTCAAAAGGGCATAGATGAAGGGAGATAGGTGGAGGTGGTGGCTTGGAAGCACCCCTGCGGTCATAAGTATGGCCAGGCTGACAATACCCAAATTTTGACCGCAAGACCATGGAGGCCACTGCACTGCATATAACTTGGAGCATGTAAGTCTATTTTTTCAGTACCATCATAACTTCAAACCCTAACTTCAAAAGTGGACACTGAACGAATGCCCATAAGTCAAGGGTTATCTGTACTTATTATCTGTGATATTGTTACTGAAGGATTCCATTACTGTTCCAGCTCTGTAAATAAAGCATTAGTTATATGTACCAAACAAGGATCCCTACCGCAAGAACCTTTTATAATGTAGCTGTCAGAGTTCCAAGTAACAAACCCAACGGAATCAAAACTCCAAGACAGGCACGTTCCTCAAAGTATAGATTTATTAGGCACGTCATATTGGCACATCTGGGGAAACCGGACTCTGAGCCCCCCCCCTCGGGTTTCCACTTAATTAAAAGCAGAGTTTTCCCTCCCCTGCCCATGCAGTCCATCACATGGTCCAATCAGGTCACAGTCCAAGGGTCACTGAGTCTCAGACCCCACCTCCTTGCACCTGGTGGGAAAACTCTTGGTTCTCAAGAGAAAGAATTTTATTATGGCTACAATCCCCCAGTTATCTCTTCCTCCGCCCCCCCTCCCGTTCCCACAGCTTGACTTTCTTCGCTGTGTGGCAGCCCTGAAGTGCCAAGGGGGGAAATGGTGCCAGGGCTGACAGTAACTTTATAAAAGGAGCCCTGGTGGCACAGTGGTTAAAGTACAGTATTGCAAGCTGTACTATGGTTACAACCTGGAGTTCGATCCTGATGTGGCTCAAGGTTTGACTCAGCCTTCCATCCTTCCAAGGTCGGATGAGGAGCCAGATTGTTGAGGGCAATAGTCAAATAATACTTACATTGTAAACCAGCCAGAGAGTGCTGTAAAGCACTGTGGAGTGGTATGTAAGCCTAAATGCTATTGCTATTGCTACTTGTTCAAGAGGAAAGCAGTTAAGAAGAATAGCAAAAGTAACTGGAAGAATTACACGATTCGGTTTGGGTGAAGGAGTTTTGTTCCTGCATCACTTGAAATATTTTTTCACATTTCCAGCAAAGTGGAATATATATAGGGTTTTTATATATTCCTATATATATAGGAATATATATAGGAATATATAGGCATTTAATGTTTTAGGTGTCTGTCATATACATCCTATAGACCCGTGATGGCGAACCTATGGCACACGTGCCACAGGTGGCACGCGGAGCCATATCTGTGGGCAGGCGAGCCGTTGCCCTAGCTCAGCTCCAGTGCACATGCACGCGCCGGCCAGCTGGCCCTGCCCACGCCACCCCTCCCCTCCCAGGAATCTCCACGTGGCCCGTTTTGGATGCCAGGTAAGTACAGGGCTTGCGCGGAGGGTCTGAGAGGGTGTTTTCGGCCTCTGGGGGGGGGCGGGGGAGGCTGTTTTCACCCTCCCCAGGCTCCAGAAAAGCCTCTGGAGCCTGGGAAGGGCGAAAAACGGGCCTACCGGGCCCATCGGAAGTCGGCGCGGGGGGTGGGCCAGGCAGGCATGGGGGGGGGGGCAACACGGTGGGGTCACACGCGCATGCGCAGGGGGACGGGGGCGCGGGGGGGCATTGAATTATGGGTGTGGGCACACGCGTGCGTGCTACCGCACACATGCGCGCTTTTGGCACTCGAGAGAAACAAGGTTCGCTATCACTGCTATAGACTATAGGCTATGTATTATTATGTCGAGTCCCTTGGACTGCAAGGCGATCAAACCAGTCAGTCCTAGAGATCATCAACCCTGACTGCTCTTTAGAAGGCCAGATCCTGAAGATGAAACTCAAGTACTTTGGCCACCTAATGAGAAGGAAGGACTCACTGGAGAAGAGCCTAATGCTGGGAAAGATTGAGGGCAAAAGAAGAAGGGGACGACAGAGAATGAGGTTGCTGGATGGAGTCACTGAAGCAGTTGGCGTGAGCTTAAATGGACTCCAGAGGATGGTAGAGAACAGGAAGGCCTGGAGGAACGTTGTCCGTGGGGTCGCGATGGGTCGGACACGACTTCACAACTAACAACAACAAAAATTATTATGTTTAGGACAATTATGCTCATACATTCAACATGCAATTCAAATTGCATTTGTGACAGAAAACTGCAGTTTCCTCTTCTATAATATTCTGTTGTATTTATTTGTAGTTGACCAGTTATCATAAAGCAGTAATTCAACAACGAAAGTGATTTATTTATAAATACATAAAAATAAATCAATGATATAAATGAAAAAAGATGAAATTTATACATTCCTGGATTTTCATGGTATATAATTTCACCCAAATAGGTGTTGAAAATATAACCGTTTAATTGCTTGATTAGCTTTTTAGAGGAATTGTGTGTTTTGTTGTTAAAAAGGCAACTAGAGACTTGAAAGCATATTTTTGTTGTGATGGCTAATAAGATATTACAGCACTTTAAAGACAGCTCCGTATCCCTTTCACGCTGCATGCTGACAATGCATAGAAACCATTTACAAATAAGTTTACAATAAGTGAGTAGAAAACATCCCCAGAATCCAAGCAGAACATACTTGAATTAAGCTGCACAACAAACTCTGTTACAAGCCATTTTCTTTTCCCAAGGGAATTAAAATCAAATTTGGGGAATCCTATCTTTTGTTTTAAACTACTGTTACTTGTCCTTGTGGAACACTTTAAGAAAAAGTATTAAATTTTATACTCCATTTGGTACCTCATTTTCACAGACTAAGGAAAGCAAACAGAAAATGCATTAAAAAAAAAAAACCTTTAAAAGTATTTTATGCATCCACCCATGCTGTCATTCATTCAGTTTATATAGCCGCTCATCTCAAACCAGTAACTCTCATGGTGGACAATCATAAAAAACAATCAAAACAATTAAAGCACAATACAAAAAGATATTAAATACAAATAGCAGCCAGCGATATTATAACCTGTCAGTGTCAGCATAAGCAGAAAATGGGTCCCTTGACACATTCAGAACTCCAGACCCAGGCACACAATCAGGTTTTCAAGGCCTTCTGAAAAGCCAACAAATTGGATGAGATGATGGAAGAAGATGGTCCCTCAAGTAACCTGGTCCTAAGCCATGAAGGGCTTTAAAGGGGACCCTCATCCTGTTCCTACCAACTAATGTTGTCTCAATACCATATCCTGACCTGAATCCGGATCAAAAGGGGTCCAGATAATCTGCTTCCTCCAGAGTCCTTTGAAGCTGCCATGCAATGACTTTTTCTACAGCCTTCCTTAAAAAAGGGAAGTTAGTAAACGGAATGAAAGTTGTCCAAATTAGTTGGGTCGAGTGATGATGCCTTGGAAGTACCAATGTCTCCTTAAGAGCCAGAAGGACTTCCCCCTCCCCCAAAGAAGAATTAGCAACTACCCAGACCCAAACATTCGTCCTCTCCTGAACAGCCTTGACCAAATACAGAATCAAGAAGAGAAACTCATGTGAAAGAGTGAGAAATTGAGCAAGAGTGAATGATTTCTTATTCAAGTCTGCTGATGACTTGTACTGAATATTTAAAATGCTGACAAAATAAAAATTAGCGCAGCTAACATATGAACTGTAATCTCTCTCCATTCACCCATCCATCCATTGACCAATTTTTACTCAGAAACAGATTCAACATATGATCCTGCCAACCTAGAAATTTCAAAAGCATGCAAATGCAAGTAGAAAAATAGGTACCACTTTGGTGAGAAGGTAACAGCGTTCTGTGCACCTTGGTGTATAGTCATGCCAGCCACATGACCGCAGACGCATCTTTGGACAATGCTGGCTCTTTGGCTCTGAATCAGACATGAGCACTGCCCCTAGAGTCAGATATGAGTGGACGGAGGAAACCTTTAACTTTACCTTTTCAACACATGAATATTACTTTAGTGTTACAATCATACTATACATTCTGGCTTTAAAACTACTTGTTATTCCCTCAAATGAATCAGAATATCACAATGTAGATATGTATGTCTGCTGTTCAGGAGATCTGTCATGATGTCAGTGACAATGCAAACATCCTACGCTGCTCTCTGAAATGCTTTCCTCTGTCAGAAAATGAATGGAATTATTCACATGATGGATCACTTATCACGCATTTTAAAAAAAAGAGTAAGCATTTGATACATCAATGTACTAATCATTCTTTCAGCAACAATTGTCACGTGAAATTGTAAAGAATCCTCTGGTCCAAACAAATGAGTCACAGGAAGGTTATTCCACTGTATATCACAGCTGGCTTCAGTCCTCTGTACTTCGATCAGTTGAAGCATGTGCCCTCTGTAAAATACAGATTTATTGCAATCTTTATTCGAACTATGGCATCTACTATGGCATCATACATAAAAAATATTCACTGGAGAGTACCAGAGTTGCCCAACTTGAGATCTCTGAGCTACTCAATATATATTGATTACCTCCATTCATAAATGAGGCTCCAGAGAGTTTCTACCCAAGACTGTAGCCTTCAGCTCATTAATTTTGCAGCAGCTTATGTTCTTATGCCATAAGGTTTTCTGTCTTCTCTTACTATTTATTTATGTCTCTGCTTAAGATGGCTGTTTCTACTTCCTGCTGTCTAGCTCTTTTTATACTTATAATTTTAACCTTCTTATAACTCCTGTCTTGTTTTTCTTCTAGATTCATCCTCTTGCAGATTTTGATTTCCCCCAAACTTTAATTTTAGAGGTTATCTTTCTGTCTCTTTGTTGGTCCATTTTATTTCTCCTTTATTGGTCTAGTATGGTTTAATTAAAGAACAGATGATTTTGATGGAAATTAAAAAAAAATAGTTATGGGTAAAGAAGGCTAAACAAATTGAATGGAATTAAAAAATAAAGCAATGAAATGTTTGGGGATGAAACTGAAACGAGGATATTCTGGAATAAATTTTTGGAAGTCTGTATGAGAGAGACAATCATATGTCCAAGTGTAGAATTGAAAGGAATACTATTAATATTAGTGTTCAAAGTAATACAAAAGAAGCATATTATGACATTGTTGAAAAATGGTAACAGTACAGGAACTGACTATATTACAGGAGTAATGGAGGTGTACCTCATTATGAAGTAATTATTTGTTTAAAGTTTGTGCTGCATCTGTGCCCGGCGACTGGAAAAATGCTATTCTGGCTCCCCCGTATTTTCCTACAGAAAAATGTGAGCAGCCAGTCCATGGATTCAAATGCTACAAACACACAGCTGACAGATTTATTGAACAAAGGAAAACAAAAGAATAACTTTAACTGCACATTTTAAGACAGACAGGAAATACTGTGAAGCAAGGCAATAAGGAGACATAGCAGTGCTCAATAGAGGACTATAAATGCAGGACAGAATCTTATACTACCCAGATGATTCCCAAAAATGTAGGCACCTTTTCCAGGCAAGCATATGCTCAGATCCATTCATAGGAGGATCATCCAAGCTTATTAAAGCACAGCTATTATTTCTATTTCTTGCCTAATAGTTATCAAAATTATCTCATCTAGGATCCCCTCCTTGCACAGGTGATTGGCCTCACAAAGTACTTTGACAAGAAAGAGATAACATTTTTCAGTTAAGCTGCTAGATGAGCAACTGGAAGTTTGCTTTTAAAAAAATCTAAGCCCTTATTATTGCGTAGAAATACAAAAATGAAATCGTTTCACATAGGCATGCATCAAACATGGAGTGCACCAGTTAAAACTCCTTGCCATTACATTTCTGTTCTGCAGTTGTATTCAAAGAATAAGGTGGCAATGTGAAAAAATAATGGAGAATTGGAGTATTAAGTGCAGTTAATCAGCAAACTTTGAGAGGTATAGTGCAGCCTTCCCAGACCAGATTTTTTTGTTCTTTAGCAGGTTACTAAGAAATGTATGAATTTGGAAAAGAAAGTTTGTTGTGCATTTGTAGATTAGGAACAGGATTTAAGAAAATAAAGTTTTACAGAAATATGGAATGGAATTCAGGTGGTGTACATCTAGAAATTAAACTCTATGTGGAAAAGTTAAAGGATCTGAGTATATTTAACTTAGAAAAGGGATAACTAGGGGGAGATATGATAACTGTCTTCAAATATCTGAAGAGTTATTACCTAGAAGTTGGAGTAGACTTGATTTCTATTGCCCCAGGGGTTAGAGCCAGAAGCCAGTGGGTTAAAACTATAAGGATTAGGCTGCTACATTAGTTCTCTTCTTCTAGAGGACTCATGTAGAGTTCTGTACAGAGATATTGTATGAAGATAGTCAGAGATTTTACATTGGATATGGCAAGAGAGTGAACCTGATAATCTCTGAGGTCCATTCAAGCTACAGTAGATAATTTTATGTAAAATATCTCCTTGGTTCTTAATGTATTTCTGAATGAATGGGTAAGAAATGTTTTGGTAATGATTAGAGGTCTGTTGGGTGTGGATGTGAGTGTGAGTGTGTGTGTGTACACACACACACATACATGCAAAGCCTGTCATGTTTTTGGCTGAAAGAATGCAAAAGATTTGCAGCCAAAGTTACATTGTTTGTATGATGCAGTGAAGAGTATGAAAATTACAGGTAGTCCGTGCTTAACAATAATAATTGGGACTGAAATTTCTGTTACTAAGCAATATGGTTGTAGAGTACAACATCACATAATCACACTGCTTAGGTACAGCAGTCCTGGCAGTCCCTGGTTGTCAGACCGTTGTTAAGCAAATATCTCGTGGGCCGTTAATGTCACCTCACATGACATTGACTTTGTTTGTGGGGACCTCACAGGGAAAGCCACAAATCATGATCATGTGAGCACTGGACACTCCAGAAATCGGGCCAATTACACTATGACATCTGGAACTTTGAAGACCAACCATAACTACCGATCATTCAATACTGTTGCAACAGTTGCTGAATGAGTGGTCACTGAGGACTACCTGAAATGTATTAAAGAATGAATGGGTAATGAATGAAGGTAGATTGAATACAAGTGAATGACCAGCATGAAAGAAGAAAACTGAGTTGTTCTGGCCATGTAGAAAAGAAAGAATGAATAAGAACCAAACTCAAAATAAATATATGACAAAAGAATGATTAGATTGAGAAATGAGAAGAAGGAAATTAAAATGCTGTTTGGGTGGAATTGATGAGGTTCTCAGAAAAAGAGAAAGGAGAAGTTTAAAAACTTTTTAAAAAATGTATAAAACTGCACATGGACATGATAGATTTTTAAAAAAAAATTGCAAATAACACTGCATTATTTTGGGACTACAGAAGAATCTGTATTGTATAAACATGGATAGGATTATGTTTTAATCTCAAAAGTCCGTGATGCTTCTCTTCAGTAAACATTGTCTGGTCAAATCTATTCTAGCATATATTTGGAACAGACAGTCTTGTTTTTGTTGTTGTTGTTCAAATGATTTTCCTGAGTACTGATTCACTGCAATGTAGCATAACACTATAAGCAGATAACAAGAAATATATTGAAGATATCCATCTGGTTTGTATTGAATTGCTCGTTTATTTCATTCTCCGTGGTTTGTCATTGGCTTTACTAATTATCTCATTACAACAACTTTACAAACAGTACAATTTAGTCATTAATTTGATGAAAGCCTTGCTGAAAAGCAACTAGATATTAAAAAGCATACATCTCTGACCTACAGTTTCTGAAGGTTGCAGAACATACCTCTAATTTAATGCCAAGTTTATACAGATATATGAAGCTCTGTATCTTCATAGTATTTACTTACACCACATTTGTTACCTGGCTTATAGATACCCCTTTCAATGGGAAACTGGCTATTCTGAAATAATCTATAAAAGGCTAAAATTTCATGTTTTAGTTATCTCATGAAGCAGTTTTCAAGGATGCAATTGATCATATAAAAATAAATATTTGTTTCACTAGAAAAAATGTGACAAAACACTCTTTTTAAAATGTGTGAACTCCCTGCACAAAGAAACCTTTTATTCTAGGGATCGTATGTTTTCTTATTTCTCTCCTCTATAAATCAACAAATACACAATATATTTTCCAACTTTTTCTCCATCATACATTTGTCAAGAACTTGCTGAATAGCAAAACTCTTTTAGCATACCCCCTGCCCAGCATAAAACCTCACTGCATACTCCAAATGTTCTTCCTCATCACCTTTTGTATTCTTTCTCTCAGAATTCTTTCAACACTTTCCCAATTATACTTAACAAAATAATCCCCCTGAAATGTCCCTATTCATTCTTGCTGCTTTCCTATTTGTGAAGGGGAACAATAACAGTATCCTTCCAATCCTCTGTGCAGATACAGTATTCATAGGCACATTAAACAAATCACACAGCTCTTCCACAGCAAATCCAATCCATATTTTAAGATTTTTCTGGTTTCATAATCAGCACCTCCAGCCTTACCATTTTTCCACATTTTTAGAACATTTGTGACTTCCTTTTTGCCAATTTCATCAATCATCTGTTTCCATCACTACTGGTCTGCATTTGCATTGTCTTTTTAAACTTAACTTAAAAAAAAAGATTACATTCTTTTTTGCAACTATAATTTTTCTATATATGCAGTACCTTATGTCTTCCTCATTTTTTGCATTTCCTTACATGCCTTTTTTCTATTCCACAGTCTCCTTCAATTTATCATTCCACCAAGAATCTTTTCTATAAATACCATTTGTGCAACTTCACACACTTCCATCTGGCACTCTGTAATATAATTATTTATAATTCCAGTTTCCAATATCCACTTTTTATGTCCATATTTCATTCTTTTAATTGGATAGGTGAACCTATTTTCTAATACTTTATCTTCTATGACTTGTACTTTTACTTTCTGCAGTCATTTTCTTTTTTCATAGTTATTTCTTGGGGGGAGGGTTTCCTCCAATATTTTTTGTCAAGATCCATTCTCGGCATAAACAAAAGGTGGTCTGCCCTGCATTTAAAACATCTAATGCTTAAATCCTGTGTTTGAAAGTACTTTCATGGGTGACTACGTGGAAATATCAGGGTTGTTAGCTAGATTGAGCTATTCAGAAACTATTTCTTCAGGGCTGCCACAAAACCTAAATTTATATGTCCATAAAATCATCAGGAATAAACCTTGGCTTGAAATCTGCTTTCACATAGAAAGCAGATTTATACTTTGTTGCTTCATTAATTTCAGTGTTACAACCAGATGATGTGACTTTTCCCAGCATCCTGAGGTTTTGCAACAAAAACAAAATGGCAGCTAAGTGGTACAATTTAGGTCTTTTTTAAAGGTGGAAATATGAGTGGGTTGCCTCTCTGAGGCCCCCATTTCCACTATTAACAAAAAACTGAAAGCCAAAATAAACCCCCCACAAATCGAAACGATTAACTATCATAAACAGGTAATAGCATTTACCTAATATGGTGAAGAAATAAGTTTTAGAGAAATGGTAAGGTTTAAAGTTCAGCTGCATCCCTGAGTGAAAAAAAGCTAAGTTGCTGATGGAAATAATAAACAACAATAAACTTTATCCCCAAAGTCCATTGTTGATAGTATAGTTGCTATACTTGATAGTATATTTGCTAGTATGACATGTTGCACTTTATGACAATATTGGTATTTAAGCCTAAAATGCTATCATGCCAGCAAATATTCAATCTGACCTCCTGCTATCCTATTTTAGTGGCTATGTAACAACAAACCAGTATCTTTTTGTATAACATCAAAGCAAATTTGCAACAACTGCAAATTACTTTATTGTTGCTACTCAAATGTTTGAGGGGCTTGCGCATAGTTGAGAGAGGAAAGTTTAAGGGAAAGCTTAAATTGCACTTTTAATATATGTATCTTCATTATAGAATACCAAAGACAGCTGCTGCTTTTAGTGAAATACTTTGGTTTCAGGGCAATGGTGAAGATTCCCCTATCTACTAAATTAGCAAGCAGAATGCCTCAACCAGCAGCAAAAGTGCTGACATTCTGCACAGAAAGCAAATACGGTTATTTTCTCCCCTGATGGGAAGTAACTGGGTTCCCCTTTCTTTAATAGGTTTATTTCTCTTTCTTTTGCGCTCCATCTGGTATGTTCCTTTGCAGCTTCAAGCTGTTTAACAACACGGAGAATTTGGTTTGCAGTAAAAAAAAATCAGTGAAGCCTAATGGTCCACTTACCATTTGAAGAGGGTTTTAGAAACTCTTGCAGAAATGGCATGTTTTCATTTTGGTACTGTTCATTTTAAAGTTGTGAATTATAAATTATAACATACTGGGGCCATCTTGAAAGATGCTGCAAGTTTCAACTTGAAAAATGCTCAATGCATTTGAAAAATGCACTGTGTTTACACCATTTTTTTGTCTTTGCAAGGAAACTCAGTTCTACAGATATGGAAAGAGTATCCATATAATATAGTTTGTTTTTGTTCCTGCTAATGAATTCCTTCCACCACTATATTTTGAGACTTGCCTTTAAGCCCTTCTGGTTAAGATTTACCTCAAAATCCTTCTGTCCTTCATATCAATGATAGGACAAAAAATAAAAGAAGGCACTTGAAATTTATTTGCCTAAACCACTTTTTATGCACAATAGTTTGAGACCAAAAAGGCTCTGTGTGTGTTTATGTGTGCGTGTATGCACAGTATCTATGCCCTTTGCATTTTGGGAAGGTTTTAATAAGATAGGTAAATAAAAGGAGAAAGTAGGAACTAAGAAAGGTAGCAATCACACTCAGAGAGAATTTTAATTAAGTCAAGTCAACATAGCATAATGCATTAGAACAGAGACGGGAGCATGAACAGAGTTTCTGCAAAAAAAAAAAGGATACAAATCAGAATATGTATCTTTGGACTTTGAAGACAACTTGAAGACTTGCTACTTGAAGACAACACTAAGTAATAAGTTTTACATGATAGTGCAGCAGTTCTCAACCTGTGGGTCGTGACCCCTTTGGGGGTCGAACGACCCTTTCACAGGTGTCGCCTAAGCGTGCGCTAGCCCGCCATCTTGGTGCCACGCCCCCTTTGTCACCTCATCGTGCGTGGGGAGGGGTGGGGGTCGTGGCAGCGGGGCGGGGTCGCGGCATTAGGAAGGTTGAGAACCACTGTGATAGTGGCATGTGAATCTAGCTAGGCGCTTAGTCAAAAAAGACTATAGTTCGTCTAGTGGTGAGTTTTGCAGTATTTTTAATTTCAGTGATGTAACTAGCAAACAAAAAAACTTGCCTTCTTAAGGAGACCAAATATACAGTATAAAAATGGTGGATGACTCAGATTTACCAGAGTTAGTATGTGAAGAAAAATGCAGCCTGCAGAAATGCATTGGTGAACAAAACCTTTGATATTATCTAAGCACACTAGTACTCTAGAGGCCCCGAATCACAGATGCTGCCCACAGAAGTATTGGTCTCTTCAGAACAGATAGGTTTATTCATTATTTTAATGAATATTAAAAAAAATCCTCAGATACGTATTTCCATATCCCTTGTACTTAGGTGGGAGACATTGTTCTGACTTTGTGCTTTTTCATTGGAAGGAATCAGTCCCAGAATAGTAATGAAGGTAGTGATGCATTGAATAACCTCCTCTGCGGTAGGTGGCATTCTCCTGACTTTCTGCTTCATTAATATCTAATCTGATAGAGATAATAGAAGATTTACTACTCCTAATGGAAGGATTGCATAGATCAAAAGTGAATCATATAGAGATACAACAAGCAATTTCCCCTTTTGGAACTTATTTAGCTGTGCCTTAGAGTTTAATTTTCTCCCCTTCTTACCATTTGGATAGGGCTGTTTCTGTAATTATAGATTCATAGAGTAGGAAGGTGCCACTGAGATCATATAGTTCAGTGATGGCAAACCTTTTTTTCCTCGGGTGCCGAAAGCGCGTGTGCGCGTGCTATCGCGCACGTGTGAGTGCCCACACCCATAATTCAATGCCTGGGGAGGGCAAAAATGGTCTCCCCCGCCCCCTGGAGGCCCTCTGGAGGCCGGAAACGGCCCATTTCCTGACTTCTGGTGGGCCCGGTAGGCCTGTTTTTACCCTCCCCAGACTCCAGAGCCTTCCTCCAGAGGCGAAAACACCCTCCCCCGCCCCCCGGAGGCCCTCCAGAGGCCAAAAACGCCCTCCCAGAGCCTCCGTGCGAGCCAAAAATCAGCTGGCCGGTGCGCACATGCGCACTGGAGCTGAGCTAGGGCAACGGCTCGCGTGCTGGCAGATATGGCTCCACGTGCCACCTGTGGCACGCGTGCCATAGGTTCGCCATCACTGATATAGTTCAACATCACTCCATCCTCAGCTCAGTGCAGGCTCTTCTAAAGCATTACAGATAGGTGATTATCTAGTTTCTATTTAGGGAGCTCTTGTGAATGGGAACATATAATTTCATGAAGCAAACTGATCCTGTGATTGAGAGTAACAAAAGAGAAAGTCCACTTACTCCTCTGTATGGCAACCATTTAGATATCTGAAGACTGCTATCATACATCTCTCAATCTTCTGTTCTGCATACTCAATATATGGGATGCATTTAATCATTCTCCATAGACATTATTGTCCAGTCCTCTCTGTTCTTGGCCTTCTCCCAATCTAGTAAAGTTGTAATTCAGAGAGACAAGGAGATCTGACATGACTTTTTTTGTGTGTGGCAAATCCTTGATGGCTCTTATAATTATTGTATTCCTATCCTATATAACAAATATATTTACATTGAGTAATTTTACAGGAATTCCTTATTTTTGTGACATTGCCTGTCCTCTAGGCTTCTGAGAATTTGCCCATTCTGTTAATCACTAAGTAATTAAGTCCACTCCTCCCTATACTTTTCTGTCTCCAGCATTTTTGTATCTAAATAAAGGTACAATAGAACTCATTTCCTTCTGATCTTAAAAGGAAACATCTTTGTTAGGATTAAATAATGGATCTTAAAACAGAAGCATTCAATTAGAAAGATCCATTTAAGCAATAAGGAACCATTTTGGTGTAATGTTTAAGACATTAGGCTGGAAACCAAAGATTATGAGTTATATTCCCACTTTTGACACAAACTCAGCTGGGTGACTTTAGGCCAGTCACTCTCACTCAAGCCTAGGAAGCAGGCAATGAAAATCCACTTCTGAAAAATCTTGCCAAGGAAACCGCTGGGACTCGTCCAGGTAGTTGCCATGAGTCATGACTTGAAAATTTTTCTTCAAGGAGAAGCAACTTTGAGTAAAAGGCACAGAGCGGTATATCCAACCACCTTTCTTTCTCTCCGCAGAGGAGAACTGCTCCTGCTGCCACATCCGAGGCATCAGTCCATACTATGAATTAGCTGAACAGTGTCTGTGAACTGAACAGCTCTTTCTTGAATGCTTTCTTGAATTCTTGAATGCTTTTTGCTCTTGAGCAGCCCATATGAGCTTACATTCTTTTTTAGAAGTTGAGACAGTGGCTTTATGCAGTCTGAAAAATTAGTTAAGAATTGCCAACAAAAATCAGTAAAGATCAGAAAACATTGCATATCTTTCACATTACCAAATCAATGTGTATGTCTTTGGTATAGATCCTATACCCTGAATAGTTGAATTAGAAAAAAGCTTGTGTTCATGGAGCCTTTTAAAGATGTTTCTGACATGCATATTATGCAAGAAAGAATCTTTACAAAAAAGATACATTGCAGTTCCCTGAAGTTCCAGCATGAGTTTGAAAGCTCAGAAGACTAAACCTCTGGTCCTGGTGATCAACCCAGATTGGATCCTGCAACATTATCCTGGGACACATATATTCGGCTTCAATCATGAAATCATTATGTCAAAAAATGTATCACTACATACTTGTCTAAAATGTCCAAAACTATTTCATTCATGAAACTGGAAAGATAGCCCCATAATTAACCAAGCCAAAACAACATATACTCAAATCTGTCATTCAAATGCAGTTAAGTATTCATGTCCTTTCATTCTGATCAAATTGTGTTTTTTAAGTAAAACTCAAAGAAACTTAAAAAGTTTCTTTTAACTTTAACTTTAAAACCCTTTCAGCAGTTCCAATAAGGTTCCACACCCATTTGCATTATGCAGATGACCCTGAGGGCACAGATAAACCTCCAAGTGACTTCAACAACTCTCAAGAGAGAGTGCTAATGATCAGGAATGTAAATCCTTCCATTCTCCACCATTCAGTCAGAACTGAAAAAGCTTCTTGGATGAGAAGCAAAAAGTCTTCAAGGAAAAACAAAGAAACTCCAGTTGCCTCTTGAAAAAGCACCTTTGGGATATGCACCAGTAGCTAGGCATATTAAAACAGCAACACTCTTGAGTACTACAGCCAAAAGAAGTAAAAGAACATTACTTAAATATTGTGATATTAAAACAGAATTCTTCCACAGAGATCTGAAAGAAGAAATACGTATGAACACTATGCAGAATTTAGAGATAAACAGTAGTCAGAATGCTTATATAAATTGTAAAAATATATTGACCGACTAAAAAAAACTATAACAGACAATAAGCAAAATATTTTTATAGTCAGGTTTCAGCATCAATGTTCACATTCAAAGAAATTGGAAAACTTGATTATTCTGATTTAGGCAGAGGATCTGTCATACACTTTAAACAAGAAGGGGATGAACATTTGATGAAAATAAAAAATTGTCAGTTTTAAATAAGGACTGGGGATGTATAACTACCCCACTTGGAAATACTGATCAAGATCAGGGTGGCTATCTATACAAACAAGGACATGACATGGAGGAATGTTATAAAAAATAAGATATTCCTGTTAAACAGAACCCTCTACAGTATGGGTGTCCAACCTTTTGGCTTGCCTGGGCTGCACTGAGTGAAGAGGAATTGTCTTGGTCCACATATAAAATATATAGTTAATGTATATAAATATTGCTACATAATACTAAATATTAATATTAAAAGTTTACAATCTTGTGGGACCACATCACCCATAGGCCACAAGTTGCACTGCCTTCTCTACGGTATTACTACAAAATCACCTAAATATATGCACAAGGCTTCAGTATGTCATGTGGTAGAATCTTCCTCCATTGAATAAATCAATGCCAAACCACCTTTTGTTCTAGCTTGCTAAAAATTATACATCAAAAGGCTTTCCATGTCTCCATTTGTTGAAGTTCAGTTATTAAAAAGCGCATCAGAGGAAAATGGAAAGTTGCAGTGCAAATCTTTAAAACAGATAGTCAGTGATGCCAGGTTTTCCACCAAGAAACCAGCACCAACAGAAAAACAGAGGCTTCACTCAGCAGACACCAATCCTGCCAGCTAAAGTACCTGTCCTTTCTCAGGCTGAATAATGAAATGAAGGTTAATTTCAACTGAAAAAGACATTTGGAAATGAAATGGCATCAGAAGCTGTCAGGAGGGAAGGCTCAGAGGAAGTTCCATGAAGGCTAAACAAATAAAATTTCATCAGCTTTACAGAGAAGGAAAAATGTTTGTTTTTCTACATAAACAGCAGCAGCGTAATGTCTTGTTTTAATCACCACTTCATAGAATAGATTGCAGTTTTATTAAATCAAGGTCCCCCCCCCCCACTAATGTGACAAAAAGATTAATATCAAATAGGCTCTGGAAGTGGCAATAAAATCTGTCATTTGACAAAACTTTTGTTTGGTCTCTTATAGCAGCTGCGCTATCTGATTTTTCTACAAAAATGCAGTTTTACCATTCTGTGTCACAATGTATTTAGCAACAAAACAGAGCACACATCATTTCAGGATACTTTAAATTAAGCTGGCATGCTTAAAAAAAGCAGAAGTGTCTGGCAGATAAAAAGAGTAGCCAGATGATTCAAAGTATCATCCTTTGCAAGCTATTGATTACACCCAGCCAATATCCATCTCTTCAAGAATGGAATAAATCTGTTGTCATTACAGAAACGATGGTCATCTTACAGAGAAGGTTAATCAGATACAGAAGAAACCATCTATGGCCTTTGATAAATTAGAATCAATCGTCATATGCTATTACATTACATTGTGTTAGGATCAATTATCGCATGCTATTAGCACACTGCATTTGTTGTCTCCCCCCCACACACACACACACATTTCCATTCTGCATTTCTAAATACATTGTCACGTTGAGCCACAGAACTTTTTATATAGTGGAAATGAAGATAAGCAATTTCTTACTCTTCTCTATAACAAAGATGCTCTAGTCCATCCTGATAATAAATCCTTGTATTTAAAATATTTATCCAGTTTGTCTATTTTCAGTTTTGTAGTTTGAGGCTGGAAAAAGTACCAAAAATAATTTAAATATCATGTTAAGTATATAGTGTGTGTATGGCTAAAATGTATGAATGCAATGTTTTAAAGTGGTTAAAAAAATAGCACATCTCCAAAATAGTCTGGTAAATTGTTCTTGATGCTATTGTATAGATTTTTTTTATTATTATTATTTAATTTATCAAATTAGATACCATCCATCTCATATTCAGAGTGACTCTAGGCGGTTTACCACTAAAAGCATGAAAAACATGTAAAAATAAAATATATCAGTAAAACGGGAGCCCGTAAAAATGGAGATAAAATAAGTTAAACATTAAAAAGGCATGGGGAAGATCCTAATTATCCCCAGGATTGCATGCCACTCTGTGAGCCATGTAAGTTGGAAGAGCCAAGTCTTCCAAAAGGCCAGGAGAGCCAGGGCCTGCCTCACCTCTGGGGGAAGAATATTTCAGAACAGGGGTGTCAAACTGGCAGCCCGCGGGCCAGATGCATCATGCGCAGGCTATGTCCACTCCACAAAGGCAAAAAAAAGTCATGGGACATGATCAAGTTTGACACCCGTGTTCCAGAGGGTGGGGGACAATGGCAGAATAGGCTGTCTACCTGGACCTCAACAATTGGAATTCTTTAACTGATCAGATGTTGAACATATCTTCACATACACAGATAATTCTATAAATTGTAATATCTGGAATATTGCATTTCATCATATACATTAATACTAGCTAGCACATAATTTAAAAATATGCAGATATAACAATTCAAGGCATCTGTGATATATCTATATATAGTATCTGACTAGTTATTGTATGCTACAGAGAATTCTTTTTATTTCTCTTTACCACTTTTCTTAACAATTTAATTTATCAAGGCATCAGTCCTATACCCAATTATCTATTATGGTAAGCACCAGGGGTGAAATCTTCTGAAGTCTGCTACCGGTTTGCTTCGCGCATGCATTGTGCACGCATGCGCGCTGTGCACACATGTGCGCCGGAGGCACTACTGTGCAGCACTGAAAAAGGAGCATTTTGAAGCCATCAGAGTCTGCAAAGGTAAGTAGAACAGCGAGGGGGGGGATCAACTGTGCCGCGCGATTTAGATTAGCTAGAAAGCAGGAAATCCTGCTTTCTAGCTAATCGAGATCGCGCCGCACAGCTGATCGTCACACAGCTGATCATCGGATATACTAGTTTGCCCGAACCGGTAGCATTTTTTACTACCGGTTCAGGTGAACCGGTCCGAACCGGTAACATTTCACCTCTGGTAAGCACCATTAGTTATTTTCTTTTTTGACATGTACAAAATTACATTGTTACGAATTAATTTGCTGAGTTACTCCCAACTATTTCCAAGTCATCTATTTTTATCTAGCACAGTTTTAAGTTAGTGTTAAGTATAGCAGCATAACTGGACAAAAACATAAAGCTTTAATAAACAATAATCCTGTTTCTCAATAACATGAAGGATTCTCTATTCAGACTCAGAAATGTATCCTCGTAATCTTCATCATTCTAATTCTTGTCCAATTTCTCATCCAAATTGTTATCATAGCCATTTTAGTAGTAGTTATTATACATATCACTACATGAATGAGTTTCTTCTGTCTTTGCATAAACACTGCCCTGTCTCTTCTCTTCTAGATTCAAACTTTGGATTTGATGTTAATTTTGTTCTATTTGTTTCTCCTTCATCACAACAAGTGTAAACAATTCCAGTAATTTAACAAGTCTCTTTTGTAAATCTAATATAGGAAAGTTATCTAGGTCAGTCCACATCTCTTTAAATTATTAAGACATTTCCAGTTTTCATTTCTATAGCCAGTGTAGTTTATTTTTCCATATCATTCTTATAACCTGTCATTTTTAAATTCACTTTGAGATCAGTTTTAGTTTTGTCTGGTAAAGCTTGTTCTTCTTTTATTACATCTTTCAGACTATCTATAATGACAGACACTTAAAATTAACTTCTGAGTCCAGTGTTCACAAATATACTTCAATATGTCCAATGTACATTTTGCTCCATTCTGTATTAGTAAGTCATATTTAAATGATCTTTTCCTTTAATTATAATCTTTAGTTCCTTTTGGTTCCCTCCCAGTGTTTCAAAGTCCCATCCTATCATTTTTTTAAGTGTTTAAAGTAACAGCATTTTCCCATGGGAAGGATTTTTATAAGTAATTTCAAAATCTTTTTTCAAATCCATTTTGATCTTTAGTCCACTTGTAACTTTTCAAAAACAACTTTTCAAAAACAACAAATATCTCAGGGGCTGCCACAAAGAAGAGGGAATCAAGCTATTCTCCAAAGCCCCTGAGGGTAGGACAAGAAGCAATGGGTGGAAACTAATCAAGGAGAGAAGCAACCTAGAACTAAGGAGAAATTTCCTGACAGTTAGAACAATTAATCAGTGGAACAACTTGCCTCCAGAAGTTGTGGGTGCTCCAACACTGGAAGTTTTTAAGAAGATGTTGGATAACCATTTGTCTGAAGTGGAGTAGGGTTTCCTGCCTAAGCAGGGGGTTGGACTAGAAGACCTCCAATGTCCCTTCCAACTCTGTTATTCTATTCTATTCTGTTGTACTTTTGCACTTTATTAAAAAAAAAAAAATTAAAAGTACTTAAACTTGTGTTTAAAAGTTCTTTGCTAAAGATTGAAAGAAATTTACCTTGTGGTATATAACTTGAGTATCTGAAGGTTCCTAATGTCTTAAAAGCAGTTAACAAGCAATTTCCAAAATTAGAAAAGGAAGATTGAAAACCCAGTGTTCTTTTGAAGGCTTCAACAATGGTTTGGGTAAAAATTGCATTCCCTCATCTCCCAGAATTCTAACCTACCAATGACTGCTGTCTTGCTGTCATGAGAAGCAACTGTTGGGAGCACCTGTGAGCAATCCCAAGTCCTCCTTGTCTGAAGAAGAATCCCAAAGAGCTGGTCCACTTGCCATGTCTTCATTCTTCCATGGTCTCCTCTGAGAGCGAAGCAGTCTTCAGTTTGCCATTTCTTCCCTGGAAATTCAGTCTGCCATTTCTTCCCCCAGGGAGATCTTGGGACAACAATATGAAGGAGGAAAAGTGTTGCTTCTCCTTTTCCTTTTTCCTGTTATGTAAAAAGTGGTGAGAAGCAAGAAAACCAACAGGAAAAACAATGGAGGCAAAGCTTTTCCTGATTTTCTCAACTGCTTACAAACAGTACTTGAGTTGCTTAAACATGGGCACAGAAGATCTAGATGTTCCAACACTTCAAGTCAAATCAATCTAATTAACAATCCCAGACTTGAATGACTGGGAGTGCTCATTCTTCGGTGATGATCTTGTTTTCGCCAAGACTACTTCTGCATCCCATCAGTAATATTTGTACCATGATTGAAAAAAAAATGTGATTTAGAGGAGAGAGGTTCAAGTTTGAAGCTGAGGAATATTGAAGCACAGTCCAAAGATCAGCTGTTCGAACTATGGCAGAACAAAAGTAGCCATAAAATAAATAATAAAATATATTTAGGAATGTTTTCCCATCATTACAGAATATAGAATAACACAGTTGGAAGGGACCTTGAAGGTAATCTCATCAAACCCCCTGCTCAACCAGGACACCCTATACCATTTCAGACAAATAGCTGTCCAATCTCTTCATTCTGCGTTCCTGGTTTTCCTGAATCTTACTAACTGGACAATAAATCAGAAAGAATGTTGACTATAACAAAAAATTTAATTCACTGTTTATCATACTCTAAAATTTGACAGCAACTTCGTTACAGGTCTTTTATATCTTCTTTCCTCCTAGATATATCTAGTGCATGCTTTTCATTCATTCACTTTTAAAATTGCATTTTTAAAGTTGGATTGGGGAAGAAATGCCATCTGCCTTTTGACTGTCAGGCTGTAATTTATTTTATGTTGCTTCATTTCAGGCTACAGCAGATAGTGTCCCATTGTATCATGTACTCTAGATTAATATGACACAACATGACATTGTTTAATCTACAAGCAAATAAAACAGTGCTGAGCTGCTTGTTGAAAACAATGGATCCTAATGGACACACAATCAATAAAAATCAGGGTGGTTTTGTTTTCAAATGGGATAATTTGTTACTCAAAGACGTATGCAGCTGAATGAACGGCTTGTAAATTCTAAAACATTTCTTACAGCTTTGTGACAACATTGTGGCAAAGAGAACAAACTCTTTGCACTTTGGAAAACAAAAGTTTGACAAAGCTAAGTAAACCTAATTGAGTAATCTAGAAATATATTTGCAAAATGTTGCATAACTTGCTTAGTTAAGTATATTTCCTGTATAAGAAAGGAAAACCACTAGCAAACTAGCCCCTTATAAAATCACTTGAAAATTGGCCTATAAAATAAGAGGAATCTGTTCGTTTTCAGCATATCTGAGACCACTGTAACGTCATAATACCACAATGGTGTCTGAAAGATGAAAACTGGTACTTGCAATGATAAGACACAATACCAAGTCCAAAGGTTGCTCTCTTGTGTTTTTTAGGGATGAGGTGAGTTCATCTTCTGGGTAAAATAAATTTAAATGGCCTTCTCTCTCCTCATCTTCTACCCTTTCATTTTCTTCTGGATTTATCCCACAGAGTTACTGGTAGTCCTTGACTTAACAACAGTTCATTTAGCAACTGTTCAAAGTTACAACGGCACTGAAAAAAGTAACTTATAACCGTTTTTCACACTTACGACTGTTGCAGCATCCCCATGGTCACATAATCAAAATTCAGATGCATGGCAACTGGTTCATAGTTAGGACAGTTTGCAGTGTCCCGAAGTCAAGTGCTCACCTTTTGTAACCTTCTGACAAGCAAAGTCAATAAGGAAGTCAGATTCACTTAACAACTGTGTTACTAACTTAACAACTACAGTCATTCACTTAACAACTGTGGCAAGAAAGGTCGTAAAACAGGCAAAACTCACTTAACTGTCTCGCTTAGCAACAGAATTTTGGGGCTCAATTGTGGTCGTAAATTGAGGACTACCTGTAGTCAGAGAAGTATGCAAACATTTTCTTAAACTTGCTATCACTGACAAGGGAAAAGCAACCCAGCTGGGCCAGCAGTCAGCCTCTTTGCCAAAAGATTTTGCCTTAAATCTGTGCACATACTTTAAAATGCTGCATCTTCACACTAGACTTGGTAGAAAGCTGAGTAAAATGGAGAATAAGATTTCACCGATCAGATTATCTGCATGTCTTTCTTTGCTAGATAGGCATAGCTCTGAAGCTTCCTGAAGAGATAAGGTGAAGAATAGGATGGTGAAGCAGTCCTAGGACTAAACATCATCCCAACCCTTGGATTAATGGTATGAAGATAAATTGAGAAAAATATGAAAGAATCCACATCCTTTCTCCAGAATGCAGAATGCAGACTGTTATTAAGGCCCTCTGCAGTGCTGCTGTTTCCTTTGTCATGTCTATAGGGGTGAAATGCTCCCAGTTCGCTCGTACCTGTCAGTCGCCGTAGAGCCGGTCGCCAAGGTAGCCCCGCCCACCTGCCCGGACACCACCCAGACGCTGCCATTTGGATTCTTTTACCCTCTGCGCATGCGCAAAGCGTTCTGTGCATTCTCAGAGGGTAAAAGAACCCAAATGGCGGCGGGTGGGCGGCGCCTCGCGCTACCTTGGCGACCGGCTCTACGGCAACCAACAGGTACGAGCGAACCGGGAGCATTTCACCCCCGGTCTATATGCCTATTTATAATAGCAAAGAAGTAATGACTTTTGCCAAGAAGTAATGTGTAATGCCTGCTTGAAAGATCTCAGGCTTCAGTGCTATCAGCAGATACTCAGTTCATGTGCTGTTACATACCCAAATAGCAAAAATCATTTTGTTTCTTGTTCGGGAAAAGAACTACAGCTGCAGTACAAAAAATTGCTAATAGGAACAGAAATCCCTATCCTCTGATCTTGCAGTGACTCCTACAGTTAAAAATGCCTCAAATTATTTTTGTAAAATGGAAATTGTCAGGACCCCTTACAAATAAGCTTGATTCTGGCTTACCCTACAAAGGAGGTACTTTATTCTAAATAGACATGCTTCGGAGATATTGTGGACTTGGTTCCAGACCACTACAATAAAGCAAATACATTGCAATAAAGTGAGTCATATGAATGTTTGGGTTTCCCAGTGTATATACAGTAAAGGTTATGTTTACATTATGCTGTTGTCCATTCATTGGGTAATAGCATTATATCTTAAATATATACACATCTTAATTAAAGAAATACTTTACTGCTCAAAAATGCTAATCATCATCAGAGCCTTCAGTAATTTGTAATCTTTTTGCTGGTGGAGGGTTTTGGGGGGGGGGAACCAATATTTAAGAAGTGCACTGTAGCAAACTGGAGTAAAACTAGGTATGTCTATATAAAGCAAATATTTACCAGTAAAAAGTATATAAATACCATGTTTCCCCGAAAATAAGACCCTGTCTTATATTTTTTTGAACCCTGAAATAAGCGCTTGGCCTTATTGCCATGCACTCAAAAGCCCGATTGGGCTTATTATCAGGGGATGTCTTATTTTGGGGGAAGCAGGATATTATTACAATATAAAGCATCATTCACCATAAGAAGCATATAATAAAAGTGTTTGTGGCAATTGATGAAGAGAATAAAATGTTTGGTAGTCATAATTTTGGTTATGAATGTACTTTTATTCAAGATACATTACAATTCATTCATTCATTCATTCATTCATTCATTCATTCATTCATTCATTCATTCATTCATTCATTCGACTTTATATAGCCATCCATCTGTCAGATGGATTTCTGGATGGCGAACAAGAATCAGAACCATAATTTACTTTTAAAAAAATGCCATTAAAACAATGTGGAGGACTTGATAAATCTGTCAATTAACCACATCATTCAGACTCCACGAACATCCTGGTCCCAGTGCCTGAGAGGAAGCCTAGTCTTCATTGTTTTTTTTTGAAAGCTAACAAATTGCACCATTCATATCTCTAGGGGGAAGTTCTTCCATTAGAGAGGTGCCATGAAAAAGAAGGTATATTTCTGAAGGCCCAACATGTGGGGATAATTCAGGATAATTTGCAGCAAGCTCATGCTGCCAGCTCTGGTAGGATGGGCAGAAACCACCAGGGATAGAAGTATCCTGAGTTCATGCCATGTACGCCATTAATGACCAGCACCTTGGATTGAACCTGGAAACCTACTAGGAGTCAGTGCAGCTCACACTATAGGGGTGTTACAAAGGTATTCTGTGATGTTCCCACTACTGCCAATGCCACTGCCTTCTGAACCAGCTACAGCTTTTGAATGCTGTCCAAGGGCAGCCCCATATAGAGCACAGTGCAATAGTCCAATCATGAAGTGACTAAGGCATGGGTGATCATTAGAAGTTTCCAAATCTAAGGAAGTCTAAGGAAGAGCAGACTAGGTATACAAGATGAATTTTTGCAAAAGCTCTCCGCCATCTGCTCTTTGAACAGAAACTATGAGTTCAAGAGAACCCCCAGATTATGTGTAACTCTGATTGGCAGAGAGTGATCCAGAGTTAAAGATGGCAATTCACTAGATAAGGAGGGCACTTTAAGAGGCATCATACTCTTCTCTTTAAAAAGAGAGAATCAGTATCAACAATGCACATAAAATATGTCAGGTAGAGTTGATTATCTACCATCAAGGCAATGTCAACTCTTAGTGATCACATATATATTTTTTTCCATGACAATCGATCCCTAACTTAATCCTTCGGGTCTTCCACGGTGCACTCATTGCCACTGTAAGTGAGTCCCATCCACCTTGCTACTGGTCATCCTACTCTTCTCTTTCCTTCTCCCTTTCCCAGCATTAGAACCTTCTCCAGAGAACTAGGCTCTTCATGAAATGTGTCCCGAAATAGGATCATTTCAGCCTGGTCATTTGTGCTTTAAGTAATAACTTTGGGATGATTTGTTCAATGATCCATTTGTTTGTTTTGTTGCACTAAGTCCAACTTTACTTCCTTAGAGTGTCACAAGAAATACCAGTGCTTGCACTATATTTTGAACTATTGTGGTTATTCATGCTTACTTAAAACATAAATTTTCCCTAAATATTATTTGCAATATGCTCAGAAAAAGGGGAGGAGAGGGCATAAAACAGATCATACATCTGATAGAACAGAGTTGGGAAGAACAAGAATCGCTGACTGTCATTCGTTCAGCAATAGCAGCGACTAAAATAACTTCTGAAACAAGAATAAATTACACTGCCAGACCTAAAACAATATGAAGGAGAAGAAAGAATGGATTTGTATTTTGAGAGGAATTCTGGCATTTATTTATTTATTTTTCTGTACAACTGTGCTCAGAAATTCCCTCCAGGTTTGTATCTACTGCCTGAGCTATTTTGCATTGGTAGATCATGAGATTCTACTAAGAAGTAGATTCTGAAGTCTTGAAATATGCCTAATATGCCCAGAATGCCTAAACAAATCATCAAGCCTTCTTAAGCCAAAAATGTACATGTATACCCATATTAAACGTAGCTTAATTTTTACTGATATTTCTATTTCTAAGCACTTTTGGAAAATAGAAAATAACAACATGTTGAGTCTAATGAAAGCCGATTTTATAATTAAAGGAACATTTTTGACAATTCAGATTGGATATGTTTGACTGGTAATCAGTTTCATTATATGGAGACAGCCCTACTACCTGCCAGCAGAGTGTGTGTGTTTTTTTATACTACACTTTTCACTTGCTGCTGCAATAACGTCATTAAATAGAACTTTTCACTTCTTGAAGTCCTTGAAAAGAGATTAGTAAGCTTTCTCCTTGGGGGTGATTTGTAAATTGCTTTGCAGAGGGCTTAAGCTCATGATGAATATAGCTAGAAAAAGTTTCATCAGAGTTGCATTTGGGTGTCATTTTTTATCAGATTCGTTTCAACCACTCACAGAATACAATATATCAAACTATATCCCTGGTTTATTTTTTTTTTACAGAACATTATTGGTTTTAAAAAAATGATGCTTTTCCAGATAATGGGCATTTATGGATTTCAACTGGATGAGATGTTTCAAGACTCATTCATAATTTTTTTTAAAAAAGGGAATATTGGCAATATTTGCAAATATTATTGATTTTTTTCTCCTTTACAACCAAAGTTGATATAACTTTAGGGGATGCACAGATTGTGTTTAATATATTTTCCTGATGAATAAATTTACATATATGCAAAAACATAGCAAACAAGTATATACATACGTGTATATAAATACATACACACATAGACACACTCACAAATGTACCCATCATTCTATTTCCTTTTGGGGAAGCAACAGTATGTCAAATGTATAAAAATAATTAATTAAATAATTATAATAAATTAAATTAATTAAAATAAATAATTTAATTTAATAATTAAAAAAGAGTATTAAAGACATATGGCAAGCAAAAAAAAAAAGGAAAATAACTAATTTCAATCAATTCCATTCTCCAGAGGACCAGTTTAGTCTAGTGGTTAAGGCATCAGGCTAGAAAGTGTGAGACTGTGAGTTCAAGTCTTGCCATAGTCATGAAAGCCAGCTGGGTAACCTTGAGCCAGTTACTCTTTCTCTCAGCCCACCCACCTCACAGGGTTGTGGTTGTGGGGAAAATAGGAGGAGGGAGGTTGTTGGATATGTTCAGATTCATACTTTTAAAAGAAAAGTTTCACATCTTCCATGTTTTCAACTTCTGATTCATTCTCTGAAGGAATGTGAGCAATTTCATTCAGCCATGATTTTCTCACTTCCTCTCAAGCTATTCATTCTTCATGTATTTGTTTTGCAATGTCACCTTCGTGGAATCCTTGGTTCTCTCTCTGAACCTGGTTCATTTTGTTACCCAACTACATAACATCATCGGTGCTAGAAGGAAATAGGGTTTGCTGCCTGTTTATATGCAGTGTCTTCCCCACAAATGAAGGCGAATGTATGTGTCCCAGGATAATGTTGCAGGATTCAATCTGGGTCGGTCCCCGGGACCAGACGTTTTGTCTTCTGATCTTCTGGAGCCCATCCTCAGGGAACTTCTCTATGTGCTGCGGGCTGTTCTGTGTTGTGGTATTTATATGGTGGCTATTGTGTGTAGCTTTTTAGATGTAGCCAGCTAGTTTTAGATGTAAATTGGGATGTTGATGGCTGGCTACATCTAAAAAGTGTACAGCTTTTTAGATGCAGCCAGCCATCAACACCCCAATTTACATCTAAAAAGCTATACACAACATCCACCATATAAATGCCACACACATAACAGTAGGGGTGAAATCCAGCAGGTTCTGACATGTTCTGGAGAACCGGTAGCAGAAATTTTGAGTAGTTCGGAGAACCGGCAAATACCACTTCTGGCTGGCCCCAGAGTGGGAATGGAGTTTTTGCAATATCCTTCCCCCAGGAGTGGGGTGAGAATGGGGATTTTGCAGTATCCTTCCCCTGGAGTGGGGTGGGAATGGAGATTTTGCAGTATCCTTCCCCTGCCACGCCCACCAAGCCACGCCCACCAAGCCACACCACGCCACGCCCACAGAACCGGTAGTAAAAAAAATTGGATTTCACCACTGCATAACAGCCCAGAGCACACAAAGAACTTCCCTGAGGATGGGCTCCAGCATGAGTCCAAAAGCTCAGAAGACAAAACTTCTGGTCTCAGGGACCGACCCAGATTGGATCCTGCAGTGTCTTCCCCTGTCAGAATTGGTAGGGGTGTGTTTTCTCTTTGGTAATTCCTTGATTGTGCTGTTATTTGCTGCTTGTTTGGTATTAAATTTATGTTTTACCGACAAAGAATTAAGGGAGACTTTGTAAAACATCAATTTAGCACAAAAATAGTTTGTCGTGAAAGCCTGCGAAGGCTCCTGGATTGGGGCTGAAAAGCGAAAGCAGAAGCAGTATGTTCCATCCCATAATTGGGTAGACCAGGTTGCCCTGGTAGACCGGTCTCACCGGAAAAGAAAAATGCTTGTTTGGTAGTTCTATGATTAGGGTATTGTTTATAGTTTGATTATTTGTCTGGGTGTTGATTATTGGTGAGGACATGTTCTAGTCTTTTTGTTTCCTTTTTTTTATTTTCTCTTTTGAATGGTATGTAAATGTTGCTTACCTCTATGTGCCTGTTTTTGGCTGATTTGCCTAAGTGCCAAATTTCCAGGAATTTTCTAGTGTTTTTCAATATACAGTAGCTTGGTCTACAATGTTCACATTTTCCCATTTGAAACTATGGTTAAGTCTATTCATGTGTTGTGAAATTATGGAGTTGTCATCACATCTTCCAGCTGCTAGTAGGTGTTTATGGATGCACTCTTCTGCATACTGTAACAGCTGCTATGTAGAACAGGCAGGCAGAAAACTCAAGGACTCTACAGTTCAACCTTGGGCTACAAATATTCTCCTATATTAATTTGACCTTCATTCATTGTCCCATATGACTAAGCCATCTCAGCATATTTTGGATGGATTTTTGTTCCACTGTTAATTCATTTTTGTGTATTCCACATTTGTTCATCGCTTTCTTTCTTCTACAACATATACTGAAGTACCCTGGGATCATTACATTCCACTTCTTGTTATATTTCTCTTGACATATCCAGCTCTTATTTCCATGTAACAAATTGGGCAGAATCACATATACAATAGAAGCTATTTCCCTATTTCAATAAACATTCATTCCTCACAACGGATCACAGACTACTCATTACAAGCGTTCCTTGTACGTATCAGCAGAAAGCCATTAAACAACTTAGGAAATATCATCATTATTTTCTTACTTAAAGTTCAATGCTGAACCACTTGCTAAGTATCTCATTTATTTTTATTTTCATGCATGCCTTGCTTCCATATAGACTATTGCTGTATTCACAATCAGCCTTCAGTTCCATATTTGCTCAAATCCACACTTGCACATCATTTTTACTTTCTTTTTCCAGGTTCTTCTTGGCTACTTGCATTCATAGCATTCATTTCAATTCCACTCTTTGAAATATCACTATCATTCTCATTCAAATCAAATTACTATTTCTAGCATGCCCTCACTTCAGTTTCATTCCAAATCGTTCATCACTTTTATTTTTAATTCCATTCACTCTGTTGAAGCCGGCTTGTTTAGCACTTTTCATCCATTTCCCAAGCAATATTTTATTCCCCCCAAAATAGCTCTGTATTTCCTCTCCCCCTTTTAATCTTCACACTTATTTTTTCCAGCTATCTTTTCTCCTGCACATACACAATATACAGGATCTTTCTCTCATCTCCAGTTTTTATAGCTATCATTCTCCTGTATGCATTTTTTTTCTCATTCAAGCTTCTTGACTTCTTCACTCCACCAAACAAACTGTTTTATATTTTGCATCAGCATAACTCCACATGCTTCTGACATAATCTTGCATAATTATTTACACTCCATTTCACGCTTCTTCTAGTTCTTCTTTATAACACTTTCTATCCATTCAATTGGGAGATCAAATCTATTTTTAACACTTTTCCATAGAGGATTCCTGGATTAATTCTACTTCCAACCTAGTGTCTTTTACTTACTTTTGTACTTAATTTACTTAAATCTCTCAATATTTCATCATGCGTGCATTAGTAGACTTACGTTTAAACTACTTATTCAAAACAAGCAGATTTTTTTTTCTAAATACCCAGTCACTAAACTATCACCATTCTTATGTTTCCAAATGGCCCTCTACTTTCTAATATCAACCCTACCCATCCTTTCATGCAATCTATTTCTTCTGGATTTCATTCATTCAGAACCTTGAACAGCTCATCCCTGATCATTCAATTAACACTGCTCACTGGAGCATAACATATAACAATCACTTGCCTTTAGATGTCTATTTTCATATGCCATCAGAACAATGTAGATAGCTTTAATTTATACTTTTTAATATATCTTGCTGACATACCAATACTACCTGACATACTATTAAATGAAGTCTGAACCAAAGACTAACATAGTTATGGATAAATGGAATTCATTTGAATTAGTGTGTCATTTTCTAATAAAATCTGAAGGATTTGAACATTCAATAAGAGGAAAAAAATCGGACAATATTATCATAAACATGGGCATTTTTTAGACCTACATTTTTAAACATACATTGTGGAAATATATAGTGTTGAAAACAAGAGAAGATGAATATGCAAGTTTTAGCAAAGGTCAAAATTTGACAAAGTGATAGCTGGGCAAGACTAACCATTTACTGATGTAGGCTTTGTGAGAGAAAATATGATTGAAACAGAGACAGATTTCTGGGATTGGGAGAAAAATTATATCATCTAGGCAGCAAGCTCTAGGGAATAAATCAAAACAAAAATGCAATCAGAACAAGGCAGCACCAATTTTTCAAAGACAGAATGGTTTCAATATTTTGCATGTACCAAATAATGAAAAGGGAAGAACATACTTGTACTGTCAGAAAACCATGGATAGAACACCTGAGTTAGAATTGTTGCAATCAGCAACAGAAATAAATAAATTGTCTTTAAGACACATTCTTGAAACTTAAATAATAAGACTGAGAGTGAGTGTAACTCAATAAAGGTGTTAGGAAAAAAGCTTGCAATGTAGAAACAAACAATTAAAAATTTAAATGTACTGTATATAAGAATGTCAGAATTAGCTGTAAAAGCAGAAGAAGATATTGTATTTCCTTCCTCCAAAAAAATAAAAACATGCAGTATTGTGTCCCAAAAAATAGGTTGAGTCAGCCTAAGGACAGTTCTCAACTTTTAATATATTAGAAATGCAAATGTTTAGAATAATTCCCATGAAAACATTGAGACAATTCTTTAATTCTGAGGAAGAGAAATAAATAGCATTTAGACTTATATACCACTCCATAATGCTTTACTGCACTCCTTGGATGGTTTACAATGTCAGCATATTGTACCCAACAATCTGGGTCCTCATTTTACCAACCTCGGAAGGATGGAAGGCTGAGTTAACTTTGAGCCATATCAGGATCGAACTCCAGGCTGTGGGCAAAGTTAGCCTGCAATATTTCATTCTAACCACTAGAATGGGCAGAGTTCTTGGGGTCCCAAAAGAGTACCAGATAGAATAACATTGACTTTTCCCTTAATTAAGAAAGGGTGGCTCATATTAACTAGGAAAAAAGTTAGAAATGTTTGAAAGGACAAGAATTGAGATTTGCCCTCTAACAATAATTGGCCAACATCTGGATCAGCCATGTTGTTGAAAAACTTTTAAACTGAATTGAATTCTCAGCTACTTTTGGGTGTTCAGACTAAGTCATTTGAATTTTCCCAATTCATTAAATAAGTTTCTTACTCTGTCATGTTTTATTAAATGTGTATTACTAAATCATGTTAGATAGCTGTCGCTTTTTTGTGGTACAGGTGAAATTGAGGAGTTCTACATTTAATATGTTTGCTGCAAGTTATATCACGAAATATTTAAAGAGTTAGAATTCATCAGTACATTTGTCCTTACATTTTCCTAAACTTGAATGAGGATGTTGATATTCAAGAATTCTTACTGACGTATTTCTTGTTTTCACTGCTCATTTATAAGTACTATAATTAAAACATATCAAATTGGTTAATGTTGGTTTGTAGTTCTGATTAAGAAGTAGCCTTAAAGGGTTATTGGTACAAGAACTTCAGGTACAAAAGAAGTGTGATTTGAGAAAGGTGGGTGGGGACCCAGATGTTCCATGCTTTCCAGCTGTTGCTGGCAGAGTTGGAGAGATTTTCAGACTTATGAAATCAGGTATGTTGGACCAAAATTAAAGAAAAGTCAACTTAACATAGAGCTGTCATTTAGTAGCACAACAAGCCAGTGAGCACTTTCTCCCAACATTTCATTTAATTCATTAATTAATGATAAATAGAGAAGCTCTTGGAGCTTTTCCATACTGCCACTTTAAGCTTCTTGAATTCTATCCAAAATCCAGCTAGAAATAAAACTGGCATAAGTACCTCATTTCTAGACTTCATCTTGTTCTGACCCAGCTCCCCAAACACGACAAACCCTCTGATGTGAACTCAAAAGATTCCTTTATTAGGAGTGCCGGCAGCCCTGGCAAAAAGTTTCTCTCACATGTTAACAAGTCCGTCTGGCCGGAAGATGAATAGTTGTCTGCCACACCTATTCATCTCCGCCCCCTGCCTTTTATCCCCAGAGCTAGGGTGGGGCCTCGCTAGTAGCAGTGGCTCTTTCTTCCCCAGGATCGGCCCATAGCTTTCCACTGCTCTCCTCTTCTCTGCCTTCTGCACAGCCGCGTGTCAGGCACTGGACCCAGCTGTTCCTCCTCTTTTTCATCAACCACCTCAGACCTGGGGGCTGTTGACTCTCCATCTGAGGGCTGACGGATGGCCCAGGCTCTGCCTTTCTCTCTCTGCCAGCTCCATTCCCTCTTCCCCCTCGGAGCCCCCAGATTGCCCTGATGCTGATCCTGACTCCCACGCCTCCTCCTCCTCCTCGGCTGCTGGGAGGGCCAGCGGCCAATAGGCCACAACACATCTCCTCTTCGTCATTGAACCAGAAGCTTTACATTCTTGCTCTTTAACATGATATCATTATGATTCTAATACCAGAAGTAATGAAATGTTACTTCTGTCCTCCAGATTCCTAACCTAGGTATTCCTCATTGTATGGAAAATACAACAATGAAATCATTTCTGAAATTCTTCAAGATTTTTTAAATTTTATTTTAAATACTCACATGCAAATAAGCAAATACATTACAGCAGAGCGAAACAACTTGATAGTGGTATCTACTGTCTAACATGGAAAAACATGCTTACATTTCTCTGCTATAATTACTAGAAATACTATGAGTGTTCACGTTATTAAAGTTTAAGACGATAAAAATATATATTTTAGTTACAACTGCATTAAATTGGCTTTTAAAAATTATTCTGACCAAATATCATGCAAGTATTATTTCAGACTTTTAAACTATACTTTTAAAAATCTGATCATTTATTCTTTGATATTATTTATAGATCCAACACGATTTGTGGTGGCACCTACCAGCATGGATGTCACCGCTGGTGAAAGTATTCTTCTGCCTTGCCAAGTATCTCATGATCATCCACTAGACATTGTCTTTACTTGGTCATTTAATGGACGTCTGATAGATTTTGAAAAAGATGGAGATCACTTTGAAAGAGTTGGAGGGGTAAATATTATTAGTAGTAATTGTTGCAGACTTCATGAGTGTTCAGTAATAAAATATTGGACAGTTTGATGATATGTTTATAGAAACAGAGACCATTTGTATTGTCTGTCTGCTCAGTTGTTAACCCTAAGTCTGTTCACACTTATGTTCTCAAATCATAGCAGTTTATAACTTCAGCAATAAAATATTCGACTTATCTAAATTCTATGTTACCAGGTTAGTTTCTTGATCACATGATCCAAGTACTTATTTCTCTGCTTTCCAAAAGTAGCAGATCATTAACAAAATGTAGTAAATGTTAGTAGTAAATTCAGGAAGAATCAAATGGGTAGTTATTCCTTCAGTATTTGTCAACATTGTCAATAAAAATTAATTGCCATTTTATTAAAAAAAAATATTACTGCAAACGACAACTGAAATCTCAGAGAGAAACTGCCTATTTCTTTTTATACAACACTAATATATAGGACAGCTCCACCAAAGTCTAAAATGAGAGACAAAGCTGTTCTTTGAACAGAAAGTCAGAACAGAAAACTGTACCTAAAGCTAGTTGCCACTATGCAGGAATGTTCAGCTCTGTAGAATGTTCCCTGCTCCCTCCTTGTCTTTAGAACAGAGTTTTCAAACTGTGTCCCAAAGCACCTTAAGGTTTTGCAAGATCTGGATGGAATTCCATGGGAGATGATGGAAGAGAAAGAGACAGAGAGACAGAGAGACAGAGAGAGAATGAGTGTGTTTGAGGGGCATCATAGCAGTTTCTTTGCAGTACAACAGAACAGTTGGGATATGTCAGTTGACATTCAAAAGCCTCTGTACCCTCCCTCAGGGATCTTTAGGAGACCCTGATGATGTGTGGCTCTCAAAGGCAAGCAGCAGGGGTTCTGGGATTTGATTTATTTATTTTTATTTATTTATTTATTTTGTAACAAACAGGTTTTGTGGCCTGAAAAAGGTAGAAGCCCATTTTAGGGCCCACAAACTTATCCAAAACCTTACAATAAATAAGGTTCTACAAAGTCAGGCATTTTTTAATACTTTGCTGCAGTTATCTGCCGCTGTCAGGCCATGTTTCTGGCTCAATGAAAAAACCAAGTAGCTGCTAAATTTCCAAGAGTTTCCATCTACAGAACTACATATGTGATTCTGCAGATTGGAAACTATGGTCAACATTCTTAGAACATAAAACTAATCCCTTCCAGGAAAGCAGCAATTTCAAACACACACAAACAAGCTCGCTCTCTATGCAGGGGGCATTTCAAGCATTCTTTATAAGACATATAAATATGTTAAATAAATAAACAATGTATAGAATAGCCATTATAAAAAATGTGGAAGGGTCAGAACTTTCTATTAGTTCGTGCAAAAGGCTCTAATACTGAGAAAGAATATAATGCTAATCAATATAATACTAGATCAGATGGAAATATTTTGCTTTATCTTCTAAACTAACCCAAGTTCAATAAAACTCATTTAAATATGAGCCACCAGTGTGCAGCAGCTGCCAAAAAAGCCAACACAGTTCTAGGCTGCATTAACAGAGGGATAGAATCAAGATCACGTGAAGTGCTAATACCACTTTATAATGCCTTGGTAAGGCCACACTTGGAATACTGCATTCAGTTTTGGTCGCCACAATGTAAAAAGGATGTTGAGACTCTAGAAAGAGTGCAGAGAAGAGCAACAAAGATGATTAGGGGACTGCAG
>QLTV01012186.1:3037959-3070135 GCA_003457575.1 Thermophis baileyi | reverse complement strand
AAAGGGAAGGGTGTAGGGTTTCCTGCCTAAGCAGGGGGTTGGACTAGAAGACCTCCAAGGTCCCTTCCAAGTCTGTTATTCTATTCTATTCTATTCTATTCTATTCTATTCTATTCTATTTTCCATGGCCCACTCAGATGTTTGCACAAGTACACAAAATATTTCTGATGCTGCACAACCACACAGAAGCCATAATTGAATCCATACAATTGCTAATTGGTTACAGATATTTTGCACTTCGAAAAACAAATTATATTGTTCCATGCCAAGTAATGCAAAAACTTCTAGACTGTACTCCTTGTGACCTTATACAAATATGTGGTCCCTCTAAATCATGGCTGTGCCACAAGGCTCTGGAAACTACTGTAGATGTCTCATCTTTGGGTTGACCTAATAGATGAAGATATGCAGAAAACAGATGTCCAAATAACAATGAAGGTTGTAAACTGGACATTTAGTTAGAACATTAAAAAAAAAAAAACTTAACCCTTTTTTGCATACCACATGTATGGTAAACTGCTTGACTGACCTGAAATTCTGTTGTCCTTTACAAGGAGCCATACTTTCCTGTTCACACATTTTACATTATTTATTTTAACCGATTTAATTTTGATTTGTAGACCACCGCATCCTCCAGATAGTTTAAATAAGTCACGCCTTGCATTTCCATCAGTTGATGCAAAAGTAATCCATTAGCCAAGTGGCCGTCATATGATAATGCTATTTAGAGCTCTTTGTAAAGTAGTTGTAACATTTTTCCCTACTTTTATCAGCAGGATTCAGCTGGTGATTTGATGATCAGAAGCATCCAGCTGAATCATGCTGGAAAATATGTCTGCATGGTGCAAACAAGCGTGGACAAACTATCAGCTGCTGCAGACCTGATTGTAAGAGGTATTTGAATTTTGTTTGCTGTTGTTGTTGTTGTTATTGTTGCAAAACTACTGCAAATAATACCACCATAAAGCACAGCTCAAAAGGTTTTTTGTTCCTTCAACTAGTAATCCCCCCCCCTCCCCAAAAAACACCACAGATTGCCTGTGCAAGTACAAGAGAGAAATGTTTAACATATGCTAATCATTATTATAGTTAGGTAAAGAACTAAAATATTGCTCAAGGCATGAAGTGTCTCCATTTTGATATGGGTGTGTGTGTGTGTGTGTGTGTTGTTTTATTTGGGTTTTTTTTTTACGGCATGCATTGTACGTATCAGGTTGGCTGCAAGCTGGGAAGGAAAGGGCAAGCATGCTTCAGTTGCTTTGGCAGCAATAATTTGCCTGTAGTCTTTTTGCCCTCTCTTTCATTCTCTCCATATCATGCTCTCCACATCGGACTTCTGGTGACCTCTTAGCCATGCTACTGTGACCAAGTACCAAGTACTGCAGTCACATTACTGTGGCAGAGGAATTCTGCTCTGTTGTTCGCCACCTTTTAAGCATCGCTTGGTAAATATACTGCTACTACAAAATGCAAATGATGGCGCTTAAAAAAATATCAGTGTGACCCCAAATCACTGACCTCAGCGCCCTATGTTGGCTACATCGGTTATGCAGTCACCTCAGGGCAAACCCTGACTATTGTGCTAGATTCCTGCAGGTACTTTAGTTTGCTTATTTGACCGATATAGTCAAGAGGCAACATTAGTCAGAGAGAGATTTATACTTTAAAAGCTATACATTAATCTGGTGGCAATTTATTATTGTTCCGGTTGGAAGGTTAATGTGGCTTGAATATTTGGGGGGAAAGCTATAACAAGTAAAGAGTATTTGTTCTTAGAATCTAATTTTCCTGATTGCCATTTCTATCAAATGCCTCTTTTCTGGATAGTCTGATCTCACAGTGTCAAACATCCATGGAGGGGGCAAGGTGGAGAAGTAGCAAAACACATGTCACAACAGTGCAATTCAAAATCTGCCCCCTCGCCTGCATGAGACACTGCAATGCGAGGATGAAAGGGCGGAGCTCATGTGATATTATAATACGCAATCCATCCTTTTAGCATCACTGTGCTTAGGCACGGCTGCCCATTTGTCAATTATGTAAACATTGCATATTGTCTTTTGATTACGTAAAAACATTGTAATAAAGAAATTGAACCCTGTCGGTTGCAGCGAAAAACAAAAACTGAATAATACAGGTTGTCCTATACTTACGACCACGGTTGGGACTGGTTAAGCAGTGCAGTCATTAAGTGAGGCACCATATGACTGCACCTAATTTTGCAATCTTTTTTGTCACGGTCACGTTAGATATCACATGACCACGACTTGCAACCATTCCTTTTGCCTTCCCTATTGATTTGCTTGTCAAAAGCTGGCTGGGAAAGTTACAAATGATGATCATGTGACTGCAGGATGCTGCAATTGTGGTATATAGCTGGTTGCCAAGCGCCTGGAACAGGGGTGAAATCCAGCAGGTTCTGACAGGTTCTGGAGAACCGGTAGCGGAAATTTTGAGTAGTTTGGAGAACCGGCAAATACCACCTCTGGCTGGCCCCAGAGTGGGATGGGAATGGAGATTTTGCAGTATCCTTCCCCTGGAGTGCGATGGGAATGGAGATTTTGCAGTATCCTTCCCCTGCCACGCCCACCAAGCCATGCCCACAGAACCGGTAGTAAAAAAATTTGGATTTCACCACTGGCCTGGATTGTCACGATCAAGTTAGATATCATATGACCGCATGGATGCTGCCATAGTCGTAAGTGTGAGGATCAGACATAAGTCACTTTTTTCAGCACATCATAATTTCAACTAGCAGCTAAACAAATGACCATAAGTTGATGACTGTATGTAAAAAAGACAAAGAAACAAATCAGTGTAACTGATTTCTCACTGTAGTCCAAAGACCTGGTGTAAAAAACCATATTTTTCATTGCTCAGGGATTGGTTATCTGAGGAACCATCTATTTCAGGAAGAATTGACATACACAAGGTTCCATCCATTAAACCAGGGGTGGGGAACCTTTTATGACTTGTGGACTTCAACTCCCAAAATTCCTGAGCCAGCCCAGGAATTCTGGGAGTTGAAGTCCACAAGTCATAAAGGGATCATAGTTCCCCACCTCTGCATTAAACAGTGTCATTTGATGGAATCTAGATTTTTTTTCTCTACGTACTTCAGTACCCATCCATTGGAAGAATATATCTCAGAGGCCCTCACCCTGATCTCTTTTAAAAGATTCCTTAAAACCTAACTGTTCCTCAGACCATGTGGTAGCCCCTTGTATATTATATGACTTTTAAAAAAAAGATTAGTATGGTTTTTTCCCTGATGCCTGTTATTCTTTTGACTGTATTTTTAAACTTTTAATACTATAGCTTGTCTAGATTTAGGTAGCCCTAAAAAATTAAGCAATGAAATGAAACAAAGCAGCCAACTGTACCTCTTTTAGAAGAGTCTTATATTGTTGGGGTGACCCTATTGAGAAGCCATCTTTTGTAATCCCATCCACAATATTTGAAACAAGAGATAATGGAGCATCCGTTGCTGATTGCAAACTACAGTTCACCTCATATGGAAAGAGACAGTTCCTAAGTACAAGTAGTCCTTGACTTATGAACATCTGTTCATTCAAAGTTATTGTAGTGCTGAACGAAGGGATTTATGACTAGTTCCCGAAGTTATGGCTATTGCAGTGCCCCTGTGGTCACATGATCAAAATCCAGGCACTTGGCAGCCAACCCAGATTGACAATCACAGAGATGCTTCAACTCTACCTCTTTAACTCAAATCTATGTCCTTTTTGCCCCCTCATTTCATGGCCCCCCATTGCCCTCCCTGACCTTTGCCATCTTTTTGCTCCCACTGCTCACCAAGCATGCCCAGCCTTGCCCCTTCATGAGGCAGCTACTGGCTGTACAAGGATTTCTTTCCCAGGTTGCTCATGGCAGTTTCCTCAAGAGATCTGGGAAAGATGGCTTACATGGTCAGCAGCTGAATTGCAAAGGGCAGGGCAGGCACACCTCATCAGCAGTGGAAGCAAGATGATAAAAGTCAGCTGTGGCAGCAGAGCCGGGACAGTAGAGGCCTCAGTGCAGTGTGAAGAGAAAGGACAGCTGTGGCTGGGACTTGGTTGCCGTGGCTGCAGCTTTGTGTTGCGCTACTGGTCGAGCTCTGGCTGGGTTTCATGCTGTAAAGGACTTTGCACTGCACTGTGGCACAGGAGCTTCTTGCAACCCGAGCCATGGTGTGCCAAGAAGCCCCTTTCTGTTGCATTTCTGGGGCAGCTGAGGCTTCCAGAGATGGCCGTGGCTTTTCACACTATGCTATAGCTCGGGGGCTTCTTGCATCCCCAGAGCTGCGGCATGCCAAGAAACTCCTGAATGGGAAAGCACCTGTGGCAAGCATCTCCAGAGCTGCATGATTCTGAGCTACCTTGCCTCTTTGCAAGGTAGGAGGTAGGGTGACCAAAAGGGAAGAGATTGGGAGAGAGATAAGCAGGTGGGGGGAATTTGAGGCAGCTCCTGACCTTGAGGCTTGAGGAACATAGACCAGAATGGCTTGGATTGGGGTGAATCCTCCAGTAACAGAATTTAACATTGCCAATGGGAAGTGCCAGGATTACCTTTGCTAAGATAGGTGGTGAGGTGACATCTGACCTTATGACTGCATCACTCAGCAATGGAAAGTCTGGTCTCAATCGTGGCTGTGAGTTGAGGATTACCTGTATGAGACTCCAGGTAATGTTTTGTACCTCCTCGATATAATATATACAGGAACAAAGCTAGTCTAGGTTTTGACAACATAGAAATGTGGGCCTGCTGTACTCAGCTCTTGAATAAAATCATTGATTCTTATTAAATGCAATAAATAACTCTGTATCAATCAGGCGAATACCCTGATCAGATTTTACTCACATTTATTTTGTAATGGCAGCTAATCCTGTATAATGCTTCTGCTTTAATTCAGTCTATTTCTTTTATATATATTTTCCCTTGAAAAGCAGAATGGAAGACTTCCTAGTCTAGCCTAGCTATTCTAGAGTAGCTGGGAGGTGGGAGAATGGAGGACATGTTCATTGTCCATTTAAAAAGGCAGTTTATCAGCTGCTCCCTCATGGAATTAAGATATATTGTAGCTTTAGTAAATGCATGTTCCACTTAATGAGAACAAGGTTCAATGAACAGTTTAAATACTCAGAAATTAGGCTGCTAAATATTTAAAATCTGTAATACTTGAAGTTCTTAAGTATATACATCATTTTGGAGGAAATAATCTTACATTTTATTAGGAGTCTTTTAGAAGAAAATACATTACAGAGGTCCGTGAACATAGTGAATTTCTTTTTTCTTGCATTTGGAGTTGTAGGGATTTTTTTAGTGCTCCATTTTCTAGCCACACTGCACCATCTAGTGGATAAAAGGAAATACCAGCCAAACTTTCCTTTCAGTTACTGATGTTCATTCATGATGAAAAACATACATTTGCTTAATCAACCAAATGAGTTAGAGCCTAACTTAGTCTAAAACTCCCTTGTCATTGTAATTGACATTTCATTTAAGTGTACAAATTTAGTTGCACCATCATATTTGGCAAAATAAACTGGCAGATGATTAAAAACAAAGTGAGGAGAAATTTCCTAACAATAAGAACAATTAACCAGTGGAATGGCTTGCCTTCAGAAGTTGTGGGTACTCCATCACTTAAGAAGAGACTGGACAGCCACTTGTCTGGAATGGTATAGGATCTCTTGCTTGAACAGAGGGTTGGACTAGAACACCTCCAAGGTCCCTTCCAACTCTGTTATTCTGTTAAAGCACTCTGCTAAGTTCTTTAGTTAAGCAAAGGCTTTCTATTAATGTCAAATCAATTTGTTTTTTTAAATTACAGTCTTCGGCACAAATCCCATTTAATTGTATTTTTACATTTTACATTTGATGTGTTACTATGGAATCTACTCTTGGAAAGACACTGCTAGGTGCTTCCAGCAAACACATTCAATCTCACGGGTTGCCACAAAGAAGAGGGAGTCAAACTATTCTCCAAAGCACCTGAGGGTAGAACACGAAGCAATGGGTGGAAATTAATCAAGGAGAGAAGCAACTTAGAATTAAGGAGAAATTTCCTGACAGAACAATTAATCAGTGGAACAACTTGCCTCCAGAAGTTGTGAATGCTCCAACACTGGAAGTTTTTAAGAAGATGTTGGATAACCATTTGTCTGAAGTGGTGTAGGGTTTCCTGCCTAAGCAGGGGGTTGGACTAGAAGACCTCTAAGGTCCCTTCCAACTCTGTTATTCTATTCTATTCTATTCTATTCTATTCTATTCACTATTCATTCTCACAGCTGGTGAATATTCTTTAAACAGCCATTTTTAAAAGCATCAGGGTGAAAGATATAACCACAATATACTATACACACAGCTCTAATGATCAATAGAGATAACTCTTATAGAAAAAGTATCATCGGATGAAAACTTACTATGATCATAATTTGGTGTATGCTTACTTAAACAGTCAGTCCCATTAAATTCAAAGGGTTTATTTTTGAGTAAGTGCAGTCTAAGGTGGCATTAGAACATTTCATAATGTTATTACTGAAATTAAATAATATGTCTTTTGCAAGTCCAACATATATATTTAGTAAACTAAATATGTGTGATTTAGTAAACTAAATATGTGTTTAAAAAACAAATATATTACATAGCAATTTGTGTTCATACTAACAGCTAGAATCATTAGAAAACCTTGAGAAATTGCATGCTTGTCAATAATTGATTTATGGAATATGTATGTACAGTTCAAGCTGTATTGTTAAGACTTATTTAATACTGTATGTCAAAGTTCCTGACAGTATAGCCTGTAGTATAAAATAAATAAATAAAAATTTAAATGTTAAATCTACTTTATTTTTAAAGTTTCATTTTCAATATCATTTTGAAAAGAGCAGCTAAAATTGTGACTTCAACTCTCAGTCATCACTATGATTTCACCCTTAAAACAGAGATTTCCCATCTATTTCCTGAGGAATGGAAGACCTCCAGAATGTGGGATATGGGGAAAAGGAATGTAAAAAAACAAAAACAAGGTACCAAATAGAGGGGAATGGGATGAAGCCTCCATGGGCACCGAAGTACAATTATTGGGCTAATAAACTTACATCATTCTTCAGGGGTATGGTTTGGTGTAACCAATATGATTCCCAGCTATGTTACTGTACGGAGGGCAATTGGCAAACAAGCGATAAGAGGTAGAGAGAATGAGAAGTTCTTATTGCTTCTCATACGCTGATCCTCAGTCAGTAAAAAAAACCTCCTAATAAAGTCGTCTATTCAGAAAAGCATTCTATTGGATTTTGGTGAATATCTGAAATGAGAATATTCCAGATCTGGGGAAATCCTCAGTGAATAGATTTCTCTGCCCTCACTGCTCAGATTTGCTCTAATCATATGGCCAGTTGGGCAACAGTCCATCTCCTAGTAAAAAATACAGTATTACAGGTCGGCATTGAGGGGGCACAATGGTTAAAGACACTGGCTTGTCAGTTGGAGAGTTGACAGCCCAGGTTCGAGACCCGAGCTCCATGCAACGGGTGAGTTCCCGTTACTTGCCTCAGCTCCTGCCTAACCTAGCAGTTAGAAAGCATGAAAATGCAAGTAGATACCATTTTGGTGGGAAGGTAATAGTGTTCCATGCGCCTTTGGCCTATAGCCATGCAGGCCACATGAACATGGAAATTGTCTTCGGACAATGCTGGCTCCCTCAGCCAAGAAACGGAGATGAGCATCATGCCCTAGAGCCGGACACGACTAACAGGGAAACCTTTACCTTTTTACAGGTCAGCAGAAGGTCCCCAGGTCAGACAAGACAGTATCCACATCACGGTTTTCATGTAAAAAAGACCAAACAAACCTGATTCTGTGAAATAACTCATGAAATCATTTTGCCTCCCCCCAAATATTAACCATTTCTAATCTCATTGCCATATTGCACAAGAGATAGTGTAAGGATGTCATTGAAACACTCCATTTCCAAGAAGACATGCAAAGATTACACCAGATAAGTGTTTCAGGCTAAGGCACACTTATCTGAAAAGATAAACCACTGAGCCTTTAGGGCTTACTTCCCTATGAATGTGAATAAGATTATATTGAAAGTCTATAGCATTCTTACTGATAATATTCTAGGTTCAGATTAGAAAGATTTTAGGAATTTAAACATTTTGTCTTTTTCACCATTGCAAATGTTCTTTTTTTCATTTATTTTTTTTAAAAATTCTTATATACCATTTTTAAAAACTGAGCTGCTGTATAAGAAAGGGTTTTCGGAGTCCTTTTATATTGGCAAAAATAATAATACTTGTGTCTCTTGTGCTAAAGAACACATATCTCTGCATAAAAATAATTTTAGTAACTGTATTTAAAGTTTATGTAGAATAAACTTAGAATATAAAGTAAGTTTTATAACAGAAGTTCTCCCATAGTGCCAAGAATTTCAATTGATCCAAATCAAAAAGATAATGCCCAAAATATCCCAAACATTTCAAGTTTATTATAATTTACATCACCATCATAGGCGCTGAAAACTCTGCGGAAGTAGGCAGTGTAGAACGGATCAAACACTGGAATCATTGGGCTACTTTGGACAATATATTTTGCATCTGGATCTCCTGCAGTTCCTTCTACAAAGAACAGATTTTTATTTATTTTTCTTAGAATTGAACAGGAAAGTCTTGCAACTCTTCATCTTAAATGTGGACTACTTCTGCAGGCTATTATTTGCTATGTATATCTCACTGAGGAGAACCAAAATGTATTTTTGTTTATTTTGGATGTTTCATAACAGGTCCCCCAGGTCCTCCTGAAGCTGTGACAATTGATGAGATAACAGACACTACAGCTCAGGTTTCTTGGAGACCAGGAGCAGATAATCGCAGTCCCATTACAACATACGTTATTCAAGCAAGGACCCCATTTTCTGTTGGATGGCAAGGAGTAAATACAGGTACACAAGCACTTTAAAGCATACAGAGTGTGATTTTTAAGCTTTTCTATATACACAAAATGGTCACGTCAGCGTGAATCTATAAAATGTAATATTGATAAACAGAACATACAGTATATACGATGATCTTCAAAGAGAAAGTAAGAAAATCAATAATTCCTACAAGTTCATATTCATCATGTTGTTCCCTTTCATGGTAAGCAATATTGTACAGTGCATAGCAAAGCAAAGCATAAGAAATAAGAAAAAGAGAAGGAACTATAACTAAATCTAATTTATATCAATTCATTCAATCAAGTTAATTCTTTTTGTATTCTATCCATATTCTTTCACCACACATTCTTTCTTTACTGTCCCAAAGGTACTTTTTCCAGAGGCAACTGGACTTCATTTTTCCTTTCCTTTCAAGGAAAAACAAAGAAAGTCCAGTTGCCTCTGGAAAAAGCACCTTTGGGACAACCATAACCTGGATGACTGAGAATCTCTGTAAACATTCTTTCTTTACCTTAAGTATCATATTCCTGCTCCATTCAGCTGTTTGTTTTTCCTGACACAGCCAACTTTCCTTATGACAAAGTGGGCAGAAGGATGCTTTTATAACCAACTCTTCTTGCTTCTTTTGAAAAATATTTATTTCTCTTAACAGACCACATACTTTCCACTAGCATTAGCATTTACACACCTTAAAAATTCTCCATAAAGTTTATAATCTTTAGTAAATGTCCTTCCATTGCATTTATTTCTCTAGTTCTGGGTTGTTGTTTTTATCATGTATATATAACTTGCAATCATTCGCCACACTTTGACCCAGCCTTGTTCCAGCTTACTTTTCAGATCCACGTTCCTTGTATTATATGTTTTATATAAGACTCACAATGAATCATTCCAGTTCTCACCCAAAAAACACAGCATCCCTTACATGCAAAATTAGATAATTTTGCATGTAGACAATTAACGAACATACTTCTAATTTCACTAAAGCATTCTTTAATGAATACATTAAACCAAGGAGCTAACACACATCCTTGTCCTAGTCCCTGTTTGTTGTTGAACCATCCTATTTAGTGTCATACATGTTTTATATCCATCAGATGTACACTTATAATGTGCCTGATCAAAGCATTCCACGACTCAAGCCTATTCACTTCATTAAATTAAGAAGCATACAGTAGACGTTTCCCAATCATACATGTCTTAATTACCTGCTAAACAGCAAAATTAACCTGTACCCTTTGTGCCTGGAATAAAGCTGTACTGCTCTTATCAAATTTTGTTTATTGTTAACACTCCTATCTTTTTAGTCAGAATTCTGCCAGTCATGCTAGGATGAGCAAGCTACCTTTGGTTCTCAACAGAAAACAATGCCATTCTTCCTATGTTAGGCACAAATGCAGTCTTTGCACTTGGGTTAGACAAGTGATAACTCTGCTCAACAGGCAAACCCTATTCATATTTTAAGATTATTTTCAGTATAGTACCATCTATACCTAAAGACTTACCATTTTTAACATTGTTACAGCATTTTTTTAATTTCTTTTTTTATAATTCTTTTCCTTGGGCATTAGTACTGTACATACAGCATTCATTTCAATTCTACAGTTTCATTGCAAACCTCACACACATGTTAATACTCCTTGCAGTGATCCCTTACTTCACTGCTTCATTTCAATGTATTTCATTCTTTTGTTTGAATTTTATTCAGTCTGGTGACAGCTTCTTATTTAGCCCTTTGCACCCAATCCCCAAACCATTTGGGGTTTTTTTTTAATTTCTGACAAATTATTTATAACTAATCAATTATGGTAATCAACTGATTAGCACTTCTTCTGCCCTGAAGTGCTTTTTTAAACCATAAATTCAGTATTGATGAAAAATAAGACCAGCCAACTCATAGTTAAATTCTGTAGCCTAAGAGTCTATTATTTCCACTCAGTTTCTGTTCTGTTGTCCTGCTTGCTGTGTTTCTTCAGCATTAAATTTTGAATCTTTAAAATTATATATATATAATGGCTTTTCAATTATACAGTGATTATCAGGCATACTTTTTTTTTTCATTCTCTCTTTCCTGACCTACAACATTTCTTCCAGTGCCTGATGTCATTGATGGAAATACATTTACAGCAACAGTAGTAGGCTTAAACCCATGGGTTGAATATGAATTCCGAATAGTAGCTGCCAGCCTTATTGGAATTGGGGAGCCAAGCAAACCATCAGAGAAACGAAGAACTGAAGAGGCTCGTAAGTAGGATTAGAAAAAGAAACAATATTTCAATCTATATTTCTTGATACTCAATAAAGCACATATTTGGCATCAATAGTTTCACAAGTAAGGGAGAAATTCATTTAATATAAAAATGATCCTAGTTATGATTATAATGGAGCCATCACGGTCATAAATGGTAACAGTTCTAAAATGGGTCACTCACATGATGAACCAATAGTTTCGTATGGATGTGGTTTTACTCAGTTTTAAATTGTTTTCAAAATAAAATTTATCTTTTCTCTTAATAATTCTTACATTTAAAAAGCATTGATAAAAAAACCTAAAATATACTCGTAAGACAGTGGAGTGTACAAAATTCCATGACAGGCAGCAGATATACCAAAAAAACATAGCAAAACATTAAGAATATAGCACAGAATTGTTAATAATTCACAGAATCCTCATACTTTTGTTAGAAAAGGAAGCTCCTTTTAAAAAATGGTTTCTAAATTTAACAATACTCAGAAGTCCAAGGTTCAATCTGTCTCTAATACAGTTTTTTTTTTAAATTAAAACCTCCCTCACTGTTCCTTCCCACCTGAGGTCATGAACCACAGTTTGAGAAAACTGACTGAAGTCATTAGTTGCAAGAAGATTCAGGACATTTGTAGCAATGTAATTATGCAGGAAAAGCACAATAAATAATATTGCATTGAAAAGCAAGTTCATCTTGATTAAAAATATACAATATACAAAAAAAAATCTGGAAAAAAATAGGAAAGGAAATTTGGTTGTGCAAATTGCCTTGAAATTTCAAGCAACTGAATTTGTCTTAAGTCTTAACAAACTTATATCTAAAATCATTACAATAAGTTGTTATAGCACCGGATTTGCATTTTGGCCTGCTTGCTACATAGAGTATTTTTCTTCCCTTTTCCAGTTCCTGAAGTCACTCCAGCCAATGTCAGTGGAGGTGGTGGTACTAAATCTGAATTGGTTATAACATGGGAGGTAAGTGATATATGGCTTCAGGAGGGAAATCATTTGTTTCTTAGTGATCAGTTGATTGTCTGTGACTTGAAATGGTTACATCAGGCAGGTGATATTTGGGAAGCATCATCTCAAGTGCTGGGTCTTTGGGCAAACAAATTGACTCAAAGATCAGCAAGACTAATTAGACACTGAGGTGGCTTCATAATAAAGTGCTCAATAACAGAACATCCTTATCTCCACAAACCAAAAAATCTACAGAACTCACAGCTGTGATTATCCCTTACCTCCTATATGTATAGGAATCCTGGTCTCTTTACTGAAGGCATATCAAACACAAATTTCCTGAAGGCACATCAAACACACATTTCACATGAACACACTCTGCTCTAATGTTGGCATTTGTTCGCAAGGCATGTCTCCAACCTGGATGTCTTAGATCATGTGGAGTCCACCAGCACTGAGTCCCTGAATTTCAGTGCCCAGTTGAGATGGTTGGGTCACATGATCAGAATGTATGACCACCATATGCCTCAGCAGTTGCTTTATAGTGTACTGGAATCTGGGAAGAGACTTTGAGGTTGACCACACAAGCACTACAAAGATGGTGTGAAAGAAACTCACCATCACTGTGACATCCAGCCAAGGACTACCGAAACAACTAGTAATAGCACTTAGACTTATATACTGCTTCATAGTGCTTTAGAGCCCTCTCTGAGCGGTTTACAGAGTCAGCATATTGCCTCCAACAATCTGGGTTCTCATTTAACTGACCTCGGAAGGATAGAGGGTTGAGTCAACCTTGAGCCAGTCAGAATTGAACTCTTGGAAGTTGGCAGAATTAGCTTGCAATGCTGCATTCTAACCACTGTGCCACCACAACTCTTTTTTGCCATATATTATATGCATTTTTAAAATATATATATATATATATTGTTCCTGTTTCTCATATTTATGGCTCCTAAGTCCAAAGAGACTGTAACATTGGAAGCTGGCAAATAAGAGTGGGCGTAAGCTAGGGATGTTTTAGGATTTCATTTGCTCCACTTTTTTAAGATGTTAGATTTATCATTCTAACCCAGAACTAACTTAGAATGTAACAAAATTGCACAATTGGAAGGGACCTTGGAGGACTTCTAGTCCAACCCCCTGCTCAGGCAGGAAACCCTATACCATTTCAGTCAAATGGTTGTCCAATCTCTTCTTAAAAACTTCCAGTGTTAGAGCATTCACAACTTCTAGAGGCAAGTCGTTCCACTGATTAATTGTTCTAAATGTGAGAGCCAATGTGGCATAATTGTTAACTTGATGGAATATCAATGTCACAAATCTCGGCTTGAGTGTTAGGGTGGTTATATATGCATTCGTGATGGATTAATACCGTTCTATCATTCTCTCTCTCTCTCTTTCTTCCAATTATGACCAAGGAGGAAGACAATTTTTAGACAATTATCTGCTTGGGAGAGATAGCAAGCCAGCTAGAACACTCCTTTCCCCATTGTCATAGCCAATTTATTTTCTTCTTCTTTCCAAACAAAATTTATGTAAAGGGTTTGTCAGGAACAATGTTTATGAAAGAAATATAATAATGATGATGAAAGTTAATAAACTTACAACCTTTGCAAACAGGCCTCTTGTCAGGTGATTGCCTCAAGATTAGACTGTTTGCTTGCTAGTAGTTTACACCACACTTCAGCACACAGTCTAGTGTTCACATCTTTGTTAAAGTAGTTGTGTTCTTTGTTTCAAAATTTACACTGTATATTTCATCTGCAAAAGTAGAAACAGCATACAAATGTGTGGAGAGAGACATTGCTGAAAAACTGGAGATCTGTGATCCAATAGTTTGAACAGTTTCAAAGGCCTAGGTTTTAGTACTTCTAAAGAGAACTAAATTTGAGCATGAAATAAATATGCTTTAAAAGTTTTACTGAGAAAAAGATGAACAAAGTGAACATACAACATTGCTATCTTTCTTTCTCAGAGTTTTTTCTAATATCTTCAGTGCTACTTGTTATAATTATTCAGAGAATGTGAATACATAGAAACAAATGTGGCTGTAGCTTTGGTTTTTCACTCTCTGAACTAAAAGCTTTAATCCTTGTCTCTCATTCTTTCTCTCTCACTTACAAACACACACACACACACACACACACACACACACACACACACACACACTTACTTTCCATAATGCAGTCTAGCTGGCCTGTCTAACTTGAGGTCCAAAAAAGTCAAGGCGGAAAATGTGTCATATTCTGTATGATAGCTCAGAAACACTATGGATCCAGCCTATTTTTATAAATTCTTGCAGGCTTGGGCATTCGTAGGCAGATATTTTTTTTCATGTCTTAGTATTTATTGATTGATTAATCAAATTTGTAAGGCTGCATTTCTCTGACAAAACTCTCAGTGGTACACATCATATAAAACTTCAGCAATAATAAAACAAAATCATACAAAAAATGGTCCTCTCACTAAAAGCACAGAACACCTATGCTATACATCCACAGCGGAGCTCCTAAGCTAACAGCCTGCCCCCAGTCTCTGGGAAAGGGCCAACTTCCATAAGGCCACCAAAGTTGGAGCTGTCCATACCTTGGAGCAGGGGTGGGTTCCTCCTGGTTCAGACCGGTTCTCCCGAACTGGTAGCGGCCCGCTGGTGATGTCACGATGATGTCACCGAACTGGATCGGTCGGTGCCGGTCCGTAGGGGCCGCCATCTCTCTCTTTTTTTTTTTTATTTTTTCCCGGGTTTTTTTTAAATTTTTGAGCATGCGCAGAAGCCAACTTCCGGCACTGTGCATGCGGTCGCCATCTTTTTTTCAGCTTTGTTTTTTTTCCGGATTTTTTGTTACTGCGCATGCGCGCGTGCGCAAAGCACACGCATGCCCACGAGGCACGCCCACGCAGCGTGGGAGGGAGCGAACCGGCAGCGAGGTAAGTTGGAACCCACCCCTGCCTTGGAGGTGGGTTATATAGGAGACATGGCAGAGAAATATCACTTCTAGGACCCAATGGATGACATTACTCACTGACGGAATGCAGAACCTACCACATCTGCTGGCATAGGCAGAAACTATTGGGGAGAGGAAGCCCTGCAAGTAGGCTGATAGGATGAAAATTCTATATGAATTGCATATAGAAGCTTATTGGAAGCCAGTGCAGCTCACACAGCGGTGGTGTTTTGTAGGTAGTGAATCTAGTGCTGCATATGGCTTTATTATTTTTCCACTTGCATTGCCTTAATCAGTTCACTTGAGAGCCACTTTTTCTTCTCCAAATTACTTGTTGATTAATGTTCTTAGAAATTGACATTCTGGTATTTTTCCAAATATTGCACAGCAGAGATCTGCTAAACCAAATCCTTTTGCCACTTAACCTACCTTGAATAAGCCTCATGTATTCTTTTATGCATGTCATTCCTTTGTACAAATGCATGGCACAAGGTACACAAAACAGACAGCATGTAGGAACCAAACAACTATGAATAAGTGGGTAACTAGTGACACTTACCAGCCACTGCAATTCAGAAAAGCATTCAGGTATAATACAACACGGCAAAAAAAAATCTTTATTGCTAGCTGTTTGACTGTGAGCTCAAAAATGAGCATAAGAATTCTAACTGTCCAAACATATAAAGTCCAAAGTAAAAATTGTTACATCCCACTCACAAAACAAAACATTTTAAGCAGAAGTCTTCGCTGATCACAATTAATAATCTTTGCAAGCTTACCAGCAGGATGAAGAAGCCAGGGGTGTTGGCTATTTCTCTTAATGATATAAAGAGCAGGCTTATTTGCTGTTCAATTAAATAAAAAACAACAACAACCCAGTGATGCATAAAGATAACCATCAAAATATTGAGGTCTATATTTCCAAGTTGGGTGAAGTTTTATCCTTGTGTAATTCATAGAATTAGGTCTTTGCTCTTAAGGGCAAACGTAATGACACTTTTGGTAGAGAGGCTACCAAAAGAAAAAAAAATTAGGAATAAAATAGCAGTATCCTACACCAAATATGGGATGACCATGTCAGTCTTATCATACTCCAGAACAGCCAGCACTGTTTTAATCTTAAGAGGTACACTTTACTAGATTTCTATTTTCTGCCATCTGCTTCCAAGTTTTCACGTTTTGATTGGACCTCATGGAATTCCAGCAAACCCATTGACTATTCCTTGTTTACAAGATTAATCATGCTGTAAGATGACAAGATAATTTGTTCCTCACTATCAGTCCTTCCTAGATCAAGGCTATAGAAAGACAGGGTGAAGACTATAAATGTTTTGTAAGGTCACCCTTCTACCAGAGGCAAAGAACAAGGCGGCATACTCTCCTCTTAAATTCTGTGCTATAAATTTATTGGGTAGACCAGTATTTCTCAACTTTAGCAACTTTAAGCTATAAAGATTTCAACTCCCAGAATTCCCAGAGATGCAAGACAGTTGATATAGACAGCACAAAGGCCTTTGAGTTGATGATTGATATTTTTTCATAATCTATCATCTTAAAGTGGTTCTCCCCTTCTGCCTAATAGTTTGGCCAACCTTGATTATGTACAGTAGATCTTCATATCAAAGAAGAACTAGCATATACTTCATAGGAATGAGAATATAACTGATAGAATTGGGAAAAAACCTAAGGCGTAAAGTTTCCATTTATAGTAATGCTAAAGCACCAGAAACATTTCTAAGCTCCACCAAGATGCTTTTAGAAAAACGTAAGAAGTTGCTAAAGCTCTTTTCTTATTCTGCTTCAGAAATACTGTAATAGAAGCCTTTCTCACATTTGTGACTCGGAGCTAAAGAAGGATGCTATTCAGCTATTGTTGTCAAGAATTGTAGCTGCTATATAAAGCAGAAAGTAATCTTCCATCTGCATAAGCAGTTTATTCGATTCTTGAGTATAACCTTTACTTGGATCAAACCACAGTTAGTGCATTTATGGGAGACAATAAACGTACAATTGTCTCTTTGCAGATGGCTGTTAGATGCTTCGGCCTTGATTGCTAACTGTCTGTAATGTTTATAAGTATAGTTTGTTCTTCTTCTAACTTATACTATTTTAGGACTAAAGGCTTTTCAAAAAGCAAATAGACTATTAAAAGGACATGAACGGTTTGAAACAAATTAGCAATAAAACATAGGATGCTTTTAAAATTGAGTGCTTATTTCCTTTGCCAGGAAAAAGTGTTCCACGGTGAACTACTTAGTTCTACTAATTTTTTTCTGGGATACATGTTACTGCGCCTCTTAACAAACACAAGCTATTCATCAACCTGTTTCCATGTTTCTTCTCTTGGTATAGACAGTGCCAGAAGAGTTACAAAATGGAGGAGGCTTTGGCTATGTTGTTGCCTTCCGACCAGTTGGTACAATAAGCTGGATGCAGACTGTGGTGGTTTCGCCAGATGCCTCCAAATATGTGTTTCGGAATGAGAGTTTACCTCCATTTTCACCATACGAAGTTAAAGTTGGCGTGTACAACAACAAAGGAGAAGGTCCTTTCAGCTCTATCACGGTTGTTTATTCAGCCGATGAAGGTAAGCATAGCCAAATAATCTGGCAGTATATGATAAGCTGGTTGTTTTCGAAATGGCCTTGCGTCCCTCTTATTGTTAATGTCCACATATGCTGCTAAGAAATGGCATGTACCCAATTTTAGGTTTCATTCTCTTGTAAATTAATATTAATCATGGTGACATTTTGTTTGAAGAATGAGATAATTCATCTGAGACATGCATTATGTTACACTGCTCATTGAGAGGTTTAAGAGGACCTTTTGGGTCAAAATATTTTCACAAATTAAAATGTTAATTTCTCATTTTAATGCTTAATGGCACTATTATCAGTGTTGGCAGCACATGCAGTAGCATGTTTGCATATTAAGTTTAAACCTATTCCGAAATTACATTAGGATTGTGATAATGTTTTGTAAAGCCTTTTGATAATTGCTAACCCTATTTTATGTGTATATATGTGTGTACATATAAACAGATATGCATAATTAATGTCTGTTGAGCATTTATTCTCTGAAGAATGGTATTGAAATTTAGCATGAATTAATCTTGTCTAATTATAAGCTATTCCCTTATCTCACTATAGCAGTACATTTTTCTCTAAATTAATTTTAGCAATAAAATCTTACTTGATTTTTTGAACATAATTGGATAATCCCCACAATGGAGATAATCATACTCAGCTGTAAATCATAATCCGTGCAAGTTCAGTCTTTAAAGACCTGAATCTAGTCACCAGAGTTTCAAATTAATCTCAAATACAGTTTTGTCTAAACTCAAAGTCAGGTTTTGCCTAAAATTCTGAAGATCGGCTGGCAGTCAGATTTAAAAACCGTCAGCCTAGCTCAGCCTGATTGCAATCATATTCAAAAGATCTGAAAGCTGAAAATAATCAGGACTTACTAGCTCTTCCTGAAAGAAATCAACCCTGACTGTTCTTTGGAAGGACAGATACTGAAGCTGAAACTTAAAATACTTTGGCCACCAAATGAGAAGAGAGGACTCATTGGAAAAGACTACTCTGATGTTGGAAAAGATTAAAGGCAAAAGGAAAAATGGGATGGCAAAGGATGAGATATCATCGACACAATGAATATGAATTTAGGCAAACTCCAGGAAACAGTGTAGGGCAGAAGTGCCTGTTATCCTTGATGCTTGAAGTCACAAAGAGTTTACACAACTTAGGAACTAAACAACACTAACTTCTCTTCCAGTTGTTTGCCATTTTTTGTTTGTTTCTATAGCCACACATAGTTTCATAAATGCCTATGAATTCAATCATAGGATCTATACATTTCCCTCAACTGTAGTTGTTTTTAAAACATGTTAACATCCACCTTACCAGGTAGATTTTAGAGATATTAAAGTGTAACTGCTAAATAATGTGATATTATTCTCTACTCTGCTGTTATGTAACATTTACATAGCATTTAATGTGCTTGATAGTGAATGCAAAAGTTAGTTACATCCAAAAGATGGTAACAAGTCTAACTTGAGTTATAAATTATGTTATAGATGATGGCACCATTAAAAAAGAGGCAACTCTATAGGGTTTTGGGTTTTTTTGCCATCTTTCATCATCAAACCAACGCAAATATTACGGTAGCTAGAGTAGAAGCAGAGAAACATTCAAAATTATTTCTATCCTCCTAAGAGTAAGAACTCATCACTTCGTTCTTACACTTAGGAGGATAGAAATAATTTGTTCTTGGCCTCATAGTCTGTAAATTAGAGATTCCAGATTAAATATTACATAACATTTCGATGTAGCTTGAGCAGAAGTTCCTTCTAGTACATCAATGCCCAACCTTTCTGGTACCAGGGACTGGTTTCAGAAGAAAAATTGTCTTCTGCAGACCGGAGAGGATGGTTTTGTACACAATCCAGATCCCGCACATGTGCAGATGAATCTTCGCTCACTTGCACGCTACTTGTGCAGGTACCGGGCCAGGGGATGGGGGGGGGCTGCTCTAGATCAGGGGTCTCCAACCTTGACAACTTTACGACTTGTGGACTTCAACTCCCAGAATTCCTTAGCCAGCATGTGCTGGCTGAGGAATTCTGGGAGTTGAAATCCACAAGTCGTAAAGTTGCCAAGGTTGGAGACCCATGTTCTAGACGACTGGGTGCTGTGCATAAGCACAATTTTCAGAGTTCTGAGTAAACTAGGTTCTTAGGTAGCCTAAGGCCATCTGTACCTGATTTTATTTTAATGGATTTCAAAATTAGTGGTATTTATAGGTGTCATGACACTACAGCTAATTATTGTGCTATTTTTTTAGAACCCACCAGAGCTCCCACCAATGTCTTTGCCAAAAGCCTTTCTGCTTCAGATATAGAAGTCTTTTGGTCTTTGCTGCCAGAGACCCAGAGCAAAGGAAGAATACAGGGCTATGAGGTAGGCGCATTACCTTTTCATTCAGGTTGTGGTGGCTTATAATGTTTATTGGTTTTTAATGCATAAAAAAACAATTAATAAATGAAATACAAATCTAATTACTATCGGTGAGTTTCAGGGCCATATGGCTGCAGTTCTTAATGCATCATACTGCAAATAAAAATCTTAGACCTCCACAAATTCCTTGAACTATGTAACATAGCAATAGCAATAGCACTTAGACTTATATACCGCTTCATAGTGCTTTACAGCCCTCTCTAAGCGGTTTACAGAGTCAGCATATTGCCCCCAACAATCTGGGTCCTCATTTTACCCACCTCGGAAGGATGGAAGGCTGAGTCAACCTTGAGCCTGGTGAGATTCGATCTGCCAAACTGCTGGCAGCTGGTGATCAGCAGAAGTAGCCTGCAGTACTGCACTCTAACCACTGCGCCACCACGGCACATATCATCTAAATCCCATTTTGTGTACTATATTACAAATGTTGTTTTTCTTCTCATGCTCACAGGAACACTAAACAAATATTATTTTAACTAGGTTAAAGTAAAATAATTAACTAAAAGTTAAAATGGGAAATTTTACTTCTATGTCCTGTAGAGAGTACATTAACTTGAAAACGGGCACTTAAACAGAACATCAAGTGATATAGACAAGAAAGTTGTAGGTTGTAACGTTTGCTAGAAAGGGATTGTTTTCTTCATGCATGAAATAAATATTTAGAATGGCTGCTGTCTCCTGGTATACAAGCCCTGTGAAGATTTAGGAAGAGCTAAGAAAGTACTAAAAACAAATTCTTCAGTAACTAAGGTGCCTTTATTGTTTATATTAAAGTTGTATTATTCTATAAAAATTGAATTATGGCAAAACCTCTTGGTAGTAAAGGTATTAAGAGCACATATCTCATTTGATATAAAATCAAAAGTGTTTATCCCTAATTTTAACCATCCATCAAGAATCCAAGCAATATGGAAAGGAAGTTCCTTGCTTACATAGGGCATATAAACATTGAAATGGTGGGACTAATTGGCCCAAAATAGATTTGCCCCAAGGAAATGATTAACTTTCTATTAAGATAATAATAATAATAATAATAATAATAATAATAATAATAATAATAATAGCAGCAGCAATGTTAAAAAGAGATGAATTTTAGCAATTGGTTAATAATAATAATAATAATAATAATAATAATAATAATAATAATAATAATAATAATAATAATAATAATAATAATAATAATAATAATAATAATAATAATAATAATAATAATAATAATAATAGCAGCAGCAATGTTAAAAAGAGATGAATTTTAGCAATTGGTATTTTATCAATTACAAATTTAGTAGCATCAATTTAAACCTACATAATGTGGATTCCTTTAAAACTTAAACACACATTTCAGGGAAACTTTCATCTATTTGGTATTGTAATGCAGATGGTATAAACTTATATAGCTGTAGATTTCAAATAAGGATACATTTAAATATGTATGCATAGGTTAGATATTGGAAACATGGAGATAAAGAAGAACAGGCTGGAAGAATGAAAACTATGACCAATCAGACTTTTGCAAAAATCACCAACTTGAAGAGCAGTGCTTTATACCATTTGGCTGTCAAAGCTTACAACACAGCAGGGATGGGACCATCCAGCGCCATAGTCAATGTGACAACCAAAAAGCCACGTGAGTATGGTGCAGGGGGGAACACAATATTTTTTATTTTAATGTAAGATTGTCCTCTCTTAACAAGGCTTATTGGGACCAGCAACTCTGTCGCTAAGCAACTCGGTTATTAAGTGCAACCTCGTGTGATCATGCTGTCTGTCTACAATAGCAGCTCCAGCATTGCCATCATTAGATGAATCCTGCCCAGTTGCCACATCCTGTGGTCACATGATTACCATTTGCAATCTCCTGTCAGCTTCCCTAACGATGTTGCTTGTTGAAAGCCAGCAGTGAAGTTTGCAAATGGTGATTACATGATTGTGGCACACTATAATGGTTGCCACTCTACAATTATCCATCCTTAAGTCCTCCTCATTCAGCATTGTTATAATTTTGAGCAGTCACTCAATTAGCACTCCATGTATTTTAATTGATTGTACTTCTGTGAGTGCTGCTATTCATTCAGCCTTAATTTTATAATTGTGACACAGAAAATTAAAAGCTGACCAGGGAAAATAAATATTTGTTTTCTGTTCAGAACACGGCCTACTCCCAACTGTCATCAGTTTACAGAATTGTGGTCCAATTCTGTTTTACTATACATCTGTTTGTCACGTTGGACATGCTGGTGAATTTTAATACATACATTTGTCTATTTGTTATAAAATATACATCTTCGACTTAGAGCACTTGACATACGTTACAGACAAATCTATGTTATGTAAGAAAAATGTTGCTTCTTAATAATATTTAAACTTCTCTGTTTTGAATTCAGCTCCAAGTCAGCCTCCTGGAAACATTATATGGAATTCATCGGACTCTAAGATTATACTGAACTGGGATCAAGTTAAAGCACAAAATAATGAATCTGAAGTGAAAGGATACAAAGTAAGTAATGGGCAGGAAAACATATGGTTATTTGTACAATTAATGTGAATTAATTGCAAAAAATAAATCTCATAAAAGAATCACAATGAGGTAGTTCACTTGAGCTGTAATCCCTATGGCCATTACTAACTTTCTAGTTCAATAATTTTAAAAAGATAAAAGGTAAAGATTTCACCTGTCCAGTCGTCAGATTCTAGGGGTCGGTGCTCATTTCTGATTCACAGTCAAAGAGCCAGACATTTCTGTGGCTGGCATGACTATGTGCCAAAGACACACAGAGTGCAGTTATCTTCCCACCAAAGTGGTACCTATTTTACTTGCATTCACATGCTTTTTGAACTGCTAGGTTGGCAGAAGTTGCGGCAAGTAACACATGTGATACTTAGGTCTCATGGCCAGCCTTCCAGACAAGTCCAGTGTTGGTGCCATGCCCCTTATTAAAATAATTAATCGCCACTAAGTATATCTAGGAACATAGTGGGCCCCTAGCAAAACTGAAGGTTTTCCTTATGTCTCAATGGCATTAAAATATTATTCAAAAACAGGAATTAGCATTTAGTAGTTTGTGCAGCAAGTACAAAATCCTACAAAATAAAGTTGCCTAAACTAGTCTGAACTTTTGTCATGGAAGCAACCTTCTAATCAGCCTACAAAATTCCAGAAGATGGGGGATGTCTCCTGGAACTCCTGACCTCTCAAAGCTAAATGAAGATAAGAACAGCTTTAAGAAATAAAAGCATGTGTCAGACGTTTCTTCTAAACTACAGGAAGACGTAATTCCCTATAAAACAAGTCATTTGCATTAGAAAACATAAGATGCTTTGTGCCTAGAAAAAGAACATTCTTTTTACACAGTAATTTCCCTTAACCAAATGTATGTTGCAGGTGTTCTATAGATGGAATAGACAAAACAGTATGTCTATTATAGAGACAAACAAAACATCTGTGGAGCTTTCATTGCCCTTTGATGAAGATTATATCATAGAAATAAAGCCAATCAGTGATGGAGGGGACGGCAACAGCAGTGAACAGATTCGAATCCCAAAGATAACAAGTAAGAGTATTTTGTTTATGGTATTGGTTTACCTAAGTATAAAGTGTATGAGTTAAAAAAAACATACATTTCTACTTTTTACTTTTCACTTTTGCAACTGGCTGAAGAGATAAAATCTGTTTTATCTCCAATATCTTTAACATGCTAAATGGCTCTGACTAAAAAGATGCCTGAACAACTATAACTATTGTTGTTCCTTATCAGATTTTGACTTCAGACTGTCCTGGAATAAATCTGTAGGCTTCTAGAGAACTCAGAAGTGTTCCATAGATGTAGCATAGTTTCAGAGTTCAATTGGTAGGGATTAAAATAAGATAGTATCTTTGTGTTCCATAGATGTAGCATAGTTTCAAGGCTAGTTGGTAGGGATTAACATAAAACAGTATTTTCTTACTGGAAGCAATACAGATATGAAACAGCTCCAACTATTGTATTAAAGCATAATTACTTTGGATTATAATTTTACATGTGCATGTCATTAAAAATCATAGTACATAAAGTTGATGAAACTGATAACTACATTTGGTTTTGGTGTGAGATGTAACATACACAAATTTATTAGAGAAATAAGTTTCAGTGGTCATCTTGTCCGATAGCAATAGCAATAGCACTTAGACTTATATACCATGCCATAGTGCTTCTCTGAACAGTTTATAGAGCCAGCATAGTAACTCCAACAATCTGGGGGTTCATTTTACTGACCTCGGAAGGATGGAAGGCTGAGTCAACCTTGAGCTGGTTAGGATTGAACTCCCGGCTGTGGGCAGGGAACCTGCAATACTGCATTCTAACCACTGCGCCACTACGGCTCCATATAACTACCCTGTTTCCCTGAAAATAAAACCTCTCCGGATAATAAGCCCAATCGGGCTTTTGAGCGCATGGGCTAAAATAAGCCCCCCCCCAAAAAAATAAGCCCCTCCCCAAAAATATTTAACCGCATGCACAGCCGGTCCCCCCCATTTCCTCTGGTTAGGGTTAGGGAGACAGAGCTGGAAATCAGGTAAGACGGCAAGAGGAGCCCCGTCTTGCTCCACGTGCCCCAAAATAATAAGACCTCCCTGAAAATAAGGCCAAGTGCTTATTTCGGGGTTCAAAAAGTATAAGACAGGGTCTTATTTTCAGGGAAACACGGTACTGCCTTACCTATGGCTGATATAGGTCTTTCCATTTGGCATTACAATCATGCAGCAAGACAAAAAGATAGAGAAAACATGAAGATGTCGATTTTAAAAAATGAAGATGTCAATTTTAATGCTAAAGCAGGGGTGCATGAGAAATAAGCCTCACCCTCCTCCCTCCTAGCTAAAAAGACAAGCTGAAATACTCTTGTGTGAAACACCACACAACTCAACATTTCAATTTGTCTTACAGGTAGGTATTCCTCAACTTATGACCACAATTGAGCCCAAAATTTATGTTGCTAAGTGAGATGTTTGTTAAGTGAATTTTGCCCCATTTTACGACCTTTCTTGTCACAATTGTTAATGAATCCCTGCAGTTGTTAAGTTAGTAGCACGGTTGTTAAGTGAATCTGGCTCCCCCATTGACTTTCCTTGTCAGAAGGTCGTAAAAGGTGATCACATGATCCCACGACATTGCGAAGGTCATAAATATGAGTCAGTTATCAAGCATCTGAATTTTGATCATGTGACTATGAGGATGCTGCAACAGTCATAAGTGTGAAAAATGGTCATGTCACTTTTTAAAATGATGATGTAACTTCAAACGGTCACTAAATGAACTGTTGTAAGTCAAGGACTATCTGTATTTGTTTCATTTGTCATTGAGTTTTAAGGTGAAACTATTCATTGGACCAGAGTATTTTTCTGCAAGGACAGAATACTGCACGTTTTAGGGTAAATAGAAGAGTATCTAAAATAATACTGCCAGAAGAAAATTAAAATGAAATAGGATCCTTCATAGTCACTGCCTCTTTTGCCTCCAACAAAGGACTCTGAAGGCATCAATTGTGCACATTGAGCTACTTCCTTACTCAATAGATTTGTTGTCATAATAATGAGCAGTCTTGTATTTTGAAATTCCCGAATTCATTGATAAGACTTTGTGAACTAGAAACATTTTCATCAGATCTATGAAAAATATAGGTCATGTATGAAAGATTATGAAGAATCTATCCTTGCAGTTACTTCTGAGAGAAAAGTAGGAGTAAACTATTTTCCACAATGCTGCTAGAAAAACCATGTGGATGTCTCCTTGAAATCAAAAGAACCCGAGACTGACTTCAAACTTTCTTTACCTTATAAAGTGAAGATAGTGAAAATGACAAAAAATAAAAATAATGGAAAGCTGTACAAGCTGTTCCTTAATTAGGATGAAAAAGGGTAGCAGTGGAAGCTGGAATAATCTTTTCCCATTTAGACATGATATGCATGTTTTGCAGCCTTTACATAAAAGCATTTTATCTGAAACAGCTGTGTGGAAATGTGTGCATGACATCTGAGGCCGAAGTTTCATTCATTTGTTCAGGTTAAGCTGTGATATATTAAACATCTTGATGTCTTTCTTCTCTTAGATGCGTATGCGAGAGGGTCAGGAGCTTCAACTTCAAATGCTTGTACATTGTCAGCCATCAGCACAATAATGATTTCCCTCACAGCGAGATCAAGTTTATGACAAAAAATACTGAAAGGACTTCCTGTTTATAATATAACTAAGCAGCATTTAGCTAGTTGTTTTGAAGCCACCCAGTACTAAGTAATATTGTTGTTCAAGTACATCTTAATACTGGAAAAAAATGTTTTATGCTTCTCTAGGAATGGCATTATACAGTACTTCCTCAAAGCAAATATATCTTTGTCTGAAGTTTCCTTGGAAACTCTGCAATGCACTGAAAACATCTGTAATACGATGTTACCAAAGCAGTTTACATATGTCCTTATATGCATATTTTTATTATATATTTAGTGTTTTATAGACTTTTTTAAAGTTAATATATGATGTAGATACTGATTTCTTTTTTCCCCTCTGCTATGAAATGCTATTGATGACATTATCATTGCATAAATTTATAGTTTGGAATGTTTCAGGCCAGATGGCCATAATTGTCAGTAACTGATTTCAAATTGATTGTATAGGTTGACAAGAATGCACAATGAATTCTTTAGCTTCAGTCCATTTTTCCAGGGGTGTGTGTATATGTGTGTGTCTATTTGGACATGGAAAATATTCCCACAGGTATTTGATGAAGCCTGCCTTCTCCTTCAGGCCTAAATTTGCTGCACTATGCACAATGCATTACAATGTTTCAAGAAAAAAAAAATCACTTATAACTCAAGACTTCCATTGTGGTTCACTCTAATTCCCTCTGAAGAAGAAAGATAACTAGATGCTAGATAACCACAACAAAGCATAAACTTTATGCTCCTTGCCAACCAGGGTAGGTATCTAGAGAATGGGGCAGCGCAAGAGGCAGACAGAGAAAAGAGAAAAATTCAGCATAGTAACTTTTCAGGATCTCCTTGATATATGCAGAATGGGATGAATCATGCCACTGTGGACATACAAGACTGCCTTTTTTTATCAGATAAATAAACTACAAGTAAAACATGCTATGCTTTTAGGTTTTGTGAAAGTTCATAGCATTCTTTCCCTTATGGTAATGTTTTGGTAACACATAACAGAGTTTTTTACCTGAATGTACTCATTTACATTTCTATAAAATTGAACAAACATCATTCATTCCTCGTAGTGTCATCATTCTTAATTGCTACTGTATAGCAAAGGACAAGATTCTAAGTGTGGTGAAAATCTGAAAGTTATCAGTTCAACAATTTATGTTAATCTTTTATTTAAATAAATGAATGACATTCTGCATTTTCACCATTTTAATCATGAAATCTTGAAGACTTTAAATGCTGCTTTCTTTACTAAATAAATTTATTTTGACAGATACATGTAACCTACAATTCTTTGTAGATTGATTTCATAAATTATCTGTGTTCTATATTGATAGGATCTTGCTTGGCTAGGGGTCATTTTAAAAGTCTGATAAATAATATTCTACAGAATTTTTCTCTAAAATTACTTTTCTTTTTTAAAAAAAACAATTTGTATGTCTAGGTATCTCATTGAATTTCAAATAGTTTAATTCTAGGTGTTTTGAATATCAAGGTTTAACTTTCAGGGTCTGTCACATCTACATCTCTATCATGTTGATAAACCCCCAATTAAAATCTGACAAATAAATTCAAATCTTCATAATGCTTTTTTCATGCTATTGCCATTCATTGCAGTAAAACCAGTACTGGAGCAGAGTTTGTTAATACTAATCCAGTGGCTTGTAAATGCATGTAGTTGCTGTATTGCACCTACAAATCTGCTTGTGCAGAATTGTCGGCATGCACAAGAACACTGGATAATTGTCAAAAATTGCAAAAAAATATATTAATAGAAAAAGATTTTTGTTACTATGGGAAATATTTTGTAATTATGCTCAGATGAAACTAATAATTAAAATTAAAATGACTTTTTAAATTATTTTCCCCAACTTTAAAAATATACTACTGAAGTTTATAATTTGTCCTTCTTGATAGTTTAAATTTTCCTCTAACTTGTCTCTTTTGCTTCCAAAACATACAAAGTAACTTTTAAAACATTCAAAATATATTTATTAAGTAACTCATAATCAGGTTTCCACTTGTGTAAGTTAGGGATGTTAATCAGAGAAATATTGTCAGTATTTCAAGCTGTGTTCCTTTCTTTGTTTGATATGGTTACTTCTATGTAAAAACAAAAACAAAACAAAAAAACCCACAAAAGAAAGAAAAAAGAAAAAAAGCCTATGTAGTTTTTCTCCCCAGTGTAAATGATATTTATCAGTGATCTAGCAGATGTAATCTTTTTTAAAGTTATTGGTAATAAATATCCTGTTATTTGTAAAGATTCTTGTCTCTGTGGATATGTTGCTTGCATTCTTACTGGTTTCAGTAAGGTTCCATGGCACCTTGATTTCAAAAACTTACAGAAAGTGCTTGAAATGTTTCTCACTTGCGCTATAAACTGAATTGTGAAAATGCATTACACAGTGGGTTGTACTCAATGTTTGTCAAAGCAATTCTAACTACAAACACACACTGAGAGCTGAGGTCCCATTCCTCACTGAAAAGCCATAGTAATAACATCAAGAGGCAATCCAGAATCATTCACACATCATCATTTACCAGAGGCTTCCCTTGGGAAAATTGTCCTGCTATGAACTAGAATAATCCACATGCAGATTTTGCAGATGACAATAATGAGGGTTATTTGCAGGTTCAGTATAAACCAGGGATGTCAAACTGGCTGCCCGCAGGCCAGATGCATCACACGCAGGCCATGCCCACCTCGGCTCTGGAAAAGCAAAAAATGTTGCGATACATCACATGTCACGTGACGCGATCGCGTTTGATACCTGTGGTATAAACCCAATCTAATGAAGTCTACAAAAACCCTTTACCTTCCCTAAAATCCCAATATTGCATCATTTTTGACTTGCAAAAGAGAAGAAAACTCCTTAATTAACGTGACTATGGGAGGAGACACAGGATTACCTCACAGTGTTAGTGAGGAGCCCCCTACTCTTTCCCCATCCCACAAATATTTTGCTCAGTTTTAATATAAATGCCGCTTAGACAAGCCAAACGTTCCATTATGTAGACATAGAGCAAGCATGTATATATTGTGTTGGAAAACTGACTGGATTAGACATTTATGTAAAATAGAAATGGAATTAAGAGGAAATGAATAATCCTATAGGGGGCACAAACGCATCTATATGGTAATCAGACCTGGGGAAAATTTATGTGCCATCCATCTCATTTAGATGAAATTCAGTGATCCAAGGAGATAAATACTGACAATAGAAATCTTAACCTTCATCCCCTAAATATGGTTGCTTATCATAACCTTGGGAATCATGGACCATGGTGGCATTGACACACCAAGCCAATATAACAGGTAGTGAAGTGGTAAAAGGTTTACAAAACAATTCTTCCAAGAAGTGTTATGTGGAAATATAATGCAATACCTTTTGCATAGAAGATGCTACCAACCTAGGGCCTTTCTCCCTTGCAGTGCAGATGAACAACTGGGGAAATTTTAGATGTTGCTGAATTATCGTTTCCAATAGCCATAGCCAGTATATGCATAACAGGAAGAGATGGTGGTGGCTGTAACACAATAGCTGGAGGGCAACATGCTCCTTGTCTATGACTTACAGTCTCTGCCAGATTTCTTACATGATTCAGTGCTGCACTATTTCTATACATATATAAGCCTTTGCATATAAGCTTTCTGCAAATTATGACATATAACTTGTGCAACATTTTGCTGTTGAACAAGCTAGTGTATTCGGAATCATTGCAACAGCTGGACAAAATACAACTGTAGATAAAAGCAAAGATCGTTCATCCCCATGAAAAATATTTGCTTTTTACCAATGATCACAGCAATAGACCTTGAAAGTGTTAAGAGACTTTCTTTCAGTACTGAGTTGCAAAAATTTCCTGCTGAAGCAAAGTTCTTCGGCTATTGTCAAAACTCCTAAAACTCCAGAATTTGTGCCACTTTTATCTACGAGACATTATTTTTTTTTAAAAAAAAAGACACATTCGTCATGTTGAGGTAATCTATGTAGCCTTCGTGTTTAATTATATTCTAGGGTTCTACAGCCAGTTTAGCATAAAATGCTAAAACTTACTGTGTCTGTTTTATTGCAATTTCATAGTCATTTTATGCTATGTTTGTGTGCACACACATGCACACACAGAGACAGCTATTAACAGTTCCTTAAGTTGCTAACTCAAATGGTTGTAGTTCCAACATGGATTACCGTCCTACAAAATAATACATAAAACATACTGAAATACATTCACATTATTAACTTTATGACATATACATTAAATTACAAAAGTCAACAGTATTTAAGACAAAGTGAGAAGTAAACTGTGCTACCGCTAAAGGATATCAGAATCCTGGAACATTTATGTGTTTAGAGATTCTGGATACAAAAACACAATAGTAAATATATGGTTACTCAGACTTGGTATCAGTATGAACCGGGTCTTTTGTATCAATGTCCTATTGTATGGACAGTCTAGTTTACTATCTTCTTTTCCACAACAATAAGAAGAAATCAAGGAAAATCAGTTGACTCTGGAAGTGATTCACCCTGTAGAGGAAATAGCTGGGGTTTTTTTCCCCAGTTTGTATGTGTAAAAAATGGCCCTAAAACCAGAGTATTTGCACAGAGTATTAATTGCTTTTAATGGAGCAATGCCATAACTTAATCAGTGAAACATTCTCAGGGCTGCATTCCAGTAATTAAAAAGGGATAACAATGCCAAAAGAACTGGCTGGGTAAGACCAAAGGTCCATGGAGTTTAGCATTCCATTTTCCATAATCGCCATCAAGAAGCCTATATATTTCATGACAGCACTGGTCCATTTTATAGTCACTTCCAAGTGAATGCCCCACAAAGGCATCATGATAACTAAATAAGAACTCTGAAGTTGTTTATACCTCTTTTAAAACCATCTAACTTGCTAGGTTACACTACATTTTGTGGAAGCAAAGTAAATTACGCATTTTCATTGGCTTTACTTGAATTGTTTTAAAAGACAACTTGGAAATTGATTCAGAATATGGTAGCACATATATATACTGTCTCTCCCAACTTTGGGAGCACAAAGTATGGAATTCTGTGGAGCCCAGACTCTTTTGTCACATACAATTTAAAGTGCTGGTGTTGACCTACAAAGCCTGTTAAAGTTAATTGCGAGTTCTCCTGACCCAACCACAATCAGCCTGATCCACTAGATTTTATAGATAAAATCTGTTTATGGTCCCACATTTCCAAAATATGCCTAGAGTGAGCCTAGAAGATACTGCTATTCTGTTGTGGTGCCAAAGTTTTGAACTGCAAAGCACCTCCCCCCCGCCCATATGCAGATCAAGTTTCCAGTTGATCTTTGGGGAAATTATGAAAATTGAGTTATTCCAGACAATATTCTCTTAAGCCCTGAAACATATTTTTTCTTTTTGTTTTCATTGCTGCTTCTTAAAGGTTTTATTATGAAATTGTCTTATAGTGACAGACTTGAACATTGGGCGCTATCTAACAAAATGAAATTCAATGGTGAAAAAAGTAAGGTTCTACATTTAGGCAAGAAAAACAAAATGCCCAGGTACAGTATATGTGGTACCTTGCTCAATAGTAGTAGCTGTGAGAAGGATCTTGGAGTCCTAATGGACAATCACTTAAATATGAGCCAGCAGTGTGCAACAGCTGCCAAAAAAGCCAACACAGTTCTAGGCTGCATTAACAAAGGGATAGAATCAAGATCATGTGAAGTGTTAATACCACTTTATAATGCCTTGGTAAGGCCACACTTGGAATACTGCATTCAGTTTTGGTCGCCACAATGTAAAAAAGACGTTGAGACTCTAGAAAGAGTGCAGAGAAGAGCAACAAAGATGATTAGGGGACTGGAGGCTAAAACATATGAAGAACAGT
>QLTV01012186.1:2994688-3015694 GCA_003457575.1 Thermophis baileyi | reverse complement strand
TTCGGCAGTACTTTCTTTTTGTATACCCACTTGCATCCTACAGCTTTGCTACCCTGTGGCAAAGTCATAGAAGTGAACACGTTATGTTCACCCATGGATTTAATTTCCTTGTCCATGGCTTCTTTCGAATTTATTTGTTCTATTTTAGGTAGTGCCAATACTTCCTTATAGTTTCTTGGCTCATACCATACATTACACACTTTAACTTTACTAGCAGAATACCTGTCAGGTGGAATCCCCTTGTTCCATCGCTCTGACCTGCGTGGCATTGATTGCGCCTGTGTGTCAATCCTCTGTTGCTTCATATCTTGTTCAGCTTTATCAGTTTCTCCTCCCTGAACGCTGACACCATCACTAAGTGAGTTACCATCACTAAATGAGTTACCATCACTAAGTGAATCACCATCACTAAGTGAATCATTCCATAAATTTGCATCAATTCTTTTCCAATTTTGCTCTGCAAAGCTAGCAGACCTGGAAATCACTATTCTTTTGCTCCCATCACTACAACAATAGCTTTTCGAGCCTGGCTCATAGCCCATAAAACCTGAGCTTTCTAGCCTTTGGTTGTCCCTTTCTTCTAACTGTCTTTGGAATATGCACCCACGCAGTACTGCCAAAAACTCTTAAATGTGCCAGAGATGGTTTTCTCCCATATAGCACTGCATATGGAGTATCATTAATGGATGAACTCCACAGCCTATTAATTAAATAATTAGCAGTCAATATGGCTTCACCCCAGTATGACCTGCTCAGACCAGAATCCTCCAGCAGTGAGTCTTTCATGGTTTGTAAGACTGCATTCCGCCTTTCAACAACACCGTTCTCCGCTGCTGTGTATGGATTTGTGCGTCTGTGTTTTATTCCCAACTGTCCCAACCATTGTTGAAAACTTGTTGACATAAATTCTGAACCTGTCAGTCTGCAGCTGACATACCTGTTGTTTATACCTTCTTTCTACAAAGCTTACCCATTGCTTAAACTTCTGTAGCACCTCTGTTTTACTCTTTAGTGAATAGTAGAACCCAAACCTGCAGTAGTCATCTACAATGACCAGTGTATACTTTGCTCCTCCCAAACTGGCTTGCATAGGACCAACCAAATCTGCATGTACCAGCTCTAGAGCTCTTGTTGTCTGCCTTGTGCTACTCTTGCTTACTGGGAATGCCTTGGACTTTGATGTCTTACATACTGCACAGTCCAAGTATGCCTTACTTCCCTTTAAATTTAACCCTTCTGCAAACTGTTCCATCATTTGCAAAACTCTGAAGCTGGCATGGCCAAGCCTTCTGTGCAAGAGATGAACACATGAATCATGCTGTGCAACATTTCCAAATGTTTGCGCACATTGAACCTTTTGTCCCTGCAACACATACAAGATTATCCTCTTTTATGCCCTGTGCACATACATTCCCATTTCTCTTTAAATATTTCCCATTTACAAATGTGGACACATAATACATCATTAAACCTCGTTTCCAGATATGGAATTTGCACACTGCCTCTTCCAATGACCTTAGCCTTCTGGCCATTTGCCAAGGCTACTGCATCTCGAGCAGCTGGAACCATTCTGAAAAACAATTTAGAATTATTAACAATTGTTTGACTTGCCCCACTGTCTATTAACCATTTGTCTCTGCTATTGCAATAACCAACTTTTGCAACAGCTATCTATCCATTTTGCAAATAATTTTTCTTTTCTTGCAAACAGCTTTTTCTTTGCAAACAGTCCTTTAAATGAGAAGCTTCACCACAAACAAAGCACCGCCCCGTTGCTGCGCTGTAATCTGATACCTTCTGCTGCTAACAGCCAGTGTGTGGAATTTTCCATTCTTGTCTCTGCTCCTTGGGCCCCCACCTCAGGAATTTCTCCTTGTGGCTCTTTCTATAATGGTGTTTGTTGTCTTCTGCCATCAAACATGCCTTCAGGGCTTCAAAACGCAAGTCCTGCTCTTGTTTGCATTCAAACACTGCAGACACAATGTCCCACGTTTCATCCAGGCTGTTTAACACCAACAACACTTTCTGGGACTCAGGAATATTCATTCCATGCTGTTCCAACTCCACAAACAGAGTTTGCATTTGCAATAAATGTCTTTCCACAGATTCACCTGGTTGCAGACAAGCTCTGTATAATTTCCTTGATAATTGCACAATATTGCATGCTGACACACTCACATGCAGAGTTCTTAATTTCAGCCAGACTTCATTTGTGTGTGTGTGTGTGTGTGTGTGTGTGTGTGTGTGTGGCGGGGTAGAGCAGAGGGAAAGGAGAGCAACCACAGTACAGGTAGTCCTCAACTTACAACCACAATTATCAGAGTGTGTTGAAAAATCAAAACCAAAAGCACACACAGATGACTGATTCAGCTGGATTCAATAACTTCTTTATAAACATAGTAACAGACAATACCACAATACCATTAGCAGATTATTTCTTCAAGTAAACACAAGCAGGAGTTAGTTTCATTTCAGCAGCAGACAAGCACAGAGAGGACAAAGAGCAGAGTGGGCTGGAACCATGCCCAGCCTTAAGCTAAGTTTTTCAGTTTCGATTCTCTGCACAGACTCAGAAGTGGTTAGCTCCCATTGGCTGACTTAGTTGCTATGCCTATTCATTGGCTAACCTTGTTAACATGGCTCTCCCAGTCATGAATATTCTAACAAGGACCCAGATTGTTGGGGCAATATGCTGACTCTGTAAACCGCTTAGAGGGGACTGTAAAAGCACTGTAAAGCGGTATATAAGTTAAGTGCTATTGTTATTGCTATCCTGCCTTTTATTATTTTTACAAATAATTCAAGGCAGCGAACATATCTAATACGCCTTCCTCCTCCTATTTTCCCTACAACAATCACTTTGTGAGATGAGTTGGGCTAAAAAATATTGACTGGCCCGAGTCATCCAGTTGGCTTTCATGGCTAAAACAGCATTAGAAAGAACTTAGTCTCCGCTTTGCAGCCTGATGCCTTAACCACTAGATCCAGCTGAAAAAATATTGATAGCAATATACAAAGTTATGAATTTACTTGAGTCAAAAGGAAAATGCAAGTTCAATTCAAACATATTCAGTAGTGCTATTAAGGTACTACTAGTTTGAAAATCACAACTAGAATTACCAAATGTCCGATTTAGAAATTTAATAGGAATAAATGATGTAAAAGTACTTTGTTGAAATCGTAGCAGGTTTCGTTTAATTCAGTGACCATAATAAAAAAAATATTCTATTTTATTCTCATTTCATTTAGTTTCCTTCCAAGACAAAGATGATTTGTTAAAAAAAAGACAAGTGACAAGCAAAATCAAAACTTTATGATGCAGAAATAATTTTTCAGATTTGAAATCTTATTGGTATTGCTTTTAGAAAAAAATAAAGATGCAGGTATTTGTAATGCTCCCTTAGTTTCTGCAGTAAGCATTCAAAGGGAAACAATTCATTTTATTATCTGTTTAAACACCTTTAATTTCCATTTTCTCCCCTTTTCTCCAATTTTTGGAAGTCCCACAATACATATAAAAGAGAAACTGAGCTGATAAGAGAGGCCCATTTAATGGCTCTATATTGAAACTGTAAAGCATATGCCCTGCAGAATTAATTGGGAAGACAACAGCCAATTTCACAATAGCAGGATGCAGTTACTTCGCAGTAACTTGAACTCATGCTTACTTAATAATTAGAATATGCTATTAGTTTATTAATCTTAAGTCTATCACAGACTGAGGTAAGACACATAATAGTCAACATTAACTGAAAATTGAAAAATTATTTATTCATGATCTCAATAAATTATGTGAGGGTCCAAGTATTTGTTTTTAGAAAGCCTTGCTCAGTCTGTGATAGACTTAAGATTAATAAACTAATAGCATATTCTAATTATTAAACTTAAATCACATAAAATTTAAGCATAACTTCAATCCCTGCCCTTTATCTGTTGCCATTTTGATACAGGGGTGTCAAACTCAATTTCATTGAGGGCCCCATCAGGGTTGTGTTTGACCTCGGGCTGGGGGGACGTGGCCAGGGTGGGCCTGGACAGCTCGGCATCACTCTTGTGGCACCTGTGGTGGCCCAAGTGCAATGCCAGCGAAAAAAGGCTCCCGAACTCCGTTTTCGGTTGCAATGGCCTCCTGCAACCCTCTGCCAGGGAAAACAGAGCTCAGGAAGGCCGCCTGCAGCCCTCCTGAGCTCCGTTTTCGCTGGCAGAGGCACCGCGGGCTGGTCCTTCACTGTTTCCAGGGCAGCCCCGCGGGCCAGATCTAAGTACCCTGTGAGCCACATCAGGCCCCCGGGCCTTGAGTTTGACACCCCTGGCCTAACCATATATGCTGCAGGCTATTTGTGGGAAAACTGGTATCAATGAAAAGTGAGGCTAAAGCTCTTTCACCTTTATGCGCATCATAGTCGGGAACAGATCTTAGCACATTTGTGATAATCTACACTCCTAGTGAGCTACTGAACCAAGACTGATTGAAAAATAGGACTTCACTCTTCCATCTGAATTGAGGCAAATAAAAGGCTTGTTCCATATGATAAGACAGAGGAAGAACAGATCTATTAAGATGGATATTCCGATGTAAGCATTTTTTATTCATGGCAGAAAAATGAAGTGGGTTAAGTGTTATAGTGATTGATTTTACTAGGATCAGTTATAAGGGGTTAAAATTAATTATTGTGTACCACCCAGAGTCACTTTTTGTGAGATGGGCAGCTAGATAAATTTAATAAAATAAAATAATAAAAATGATACACGTTTAATATGGGAAACTATAGACTGGAGCTGAAAATTCAATCCTTGGCCATCAGTTTATCCATAACAGAACAAAACTGGAAGGACCCAGAACTTCAGGAACTTCACCACTTGAAAAATCCCACAATAATTTTAATTATGAGAAGTTACTCCTTTGTTGCAATAAACCTCCAACCTACATGGCTTCTACAGATCCTACACTGAAGTTATATAGACCATGCATATCTAGAAGTGACTAGTATTTGTTCAGTACAGTCTGACCCTCAAATCCAGTTCTTTCAATACATTTTTATAACACAAGAAAAAAATAAATTAAAAAATAATCTAAAATTTTCATTCAGTAAGATGCCCTTACCTTGCTCTATTCAAAAAGAGATGACAGCTAATATTGCTTTTGACTAGGAGAGAGACGGTGTTGAAACACAAAAAAGAAAAAGACAGTTCAGGTGTAAGTGTGATAAGAAATAAAAAATGTCCTTGCACCAGAGAGGTAGAAAAAAAATTAGCCCTGAGACACACACAAAAAGAAAAAGGTAGTTCAATTGTAACTGTGATGAGAAATAAAAAATGCCATTGTGCCACAGAAGTAGAAGGAATTAGCCCCGAGTCACAAACTTTTTTGCTGGTGTACATTAAAAGTCTTGGAGGTGAATGACACCAATACTCAGAACATGTTTTCAACTTATACAATAAATGCCATCATTAAAGTTAGGTGTTTGCTTCAAAATAACATCTTACAAAATGTGATGGGTACGTATGAAATTAACAAAATGTTTCAGCAAAGTTTTTATTTCAGCAAGGTAACTCAACACATATTATTAACAAGCTCACTACATATTTCTATGAAACGAATCTGATACCTGTGGATTTATAGAAGTGCATTCTGGAAAAAACATATTAAGTCTTTATTCCTTCTTTTTTTTTTGGCACCTATTTCTATAATACCTCCTGAAAACAAGAAGTTTCTATCGGAAGCATTATTATACCACAATCCCTCAGGTTCAGATAAGAAATTACAAAGAGTAGTAAGCTGTCTGCTGCTTTCCAATACCAAATATATAGTTTATGAACAACTGCGATGCCAAGTCCCTAGACATGTAAAAAGATACATAATGCTTCAAAACGTTAAATTACAAACTTCTGTGATATGATTAACTGAAATGTACTGGAGAGATTCAATCTCGAAAAATCATACCCTTTATTATGCTGCTAGAGGCATAAAAAGGAAGTCTGAAAATGCCAAATGGAGTGAAAATCCTGTAGAGATAAAGCAAACACAAACAGCCTGACTGGATTTTGTTTTAACCAAGAGCTGCATTCCATAGATTCTCTGAGCAGCAGGCTTCAATGCGCGCTTCTATAGTAGCTAGAATCTGATCTTAGGCAGCTGAATACTCCTTTGAGGAGACTGGGTCTCCTTGTCTTTTTAAGGCTTATTGAAGCAAATGCTAGTACCTGTAAACTATTTCATACAGGTAGCAAACAGGTATTCTAGTAAATTCACCACAATCTACAGGAAAATACCTTAAAACAGCGGGCAATAGGTTATAGCAGCGGTTCTCAACCTGTGGGTCCCGACCCCTTTGGGGGTCGAACGACCATTTCACAGGGGTCGCCGCGCGCGTTAGCCCGCCATTTTGGTGCCACCGTCACTGCAGGGGTGAAAAGGTCCCGGTTCAGCCGTGCCTGCGGGTCACTGGACAGCTGGTAGCCCGGACGCCGCCATTTGGGTTCTTCTACCCTCTGCGCAAGCATTTCGCCCCTGGTGCCACGCCCCCTTTGTCAACTCATCCCGCGCGGGGAGGGGGCGGGGAGGGGGTTGCGGTGGCGGCGGGGGGGTCGCGGCATTAGAAAGGTTGAGAACCACTGGGTTATAGCTATCATTACGCACACTTTTAAGTTATACAGTCTTCGTGTCACTTCTACTCAGCTTTTAGCTCCTCAACAACACTAGATGTCTTCTTACATTATTAAAGAGCAGCTGTAAATCCGAGCTGTTCAATTCGGCACATGCCAGAAAACATGAAACAGTCTGCGTTTTCTTGCGTTGCGCATTCTGTACATCTTCAAAATATTAAATTCAGAAACAACAGTGCCTTTTTCGTGAAGTTCAAATATACGACCAGGATTGACCAGATAGATCCCAGAGGCGGAATTTAATACTTTTCTCTTCGAGACACAAACTGCTTTTAGTTTGTTCTGTGTAAAGGTGCCCAGATCAAAGGCAAAGCAGTAGAGATCTTTCTTGCCCAGATTCGTTTTCTTTTTCTGGAATTCTTGGCAGCAGAGCAGAACGGGTCAATCCCCAGAATTTTTGAGGCGACAACTCCTTCTTGGTGGCAGTAAACTTCCAACCCATATGGCTTCCACAGATCCTACACTGAGCTATAGTCCATGCGTATCTAGAAGTGGATAGCATTTTATGTTAGCCTTTATGATTGACAAATATATTTACAAGGCAGCAAAATGTTTATAACAGCATATAAAGCAGAGTTCAAAATATGAATATTATAGCATTTAAAATAAGGGATTCATATGCAGGCTCACTTGCATATTGGCAGAACTGAATGTGAACAATAAAATTTCAGAAATGGCCTCGAACTGCTTTGTCCAGGATTTTTCTAAAACACAAACCAGAAACCTGTTCTAATATAAAGCATCAGTTTCCTAAATGGCACTATTTCAAAACAACTGACATTCTAATAATATATGGGGATTGAGAGTACTTCCCCATAAATGTCAATATTGGTTAAATCACATATGGTTGGCACAAATTAAACATGTACTTGAATCATAAAAAAATTTATGATGGTTTTTTTTTTAAAAAAAATCTCTACTTAAGAAACAAGCCAGGCTGTTTGTCCTTCCCTTCTGTCTACACTCGGCACTGAGGAGACGGAGTTAATGAACTTTCCATTTTCTTTCTATTTACATTTTAATTCCTTGAGGGCTGAGTACATGGCAAGGCAGCTTCTGCTTCAATAATGGAGAAATAATGCAAAATGGCACACTGAAGGTACACAAAGCAATAAGCCTTGTCTGGACTCCATTGATTGAGGAATTTCAGATACTGGGGTCAAGGAGCCTCCTGAGGTGAGATCCACCTCCATGCTTCTGGCTTTCCAGAAATACCTTAAAACTTGGCTCTGCCAATTGACTTGGGGCCCCAATGAGGGCACACTATGCTGGAGGTGATTGACGGAGTGAGAGAGAAACATCTACCCCTGTACCATCCATGCTCTTGGTTTAAACTTTTTATTTATTTAGATGTTGTTAAAATTAATTGTAATGTTTTTTATACTTTCATATCTATCCCTAGCATTGTATCTTTCTGGTGCTTTATATCAGGGGTTCCCAACCTGTGGACCGTGAGGGGTTTGCAACTGGGCCGTGGAAACGGCCAGCAAGCATACATGTATCCTCACTTGCTAGAGCAGTGGGCGAGCGCGTGTGCTTCATTTGTGTGAGCGGCAGGCATGCATGCACGCCATTTGCGGAAATGGAGATGCACACACATCTGCGCTTGCCAGCCACTTGTGTGAACCATCCCCTCCCCCCCTGCCGGTCTGCAAAGCCAGAAATGTTGAGGAACTCTGCTTCATATTACCATAAGCTACCCATTCAAAATAGTGAGATGGACAGCATAAACATAAAATAAAATAAAATAATAAATAAATAAAATAATAAAATAAATAAAAATAAAATAATAAAATAAAATAATAATAAAATAATAAAATAAAATAATAATAAAATAATAAAATAATGAAATAAAATAAAATAAAATAAAATATAAAATAAAATATGAAATGAAATGAAATAAGACTTACCCAGGAAACCAGCTGTGGTCTGTGGAAGATCTGCCATTCAGATTCAGATTGCAGGCCTTGTAGACAGTAAGGGTCTCATGCACATAGCCATGAGGATTCACATAGGCTGCCATAGGTCCACATAGGGATAAACTACAAACAATTATAAAACATGATTATGGCAAAAGCACAAAATTGAACTATTTCTGAGAACCTTACCCCCAACGAAGTATTTTCTTTAACAGATATATCTGCCAAGCTTGAAAAAGCCCTCAACATGTCAGTTATTACAAAAGCTAGGTATTGGCAAGAATAATGGAAGCCAAAGGTAATATTTGCCATTTTGCATATTTCTGGAGTCATCCTTGTCAGGTCAACTTCTATGGTTAATGCGCTATAGAATTTTTCAGAAGTAGAATAAAATTATGCTGTTTCACAAAGCTCCTCCAATTTTCACCTATATATATGGAAGCCATCAATATGATCATACCTAACTATTTCTCTGTATCATCTGCATCAGGAGAGACTAAGCAGACTGTAGCTTGGTAAGAGCCAATATTATAAGCAAGATCCCATCAAGATAAAGACACTGTAGATAGATATGAATTCCTTTATCTAGGAATTAGTGAGGCTAGCTACCCTAGATGGATTGGAGTTATCTTTAAAGGAGGTAGTACAGAGACTGAGGTACTTCTAAACCTATGTTTACCACCTGAGGTTCAAGCAGGCTTCATAGGTAACATTTGCCCCCAAAGATAGCTGGTTTATTAACATAATTCCAAAACACAACCTCTTGGTCAAAATCATAATTGATTTAGTAAGTCCAAGGATGTACCACTAAGAAATTTCCATGGGAACATTGGAGATTGGCTCAGAAGCTACAAGTGCAAAACACTGTATCTGGACTGCCAATGCAATTCACCTACAGGATAATTGCCTCTGTCCTACAGGAGCTGCACTGGATGCTAATATCCAAGCAAGTCAAGTTCAACGAGCTCACGATGACATATCAAGCCCTATTGGCAGCCCTGAAGATGCTTCCAAAATGGCTCCAGGGCTGATTGCTTTGATTGCTTTGGGGTTGTAACTTGGAACCCTGACACCTATATAACTTCAAACCTAAGTGGGATGCTTTCTTATTAAATCTCTACAACAACTGAGATTGAGCAAGGAAAGCCTTAGCATGCCTACTCTTGTGAATAATTCACTAGGCAGATACTCAAGGCACGCTATTTTAGACACTGGATCCCAATTGTGGAATTCCCCCCTTCCTTAGTCACAACTTTCACTACTAGCTTCAGATCCTAACCAAGACTTTTATTGCATTGTTTCATGTGTAGCTGTTATTTTTGTGGTCACATTTCAGTTTTAAAATCAGTAATGTTATATTGATTTATGTTTTTATTGTGTCCTGGTTAGGGCCTATTTTAATCTGAAACTTCATAACCTGAAAATAGCTAAAGGTTTTATGAATTAATATACATTACTCAACTCCCAAACATCTGGATAATTGCTATATAATTATTTTACATGTCTCTGTCTTTATTAAAAGGTACCCTGCTTTTTCCCCAAGAAGCTCATGATGGTATATTATATGAGGCAATGAAAACTAAGAGATGTACAAAGTAACTTTAAAATCTCACCTGAATATTTCATTTTTAGTAGTTATTTCTGTATCTTGGCAATGCTTGCAGCAAAGAGAGGTACACTGCAAACAAAAAGGCAAATGTTATAGAGAAAAAGAAAACTGAGACTCTGATCAGTAAGCTCAACTTTTTACTTATAAAAGATTTTAGATATGAATTGCCATTCTAAAATTCAAATAACACTAAGTATTTAATTACTGTATTTATTAATTTAATTTTATCCCACCTTTATTACATTATAAGTAACTTAAGGTGGTAAATATACATAATATTCATTCCTCTTCCTATTTTTGTACAATAACTATATTAATTCTTATACTATCCAAATATTATAGACAAATAAACAGGGTTATATCAAGTTTAACATTTATTCAAATTGAAATCACTGCAAAATATAAGTTTATATTATGGAATATACCATTTTTACCATGAAGACTAGAACCAGATGACTGAAAAATTATTTCAGTAAAAGTATAAATTGCTTTGGAGGGGTATCTCTTCATTAGAATTAATATTATTATTATCTGGAAATGATCCAGAAATACATGGTAATCTGTGCTCCCACCCAACAGCCCCTCAACCCTTCGGTAAACTACATGCAAAATTTTGGTCTGCTCTTCAGACATACAACCTGATGAAAGTATGGTAGTTATTTTGTTTAATGAGAAAAGAAATGAAATTACACATTTACATGTTCAAACTATCACAAGAAAGCTAAACCATCACTGGGTAGAAAAGTTGAAATGGTTAATTTAAGAGCCTTATGCTGAAATTGCCATGCGTATCTTCTCTGAACATTGATCATACCTGTAAAAGCTAGAACAATTATTATTTTGAATAGTCAGGACACAATCAACATACTGGATGATTGTTTTCAGCATACATTTCACATTTAAGTCTCCTCAAAAGTAAGTCCCAATAGGATGAATCTTTTAAGCATAACACGACTAAAGGAAGTTAAGGCTTACTCACTCACTTTGTTCATAATATCTAGTTCACAGCGCAGTCGCTGAACAGCACTACCGATTTTAAGCAGCTGAATTCGCAAAACATCATCAATTGGTAGGCATGCTGCAACTCTATATGAAAAATCTGAAAGAAAAACAAGGTTCATTCTCAGAGAGACAATAGACTTAACCAAGCTACATTTAGGCCGAGTACTAAAAATAAACTGTCACTATTCACAATTAACTTCTCTTAACTTCTGGTCAGCTGGAACGAATCAGATTGCTTTCTCCAGGTAGATATTAACTATGCTTAGTTTTATTACAGTTTGCATGCTATAAATGTAATAGTATCTCAAGGAATAATATAATTATAATAAACAAGCAGATCTGCAATTTTGACAGAGTGACTCTACTGCTCTTCTCATATAACTCTATAAAGCCACATTACACATACAGCAAATTAGGGCAAATGTATAATAATAACCAGGTTAAAGAAAGGAATGACAAATTGGTATTTACAGTGATAGTTCTTGTTTATTACAGCGTTGTCATCTGCACAGCTACATAAAGCTGTCCGTTCTTCTATGTGATTTCCCATATTAATGGAAATATATATTGTAACTCAACAACTATAAGCTGCAACACACAAGATACTTCAAGTGGTTGCCACACAAGAGTGTAACATGTAGCTCTGCTGATGTTTCCCTGATGTTTTTCTAACAACTTGGGTAGGTGGGTGCAATTTTACCTCTTTATATAAAAGTCACAGTAAATATACAAAGCTGCAGAAGGCTGCTCTGTAACTCAGTTGTGATGTAGGATCAGTTAAATAATAAACTAATAAACTGATTTGATGAAGACTATTACCAACAATACAACTCATTATTTAATAAATAATGTACCTATTGGGTTTGCTGGAAGTGATTCATCTTTAAGATTTTCATCCCACTCATGAAGCTGTAGCTTGACTCGTTCCATCAAGGTTTCCTTGTGTTATAAGAAAAACCTAATTTAAACATAAAAACTTCTTTTTTTGTTAACAAAATAAGAAAAAAGGAATTGTCGAGAAAAAGCGTTTCTCATTAGAACTGCAGTTTAAGCTCCTTAAAACTAAAATGCTATATTTTGAACATTGGGAGAAATGTTAACAAACAACATTAAGACGAATTATTCACCAGCAATAAGGACCACCTCCTCCCTTTTTTGAAAAAATCAGGGCGGAGAGCTTTGGTCCTCTTGCAAGTACTTGACACAAATCTCTACTGTATGTATGCAAAGGTTCTCCTCCATTGATAGAATGGAGATGGAAGTTGGCCCTTGATCATGAAGAGGATAAACTGAGGATGAGACATTGGCATAGCTGCTAGTCCACAGAACTTAACAATGTCTTGAAATGATTTTTTTTTCCACCAGAAAGTAGAATTCATGTATTCCAATTATACGCCTTTATATGCCAAATGCAAGTAGACTAACGATTAGCTCAGAATAGAAAGCAAAATAGAAATAATGGCAATTTAACGCAATACAGATTATAACTCTACCAACAGAAGGCGTTTCATTTGCTGAAGACACCTTATTTTATTTATTAATTATATACATTTCCATGATGATTTTTGAATCGCAATGGCATACTTTTGATAACAACAAAAGTGTGGTGCTTTAAAGCAGCCTCCATAAATAGGGTAGAAAAACAGAAAATCCTCTAACTTCCAGTAAAATCAGACCTGCTTTGAAAATTTGAAGTAAAATTTCATTGAGAGGAGGGGTAACTCCTTAGAGAAGGTACTGACACCTCCCCTCATCAAAGAGCCACTGTGGGCCTGAAAATCTTGGGAGAACAACTGTCTAGCCATGGCAATACGCTGACTCTGTAAACTGCTTAGAGAGGGCTGTAAAGCACTGTGAAGCGGTATATAAGTCTAAGTGCTATTGCTATTGCTAGCCTTCAGCCACCCATTTCTAGGGAAAGTTGTTGGAGTGGGGGACTATCAGCCAAAACCAAACTTCAAAGTAGCAGATTTTCTACACTTAAGAGCCCGAAACAGCACTGACTGCTCTAGCCAGTCCTGGATTGGGAGACCCTAGCCACAGTAATTCATGCACTTACTGTCACAAGTCAAGATTATAGCAATATATTCTACATGGGCTGCCACTGGAGACTACTACACTCATTGTATGGGTACTGCATTGATTTCCAACAGGTTTATAGGTAGAATTGAAGCCATATAGTTTGGCACTTAGCTCAGAATTCCCTCCCTTGTATAGAAATGGCCATTTAAGCACCTCCTGTGCACATCCCTGCTCAAAGTGCCAGTGCACACATCCTGTTCTTTTTAAATAGATTCCTAGGGCTTTGTTAAAAGAGCCCTCATATTACTAATCCCCCTCCTCAGATTAAGCCGAGCTGTTGCACTTCTGGAAGCTAATCAAGATAGTTGTTTTCCAAGACATCTGGAGAATGTCACGGTTTCCTTATTGTATTATTATTTAATTATTTATTTTGGAGTTACGTCAGTATATCTTTATGATGTAAACACAGCTGGAAGCCACTTTCTGCATGCAAATGAAGCAAATAAAGCAAGCAGAGTAACAGCACAATTCAAATCACAGGAATGCACAAAAACACTATATGTACGCCAGTTTATTGGACAATCCAAAAGAACACACAAACAAGAGTGCAAAAAGTTGAACACAATACAAAGCAGGCCGGAAATCTTCATTGATACTTACAGCATCGTATAAAGAATACAACCACGATGGCCAGGAAGTCAGACTAGCACTGTGAAACTTGCGCTGTTAACACAAACACATTTTCTTTATTATAGATTTATACTTTTGTACATAACTATGGTAAGAGAGTGCTCCTCTAAAAAGTCAGCCAATTTAAAATATTTCATATAATAATATCCTTCCCCCTTACAATTTATCTTGCATTGGCATTGCTATTCACCTCTGCTCTCTATTACCAAGAACAAACACACTTTTGGAATTTCAGAACATCTAATTGGAAGCGGCAGAAATTTAATTTAAAATGAATGAATCGCATTCCCAAGCACATATACTTTTGAATTAAAAATGACACACGTATACTAACTTGAGGCACCATCAAATTAGTTTTCACAGTATTCATTCCAAGGATTGTAATTTACTCACACATCGTCATTATTTTAGAAGTAGTAATTTCTACAAATTCTAGCAATCAAATCCAAGGAAAATTGGATATAATCATAGCATAGAATAATCCTGAATGTACACTGTCCTTTTTTCATCTGCTAAATTCTGTCTCTTTAACTAACGGTCAGCCACAGCCACTCCGCAATTAGCAGTTACCTTGTTAAGTGACCATTTGTGAATACTACCTTAATAATAGTAATAATAAAGAAATAAAAAATTCCAAGCAATGCTGACACTTGCAACCACATTTCTGCAATTGATAAGAATGCATGCCAAAGTGAGAGTAACACTGGCATTGCTGCATGAAATAATTTTATCTGAATAAGATGGCAGCAACCAATGGTCTTTGGAACATCTCTCTCTGTCTTCATCATGTGTTCACTTAGCGACCATTTCACTTCTGATTTATGGAATGAACTGTGGTCGCTAAACGAAGAAAGGGTGTACAGGTAGGTAGCCCTTGACTTACGATCACTAATAAACTCTGACACAGGTAGCCCTCAACTTACAACCACGTTTGAGCCCAAGATTATGTTGCTAAGCGAAAAAATTGTTAAGTGAGTTTTTGCCCCATTTTACGACTTTTCTTGCCACATTTGTTAAGTGAATCACTGCAGTGGTTAAATTAGTAGCACGGTTGTGAAGTGAATCTGGTTTCCCCATTGACTTTGCTTGTCAGAAGGTTGCAAAAGGGGATCACATCAGGGGTGAAATTCAGCAGGTTCTGACAGGTTCTGGAGAACTGGTAGCGGAAATTTTGAGTAGTTCGGAGAACCGGCAAATACCACCTCTGGCTGGCCCCAGAGTGGGGTGGGAATGGAGATTTTGCAGTATCCTTCCCCTGCCACGCCCACCAAGCCACGCCCACAGAACCGGTAGGGAAAAATTTTGAATTTCACCCCTGGATCACATGATCCTGGGACACTGCAACCATCCTAAATGTGAGTCACTTGTGAAGCACCCAAATGTAAATCACGTGACCATGCGTTCATAAGTGTGAAAAATGGTCATAATTCACTTTTTTCAGTGGTATTGTAACTTTGAGCAGTCACTAAACGAACTGTAAGTCAAGGAGTACCTGTATATGTCTATGGGCATGTGGTGCAAATGGATTAGAGAAAAATTACTGTTTGGCAAAGTTGAATGAAGGGAAAGATAATCTGATATTGGATTGATAGGATCAAGGAGTTTCCTGGAGTGTCCCATTAACTCATCTGCCTTCTTGGAAGTCAATAAACCAAATACAAAGGCAGCAGTCTTTCCATTTGTTTTCCACTAGTTGGCATTGAAAAGATCCATTGTCTCTAAATAAACAAATAAATAGCCTTTATGCAGTACAACTTACAGTGCTGATCATGCAAAATGCCAAGAATGAGGATACTAAATTCTTTTCATGAAAGTAGCACCCATTTCAGTCTTTTTCAGCCCACACTGGATTATAACTCTTAACTTCCCTAACCACGACTATGTTAGCAGGGAATGAGAGTTAAAGCCCACCATATCACAAGAGAAACAAGTTACCTTTCATCAACAAAGATAAACCAGAAAGTCATTACGGGAAGAAAAAAAAACCTTGCCTTTCTAATCATAAAAAGAGCATTGAAGAACCTGCACTGGAAGATTATTCTAAGACTTTTAATAAGTTAAACTAGTGCTTTGGGGAATAATTGCATTTTTAACTCTGAACTGAAAAAAGTTATCACAGCAGGTGCACAAACAAGTCAAGATTATTATGAAAGCATGCTTTTACAAATAATATATGATTGCTTTATGCTGACAGGGAAACAAATTTTTTGGGATATCTGGCTAGAAACAGATAAGGACAAAAATGCAGAAAGATAGAAATTGTCACTACGCATCCCTAAAAGGCATAAGAAACTCATTAAAATATAAATATGTACATGACTGATATATGGAAGAACTATGCAGTCACAAATGCCAAGGAAGGCAGCACTAATTTCAAAATTCAAAACCCTTTATCTATTTTTATATATCTAGGAAGAGAACACATTTCTTTCTGTTCTTCTGATCAAAGAACAAGTCATAGTTCCAGTTTTATACAGTTTTACTTTTAATATAATTTAATTTGAATTTGGGACAAGAGAAAATTCTTGTAAAGCTTTATGTTCTTGGTTTTCAAATCCATTTTAAAACTCCTTCTTTTATTGCTTTGCCCTACTTTGGCAGGATTTTATATGAATATGTTTTAGCATCTTATTCGCCAGAGAATTTTAAATGTCAACTTAAGATCTACTTATCTTTAAATATATAATACAGCTCTGTAGGAGAAGAGCTAATTATCAGGATAAGTTCTATTCCTGAAGACTTCACTGATTCATTAAACACTTTTGTGCCTTTTTGTCATTGTTGACTCCTATGACTACCTAATCTAATCCTTGCGGTTTTCTTGTCAAGATTTTAGAAGTGGTTTGCCATTGCGTCCTTCCTAGGGCGGACTGAGAACGGCTAACCCAAGATCACCCAACTGGTTTTATGCCCAAAGATGTGACTAGAACTCACAGTTTCCTAGTTTTAGCCTTGTGCCTTAACCTCTACACCAAACTGGCTGTCTTGTTAAACACTATACATGATCAAAATAGTTTCTGTGGCTTCTCTTAAAGAGTTTTTTTAAGTGCCAGCAAATAACCTGAATTTCTATGGAGAGATGAAAGCCACTATGAAGAAATAGTTGCTAGTTTTTTCCATTCTCCTTTCCCTTTGAAGTGATGTTTGAACATATGGTATATGCATCTTCTCATCACCCAAAATGCTGGGCTGGCCTACTAAACCTATATGCAAAGGTCTATACAAAGGACTTAAAGGGGCTCTTTCTAAAACATCTTTCAAATATTACAAGCATTATGTCCTACAAAAGAACTTGGCTGATTTGAAAGCTTTCTTCTGGGGGGGGGGGGAGGTGCGTGCATGCACACACAGGGAGGGAGGGAGGGGGAGAAATATGTATTGGGACATGGTACAAAAGTATAGTAAAGATCATTATGGATTCCAGTCTGGTCCTTCGAATATGATGAAGACATCAGATGAATTCAAAAGCTCAACTCCCACCCCTGTAGAAATAAAGAGCAATTGCCTGCAGTCTATAAGCTATAATTAGAAGGGAAATGTCAAGAAATAATCAGGAGTAAAATATGGAGATTCTAGATGCAAAATGTAGAATGCTCACTTAATATTTAGGTCAGTTTTGAATCTAGTTGTGTTCTAATTAAACACTGTTGAATTAAACTAAACTTACAATGCTGTTATTTCATAAAACAGACTAATCGTGCACATTTGCATGCATGAGGCATACAGCCTGGAGGTTAAATGTCAGTGCTATCAACCTATCATCTTCCTCCAGTCTATTTGTATAAACATTTTAGATCAAAGAAACAGGAAAATTATTCTCACGGGGTTAATGTACCTCAAACATCACAACTACATTCTGCATTAAGGTCAAAACTGCCAGCCAACCTGACCTTGAATAGCTATCCCTGAGAAAATTACATAAATGAAAACTTCCACAAAATGCATTGTACAATGACCTTGTTCCATTAACGCTAAGGCCTTCCATTATACCTCCCTTATCCTTGCCTCTCCCATTCCCTACATGCTCTGAATATACATTGGTTATTATAGGTATCTACAAGTTTTCCTAAGATATTTTTTAGCATTTCTGCAATTCTTACGCCTGTTGTTCCAGCTATTAATTCATAAGCCTGCTGTGAAAATATGAAACACAGCACATAATGTGACTGATCTTGAATTTGTCAATGACTCATCCACTTTCATAGCCTGGTTTCATAAATGCAGTTCATACCAAAACCCAACCTGATGCCTTCAATTTGGTGCTAAGAATGCAAATCTCAGAATTCCTAGTTTTTTTAGACTTTGCACTCTAGGCTACAAATCCAGTTGAGCTACTGATCTTTGTTCTACCAATCCCTATTGAATGACATGATGGCTAGCATCTTCCCAATTGAAACTCTTCCAAACTGGATGTCCAGTTGCAGATCCTAAAAGTGCTCCACTTGCTGGTCCATACTGCTTCACAATTCGGGATGCTGAACTCAACAATTATCCAGAAGATGCTAGGTTGGAGAATACGTTTACATCCCCCCCCCATCACCTCCTTCTTTAACTTTATAATGCGTTATTTCATATCTGACTTTCTAATGTAAAATATTTTACCAAGTGCTGGTTTCAACGGATAAGCCACCAAAACAAACTGGCAGCTTGCTAAAAACAGAAGCAGGACTAGCGGAGAGTTGATAGATACCATCACGTTTTTTTTTTTTAAAAAAAAAAGACATACAGAGATGGAATTTTTATTGATTTTTGAAATGTCACAAAAGAACATAATTAGCTTCTGACCTTTTGGTATTTCTGTCGCCATTGATGTATCTGTTGATCCTGCCATGTTGCAGGCTTAGGAGGAGGAAAAATGCGACATCTGCTGCGGGATTCCAGCTGCACTGCGGACATAGTTGAAGAAAGCACCCGCTCAGGAAGGATTTGTACTTTGGCCTGCTGTAGGCTGATTAAAAAAAAAAAAAAAAACACACAGGGAGAAAAATGCAAGGCATACAAACGTTAGTAGAATTCACTCACAAGCAAGAGGCATTTTTTCCCCCTAAAAAAAAAAAAAGCCACACAGTGTGAAAATTGTACCTATTCACTTCTATGGGAGACACAAGTATGTTTAGTTATTTACATCTTTTAATTGCATAAATATCTGGGAAAGCACAGGAGACATTGCATATTTTAATTCAATATTTTCTAAAAATCTCTGTTTTATGATTTCATATAAATATCCTCCACCCATCTTTTTAACTTCAGAGGTTCCACAGCTATGCTTCAGTTGTTTCACATTAGACCTTAGCCTGTTCTTTTAAAATGGGAACCGTTCTAAAGCCGAATAGTAAAGTTTTGGTTCCAACTTTTTGGTGACTTGCTTCATTTGGTTAATTTTGGTATTATTCAGTAAATATTCGACTATATGAAATGCATTTTTACCTGAATAGCCATTTAAGACACATGTGAAATAAAATTAGACCTAGCTCAAAATGAGCAGAAATGGAAAGTAACCTGTAATCTTGAGAAAACATTTCTTTTCATCCCTTCAATCATGTCCAATTTTCAAAGACTGCTTGGACAAGTCCCTGCAAGTTTTCTTGGTTAGGTTCTTCAGAAGTAGTGGCTGGCCCAAGGTCACCTAGTTGGCTTTGTGCTTAATGCAGGACTAGAACTCATGAGTTCTTAGATGTTAGCCTAATGTCTTCACCACCGCTTTGGGACTATGCAAGGATCAATGTTGTTGTTGTTATTTTTTACATTTTCATATATGTATATGAAAATGTACATTTAATTTAATTTAATTTATACGCCGCCCAACTCCCGAAGGACTGTAAATATATGTAAATATATGTAAATATATGTATATATACACCGCTAAGAGCCGCGGTGGAGCAGTGGTTAGAGTGCAGTACTGCAGGCTACTTCTGCTGATCACCGGCTGCCAGCAGTTTGGCAGATCGAATCTCATCAGGCTCAAGGTTGACTCAGCCTTCCATCCTTCAGAGGTGGGTAAAATGAGGACCCAGATTGTTGGGGGCAATATGCTGACTCTGTAAACCGCTTAGAGAGGGCTGTAAAGCACTGTGAAGCGGTATATAAGTCTAAGTGCTATTGCTATTGCTATATGATTGATTGTATATATGATACAGTCTATCATATATTGTATCATATATATATAATGATACTGTATATGAAACTTCATGAGGGGTTGATTTTAATGAGTTTCAATCTTCCATTATGATTTATGATCCATAAGCTGTGTGGAATCATAAGGAGAGATTAGCATTCAGTCAGTCTCATTCACAATTCATCATAGACCATGGTGACTCTATCATCGAAACATGGTCTTGCTATTAAAATAATTCTTGCCCAATCTGAGCAGCTTGTTTGCTCGCTCACTTGTTCATTCATTCATTCATGCATTCATTTTCTATAGCTACCCAACTCGACCAAATAACTGATTAGCTTACAATTCTAAAATTATAAACAATTAAAAGCATTAAAACAATAAAAACATCCACAAAATAAATACGAGCGGCAGCTGTGATGACTAATCAACTAACAGGAGGAGGGGGGGCAGTGAGGTGGGGGATGGGATCTCAAGGAGGGTGGCGGGTCGGAGCATCCCAGTGGTGGTTGGGAGAGGTAGGTATGGCGGGAACCGAAGGGCAGACCATGTGTGGAGAACTAGTACTCGCTGTATCAAAGCGATTGCCTGTTCTGACCCTTCTGGTGTCTTGGGTTTTCAGGGCCCTGGCCTCAGGCTGCTGCTGCTTTATGCCAGATCGATTGTGAACAAAGCCCCTCTCGTCCGGGATTTAATCCTGGAGGAGGGAGCAGATCTGGCATGTATAACCGCAACCTGGCTGGGACGGGAGGGGGGTGTTCCCCTTTCAGAGATCTGCCCAGACGGGTTTCAGGTGCTGCACCAGTCACGACTCCAGGGAAGGGGTGGGGGAGTGGCTATCATAGTCCATAAGAGTCTTTGTCCTCGCAGGATCCCTGCCCCTGAGATTGTTGGGTGTGAGCCTCTCCTTGTGAAGTTGGACTTAGGGGTGCAGGTGGGTTTGTTGTTGACGTACCTACCTCCCAGCTTCGTCAAAACAGCCC
>QLTV01012186.1:2961392-2985299 GCA_003457575.1 Thermophis baileyi | reverse complement strand
GAATTCACTACCTGACTCTGTGGTTTCTTCCCCAAACCCAAAAAACTTTAACCTTAGACTGTCTACTGTCGACCTCACCCCATTCCTAAGAGGTCTGTAAGGGGCGTGCATAAGCGCACCAGCGTGCCTACCGTCCCTGTCCTACTGTCCTATTGTCTTCATCTATCTGTATTCACTTTGATTATGTTTATGATTATACCTATACCTGCTATCTTGTACATGTTTGACAAATAAATAAATAAAATAAATAAATAAAATAAATAAATAATGTAAATGCAATGTAATGTAAATGACTAAGAATATAAATAAGGAATAATGTAAATGCAATGTAATGTACTAAGAATATAAATAAGGGATAATGTAAATATAATGTAAAGGCTAAGAATTTTTCAGGAAATGAAGGTGATGGTCTGGAAGGTGTATAGGTAGTCCTCAACATACGAACATTCATTTAGTGACTATTCGAAGTTACAACAGCAGTGAAAAAAAGTGACTTACGATCGTTTTCACACTTACGATCACTGCAGCACCCCCATGGTCACATGATCAAAATTCAGAAGCTTGGCAAGTGGCATGTATTTATGAGGGTTGCAGTGTCCCGGGGTCATGTGATTACCTTTTGTGAGCCTTTGACAAAGAAAGTCAATTGGGAAACCAGATTCATTTAATGACCATGTTACTAACTTAACAATTGCAGCGATTCACTCAACAAATGTGGCAGCACAGGTCATAAAATGGAGCAAAACTCACTTAACCACTGTCTTGCTTAGCAATAGGAATTTTGACCTCCATTGTGGTTGTACGTTGAGGACTATCTGTAGTGTTAAGGTACCAGTCTAGGAGCAAGGAGACCCAGGTTCTAGTCCTCCTATAGACAGGGAAGTCAGCTGGGTGACCATGGGCGAGCCACTCCCCCTTAGCATCAGGCTCTACAACAAGCCAACTAGAAAGCAAAACCGCTTGTCAAATTATGCAGTGATGGCTTTTGCTGTGTGCAAGCTAAAAGCAAAAAGAAAAAAAGCAGAACCAGGACAAAAACCTGGAATAACTATATTTCAGGAAATGAAGCTATTCAACAAGATACCACTATTACTAAATGCAGTTAATTTGTAATAACACATTATCCTATTTAGCTTTCTAAGCTGCAACACACAGAACAATTTTGATCATGGCTTTACTGCAGTCTCTCTATTCAATTTATATGAATCCAGTTACATTTGCATTACACAACCAATTCTACATGCAGACCCCCCCCCCCATTATAATCTGCACCAACTGATCTTCTGGAATTTAAAGTGAAGATGCCCAACCTTCCTTCTAAGAATTAGCAGCTGGCTGGCTGTTTCACAACTGCAAGGGAAAAAAGCACCTTGGGAGCCCACTGAAGGAGGATTCCAGGAAACTTGCTGAATACTGCAGTTTAAATCCTTTAGAAATACATGAAATCTGCAAAGTCAGCAGGCCTTGAATTATGCAATGTCAAAGTGACACAGATATGGCCCCATTATGACACCAAACAGCAGTGGTAATGGAAATAGAAGTTTTGTTTCTCAAAATACACAGATGCAAAACAAAAGCCATGCATTCTTCTTGAAGGCAATAGGAAACTTAACTAACTTAATGTGTTATGATGCAATTGTGTCAGTTTGGCTCTTGCACCAATATGGAATTCAGAGAGAAGAAAAACAAAACAGCAATTAACAGAGACAGGTCAGGATACAGTGATTGTTCCATATAAAAGCAACTAAGCATCAAGCAAAATTTAAGAATCCCACTTCAGTCAGCCTATCTTTCCCCTACTCATACAACAACATATGGGAATCTCTATTTTTCAACTTATATGAAGCTACTTACTCCTTTCTCATTTTAAAATGCAAAAAATGTTACGCCACCCTACTTTTGAAGAAAGCTAACCAAAGAAGATTACGTGACTCCTTCCCAAAAGAAGAAAAGCATCACTGCCACTGATACAAGGTCCTGGGGACAATGTGAGATTAAGTTCTCCATTTGCACAGAAAACTGATGGGTTAGTGCCCCTCCTCAAGCATAGAAGGTTCTGCTGCAAATATCTGTTTCTGAAAAATAATTAATTACTCCAATATCTATTTGATATTAATCCGAAAAAAAAGGAAAATGGGCAGGATAAATCCACATAGCCTTCAATATAGCCAGATATTCTTGAGTCAAGCTTGATTCCTGGTGAGCATGTCTCTGTAATTTTCTTAGCAGTAATAGGGAAATGGTTTGGTTTGCCATTGCCTTCTTCCCAGATTTTTTTTTTTTTGGCTTCCAAGCCTAGCCCACAGCCTACGATCTCTTGGTGGTCTCCAATCCAAGTATTAAGTAAGCACAGTGTTGTTTACACTTTTGCAGCGAAAAATTCTAGTTTGAAGAAACCATATAAATCTTCCCTCCCTTCCTCTTTTCAGGTGAGCCAAGGTGGTCTGGATGTTGCCAATCAGAAAACGTTCAGGCCCTTATAGTTTTAATGTTTAGAAAAAGATTGCAAATGATCCCTTATGATCTTACAATATATTAACTTTCCTGTAAGAAATATGTTCTCTTTAAAATTCAGTAATCAAGCCCTCATAAGACTGGGATGCCAACACAGAAGCGCTAGAGTTACCTCTGGGCTTTTAATATACGATATTAAATCCTGAAAAATTTGCTGAAGAATTTTAAATTTTAATAGAACAAATGAAGAAAATTAAATATATACAAAGTAATCTTTAATTTTAGTTAATTAAAACTAATATTAAATCAAATTTGGGGATTTTCCTGCCTTACCAGTTTGTTTGGGCATCACTTACTTTCTTAATTCAACCACTGCTACTAGTTCTTGGTAGTATTGAGTCGTGGTGGTGCAGTGGTTAGAATGCAGTATTGCAGGCTAATTCTGCTAACTGCCAGCAGTTCGATTCTGACTGGCTCAAGGTTGACTCAGCCTTCCATCCTTCCGAAGTGGGTAAAATGAGGACCCAGATTATTGGAGGCAATTTGCTGACTCTGTAAACTGCTTAGGGAGGTCTGTAAAGCATTATGAAGCAGTATATAAGTCTAAGTGCTATTACTATTTGGTCTGAAAAAAAGTTGTGCGGTTTTTGTTCTGAAAAATGTTGTTCACTTCTACTTCATTTAATCAGCCATAACAAAAAAAAATTCTCATAACTCTTAAATCAAAATCATACATGCTATCCCTTATTATTCGCATATTTCACTAAAAAAATTATTCAAATAGAAACCTTAATCATGGGGACAGCACTACTTGTATTATCAATAAATTGCCTAATGGCACAGATCAAGCAAGCACATCTGTTGTAGGTAAGGAAAAAGGCCCATTTGTTTATCAGTACTCAGGCTGGTAATTAAGAAAGAAAAACCTCTAAGCAATTATGTTAATACTCTGTAGGACTAAATCTGGCAATTGTTTGTACAAACTATCCAGAAACTGCATGCATCGACCCTAAATTCCATGGAGGGAAACAGAATTTGAATCTGATAAACTTTATAGCCTTCAATAATATATGACTTGTACTGGAGTAAGCCAACTATCATGGATGCCTGCTATGCAGATTGCATTTCACTAGTGCTGAATATGGGTTCCTAATATAGCATTACCCAAAATCCCTGGGCAGCGACAATGGGGAAATTAAGATTATCTGAGAGACCCTTACAACTTTAAGAAACACTGCCCCACACAAAGTTGGTTATGAGTCTCTGCTAAGATTAAAACTCTGGGGATCATTGGGACCACTGCTTCTATACCAACCTCCTGCTACATAGTGGCTCCCTTACCAGACCTCCTTGAGCCTCTATCAGAGTTGATTTTGAAATTACCCAAATTAATAGTACTACAAAATGTTAATGCTTTTTCTGGGCATGGAAGCTGATGATTACCGTGACAACCATGGATCTGATAGAAGTTGATAAGGGATCAAGTTACAGAAGTGGTCAGTAGTTCTTGTAGTAGCTTTTATTTCACAGCTTTATCTAGAACTGGAGACATCACCAGCATTTCTTGCAAATCATTCCATGTTTATATTAAATTTTCTATAACCATTTCCTGCTATTGGACCAGTCTGTACCAGGAACTCAATGGACTATTGGGGTTTCAAAAGAAAGTTTGGAGTTATTTCTGAGGCTTTGATGTTTATTACTGAACATCACTGATACTCATCTAAGGCAGCGGTTCTCAACCTGTGGGTCGTGACCCCTTTGGGAGGGGTTAGAGAGGGCTGTAAAGCACTGTAAAGCGGTATATAAGTCTAAGTGCTATTGCTATTGCTATTTGGGGGTCGAATGACCCTTTCACAGGAGTCGCCTAAGTGCGCGCTAGCCCGCCATCTTGGTGACTGGCAACGCGCATGCGCAGGGAGGGGGTCGCGGCGGCGGGACGGGGGTCGCGGCATTAGGAAGATTGAGAACCACTGATCTAAGGTATTCATCATTGTTTGGAGGGGATAGTCATATCCTTGGACTAAATTGCACCTTTGCAGCCTCTCTATGTCCTTAGATAGCTGAAAGCAACTTGATCCTCTGAGGAGCAAAAGTAAAGGCAGAAGAGGAACCTGGAACACTGCTGGAGGAACACAAGGAGTAAATCTAATCAACACAGGTAAGATCCTTTCTTAAGAATTATCTTGTGACAGTAAGAGCAGCAAAACACAATTCTTCCCCTCCCATTATATATGGCGACAGACCTCCAGTGGCCTTGTTCAGGTTAACCCAATCCTTCCTGGGAAAGAAGAGAACTCTGTGAAATGCTTCCTTGATTGAAGTAATTGTGGTCCAACCCTTCTCAAGAAATCTTCCCTAGTTCTAACAATAATGCATATTTTCATTCGGTCTCTACCCTTCTTTTTTTGGAGAAAGTTTGTTCAGAAGATGGCTGGCTTGAAGCTTCACAGGGTTCTGGAGGAAATGGATTATCTAGATCCCTTCCAGTCAGGCTTTACACTGGGATAATTACAACTCGTCCATTGTGGCCCTTCTTGAACTCTTAGTGCTTTTGTTACCATTGATACACTGGCTTTGAGGTTTCATAGTGGGAAGTACAGCATTGTGTTGGTTTTCCTCCTTCCTCCACAATAATTTCCGGTTAGTGTTGAAAGGGGAGAAAAGATCTAATCCAAGGCCCTTGCTTTATGGGATATCCCACCTAGGGTTCTAGTCTTACTCTGGTCTTATTTAACTTCTACATGAGACTGATGGGCAAGGTCATTACAGAATACCCAATTATATATCTCCACTAGTCCAACCAAGAAATGCCATCAAGATTCTTTCTTGTGTCTGGAGTTGTAGGGTCTGGATAGAGAAAAACAGGTTTTGGCTCAATCTAGCAAAACAGAATGGCTATGGGTTTTGGGTTCCTTGACTCTGGAAACTCTCCACCTTTGGTCCTTGAAGAGGTCATACTCCCCTAAACATAACTGATACACACTTTGGTAATCCTTTTGGACTCTCAGATCCTGCTGGAAAAAGTGGCAGACAGGGGCACGAGAACCTTTGCATAAATCCATCTTGTGCATCAACTGTATCTCAATCAGGAGGACCCAACAGTCACTCAAGCTTCATACACATCTATTACAAAAAATACAAAAAGATTTGGAATAAAAAATAAGCTGTGAATGGAAAATTTAAATAGATACCGATAATAGAAAGCTGTAAAACTGGTATTGTGATTTTAAATGTAAAAAAACTCAATAAAAACTTATATTTAAAAAAAAATTGTTGCAATATACATTATATGGGGCTGTCCCTGAACCTTTTGAAAATTACTCAGAAATGGAAATTGATTCAGAGTATAGTGGAGCTAAAACTTATGCACCCATGTAAAACCATTATTTCACAAGTTGCACGTTGTTATGCAATTTGTATACCTATAAGTTTCTGGGGTGCAATTCAAGGTGTGTGACTTGTATGTCTCCAATTATCTATGCTTATCCCATGAGAATCAGTAGATTGGGCATGCTTCAAGTCTCTTCCATGAAACATCATCATCTAGTGGGATTCAGGACCATTCTCTGTTGCAGTTCCTGCCCTATGGAACATCATTCTCCCTGTGGTTTGGATGACCCCAATCCTTCTATCCTTTCCCAAAGTCCTAACGACTCTCAAATGAGCTATGTATTGATTGGCCTGAGTTGTTCCTGTTATTATAATTATTCCCATTATTCTATTTTCCTGTTCTTTCAAGTTCCAAAATCATATTTTATCTTACGCTGAGTTCATTTTCATATTTCTTCAAATCGTAAGTCACCCAGTTTGTTCTTGCAAATTGAGTGGTCATATAAAGCTAATAAAACAATAAGTACAAAGAGTATTTCACTACTGTCCTAAGTACCTGTTAGCCTGTGCATAGAACACTTTAGGAAAGCACATAACAACTCTGTGATCACAGCTTTGGGACATTTTACACATTTTGCATTTGTAGACATTTTTTGTTTTTCATTTGAAGGTTGTAAATTTCAAATCACTATAAATTTCCCCTTCCTTTTTACATCAAAAATCAAGTAGTCTACAGCAAACAGCAAGACCTCATCCTTTTTTTTTTTATTTCTATGTAAAGCTATCTTCATCTTTAATTTATTAGGGAACAATTTTAATTTCATGTAACATGTACTTCTTCAGTTTAAAAATACTCCTTCTGCTTTCATAGGGTCATCACAGACACAACATTTTTATAGCTTTCTTCTCCTTTAAAGTTACCTGAATGGAGAAGGAGCGAATGGAAGACTGCCTTACAAGGTAATTTACAATTTTAAATAAACAATTTTTTGTTTTGAAATTACAGTGAATACCCAGGAAAAATATTTGTACCATATCATCCCGGTCAACTGTTAAGCTGAAAATGTAAATTATAATTGATAAACATAGTATACAATTATAATTCCAGGTAAGAGATAAAAGGGCAATCAAAATTATGTACCATAGATACGCAGAAAAAAAATGAAAGCATTTTTGTTTAGAAAATAAATGAGATACAAAATAATGTAAAAATAGGAAAAAAAGACTAAGTCATGTAACAAAATTGTCTGAGATAAGGATAGACAGATTACTCAGGATAGACAGATTACTTTCAAGCAACCAGTAGTGCTTTCCAAAAACCAGGTATGCTAATAATCACTGACTTAAAGGGTTCTAAAAAAAGCTAAACAAATTCATGAAAATGTCAAGGACTTCCAGGCAGGCAACTGAGGAGGCCAGTAAAAGGTTTTGTGGTTGGCTGTTGAAGTAGGGAAACCTTTTCCTAGAAAAACAGCAGAGGGCTGTCTGCCTACATTTTCTGTATTAAACAGCTTAAGAGAGGCCTGTATTCCATGCTGACCAAAATGACAAATCGCCTTTTCGCAACCAATGTAAATAGAAAGGCTACCAACTTTTACAGTGAGACTATATTTACAAGGGTCTATAATAATTTGGTGTGAAATGCCCATATTCCAAAGTTTTAGAATAGAATAGAATAGAATAGAATAGAATAGAATAGAATAGAATAGAATAGAATAGAATAGAATAGAATAGAATAGAATTCTTTATTGGCCAAGTGTGATTGGACACACAAGGAATTTGTCTTTGGTGCATATGCTCAAAAACTAATTGACTGGCCACATCTAAGTCGAAGCATTTTTATTTTATTTTTTGCTTTTTAATTCACTTTATATTGCGCCCCCTAAACAGCAACTCTCCTTATTTTCTTAGACTATTATATCTTTGAAAAAGAGATTTTAATATTGTGACCTTACAAGTCTCTGTACTACAGCTCCTTATATCATAGATACCCACATTACTATAGTTCTGAATGTTGTCTCTAGAACAAAATATCCTAATTATCAGCAGCTTAATTCCTTTCCCCCTTTGTCCTGGCTCTCCAAAAGATGTCATGCAGTTTCTTGGCAAGATTCCTGTACATTTGACAGCAGTGGGATCAGGAAGCCCCCAACCCAACCAGTTTCAGATCTCTCTTCTAAGATATACAGGAACTGCTGAATAGGAGCGATTCATCCAGCATCCTGCCTTTTATTTAATCTGTCCAGGTTGCAAATTCTGCCTTATTCCATCCCTCTTCGCCATCCCAGTACTACAATTCCTTAGGAGCTCATGCCCGCAAAAAGTAGTCCAGGATGAAAAATGTTCCCTGATCTCATTTCCTTGACTATCAAATCAAATCAAACATCCTTCCCCACCCACCACCCACCACCCATTCGCACAGACCCAGCTCTTCCCTTCCCTGGATTTAGACGCATCAGGTCCCTAACGCAGGACTTCGGCCCCTAACCGTCCACGATTCAGCCCGGGATCGCCCTCCTTCAGGCCCAGACTTTGCCCCTTCGCTTCTTCCCTTTGCCCCTACCTGGCCTGAAACCCAAATTGCGCCCAATCCAAACCCGTGCCCACGCCTTCCAGAGCTTCAGGCCTTTCTCCCTAATCGGCGGGGAGGACAACTGGCGGGTGTCCCCATTCGCTTTTTCCCATTTTGCTCCGGTCCCTGATCCCTTCCGACTGCGTTTCGGGGACCCCCCCCTCGATCGCCGACGCCTCCCCATCCCCTTCGTCCACCCCAAGCGCTCGCCGCCGGCTCCCCGGTTCCCATCGGCGTAAGGCAGGGACGGCTATTACCGGGGAGGATCTGCAAGTGGTTTCCCATGTTGTTATCCTGTTCTCCGCCTCCTTCATCTGCGGCCATCGCTGTTTACCCGGAGAGGAGTCTGGGAAGGCGCCGCCGGCAGGGGCGGAGGAGGAGGAGGCGGAGGGGGAGGCCCCTGGGAGAATTGCTCCGCGGCTCCCGCTGCTGCCCCCAGTGGCTCAGCTCGCCCGAGAGCTTCCCGAAAAGGTGCATCTCCCAAGAATGAAAACAGCGGCCGCGTCTGAGACAGAAGGCGCGCCGGATGTTTGGCCGCTCCATTTCCAGATGTCCTTCTTTGGACTGGAAAAAGGAGCAGCCGAGGAGGTTCTTCACTCTTGCCAATCAATGGGCGCAGTCTCATAAAACCCTGCAAACAGCCGCTCGTGGATTGCGTCTCACGGGTGCTGCAGCCCCTGAAAATGGAAACCAAGCAGATTCTTCTCTAGTTTTCTACCTGGGGGGTCTGGGGGGTGGGAGGGGGAGGGTTGTAGCCCCTCCCACTTTGTAATCAGAAATATTGAGGTAAGAAAAGTATCAGGGCTTCAAAAGTTTGACTGGTTCTGCTTATGATTGATTGATATATACTTCATGTTTCTTAACTGCCCATCTCCATCGGATAAACAGTTTAGAATAACAGAGTTGGAAGGGAGGTCTTCTTGAAGTAGGACATAAAGTGAGGCAAGTCATAAAGTGAAGCAAGACATAAAGGAGGTCATAAAGTCATGTAACTCTGTAGACTTTGAGAAAAGGTCATAAAGTCATGTAGCTCTGTAGACTTTGAGAGGTGTGAAAGAACAAAGGAAATGGAAAAATGTCAAACCTCAATATTCACAGTTAGCTAACCACAAATGTAATACAGGAAACTTAGATATGTTTGCAAGAACAAGATATTTTAGCTTTCTTTAGTATGGCAACAAGGGCTAATCCATAATGTAACCAATCATTGATATTTCCGTGTTTTGCTACTTTTGAGGAGTATATAAGTGTTTGCTTTTCCATAAGAGGTTGTTCAGATGTTGCTTTTGCTATATTGCTCTGAACCTATTTGCGCAAATAAATCAAGCCTATTTTGATTCCGTGATCTGATTCTTGTATTTCCTGCAACATTCTAGTCCAACCCCCTGATTTAATAAATTGTAGCTTAAAAAGTCTAGACTTTTAAACGCTAGCCAAGATTAAGTTGCAGACTCTGTAGTGTTTTGGAGGCTGTGATGCAACAGATGAAGGCCAGAAAAAATTATGCTGAATCTGTGGAAGCAGCAGAATTGGAGATGGGTGAGTGTGTCAGACCAGGAAGTTTGGAAAATGGGAAATTTTGCGTGAGGTCGCCTTCCCTCCAAAGAAAAAAGGGCATTATGAAGGATTCTGTAGAATGGTCCAATCTTTTGCAAGAGGCACAGACATAGGAAGGGAAGTGGGTGTTAGGATGGTAGATGCAACTTTAATTGCAAAGCTGCCCCTGCTGTCTTGCACATTTTGACTCCTCCGCAGATACTTCTGTGTTGGGTGCCATTTTGATTGGGGCATCTACCAATATCATGGGAGGGGAAAAGCTGGCTCTATATTTTGGCTGTTCTATCAGCTAAGAACACAGCCCAGGGTCAGTGGTCCAGACTCTCATCTTGATTGGATTGCTGCAATGCACTCTACAAAATGGCCTGAACACTGCAACAGATAAATGTACACCTACCTAATTATTATTAAGCAACTACATTGCTTGCAGGGTGGCAGGCCAATGTTGCTATTAATCTATAAATCCCTAGTAGTTTAGAACTCAGATATTCAGAAGATTCCTCTACCCAAATCACCCAATATATGTAATAAGTATGATTGGAGAGGTTCTGCTTACGGTCAACCAGTAGATTTAGATTTGGCAAATAATGACTAGGAATAAGGACTTTTCTGTGGCATTGCCATAAGTATGGAATTCCTTCCTATGAGATGATCAAAATCTCTCATATTATGATACCGAGATGGCACAATGGTTAGAGTGCAGCACTGCAGGCTACTTCAGCTGACTGCTAGCTGCAGTTCGGCGGTTCAGATCTCACCGGCTCAAGGTTGACTCAGCCTTCCATCCTTCTGAGGTGGGTAAAATGAGGACCCAGATTGTTGGGGACAATATGCTAACTCTGTAAACCGCTTAGAGAGGGCTGTAAAGCACTATGAAGCGGTATATAAGTCTAAGTGCTATTGCTATTGCTATTGCTATACCTTCTTGGAGCAAGGAAGGCATAATTGTTCATTATGGTACTGATGAGATTCCTATTGCAGGACCACCCTGCCTATTTATTTTGAGTTAATGGTAGTCAAAAAATGATGCTTTGAGTTAAGTCTTAAATGTCATGTTCTTTCATTTTCTAAAAACCCCATGATCTATCAATATGTTTTATGATTACAAAGTTTTAGTAAGTCATCCTGAATAACTTGCTTGCTGATATAATTTCTGTGTAATGCTATTGTTCCCTTTATATAAGTAGACTGCCTTACTATTTATTGTGAGATTAGTCTAATGCAGTGGTTCTCAACCTTCCTAATGCCGCAACCCCTGCACCGCTGCTGCGACCCCCGCCCCCTCCCCGCCCACGATGAGGTGACAAAGGGAGCATGGAGGGCTAGCGCGCACTTAGGCGACCCCTGTGAAAGGGTCGTTCGACCCCCAAAGGGGTTGTGATCCACAGGTTGAGAACCGCTGGTCTAATGTGAGCTTTTAGTTTGTCATATTTTGTTTCCTTTTAGTTCTCTTAGAATATGTATAATTTTATGTAGTATGGCTTAATCCAGAAGAAAGCAGGTCTGGAGACAAGATATATTTTTAGAAACAAGGCTTTACACATAAAATTCCTGAATTGTCATTCATTAATTCATTTTTGGTAACGTTATCAAAGAATGCATTAAAGGATTTGCTGTTTTTAAAAGGACAGAATTTTATGTAATGATGTAGTGTTTTCCAATGTTAATATAGAGCCTAATAAAACAATACATTAGTACATTTGTCTGCCCTTTCCATTTGTCACTCAAAAAGTGCTCTGTCACTCAAAAAGTGCTCTTGCATCCTTTTTCTAAAATAGCATGAATTAGAGTAACTCATGAGAAAGGAAAATCTTATATTTCTTTGTGTACTATAAAAATATACAGAAGGCATCTTTTAAGAAGAGAAAACAAACGGCTTCAGTAAATAGCAGTTAGACTTATATACCGCTTCATAGTGCTTTACAGCCCTCTCTAAGCGGTTTACAGAGTTAGCATATTGCCCCCAACAATCTGGGTCCTCATTTTACCCACCTCGGAAGGATGGAAGGCTGAGTCAACCTTGAGCCGGTGAGATTTGAACCGCCGAACTGCAGCTAGCAGTCAGCTGCAGTAGCCTGCAGTGCTGCACTCTAACCACTGCGCCACCTCAATCAACTCTCTTTCAATTTTTCCTTCAAGCTATCTTAACTCTTAAATTCTTCCATTGACTGTTTTCTTGGTGAGGAAATTGGCTGGCCATCAGGGTTTTTTTCTAATTTTTTTGCTGGCCATCTCACTATTAAAGTGATTCTGGGCGACTTATACCCATATCTCAGATAAACTGCTTGGGAACAACTGATATTGCTTTCATGATTCTTAATCAGAGACAATTAGACAAGAAATGCAAGATCATGACTGTGATTCCCCCCCCCTTCATATACGTAACCTCTAAATAAAATGAAGTACAGGTAGTCCTCACTTAGCAACCACAATTGGGGCCAGCAAATCTGTCATTAAGTGCCGGGGTCACGTAGTGGAAAATCACATGACCATAATAGGCTTACAACCTCACTTCCCATTCAGTCATTAAGCCAAGTCACCATGATTGTTAAAATCACATGATCACAACTTGGGATTTTACTTTCACATTCTCCTTTAACTGCTTGTCAGAAGCCATTTGTGAAAAATGGTGATATGACCATAGGAAGCTGCACTGATTGTAAATGTGTACCAGTTGCAATGCAGCCAAATAGCTAAATATGACTAGCGAAAGCTGTGACAGTTGTAAGTGTGAGGAATGGCCACATGGCTGTTTTCTTTACACCCTCTTAATTTTGAACAGAATGTGGCATTTGGTAAGCCGTAAAGCTAGATAAACAGGATAAATGCAAAAAAAAAAATACTATATGGAGTTGTGTATGTGAGTGAAGTATGTGATGCACAAGTAGGAACTGGAGAGGGGGATATGAGCCACAGTTTTCATAAAACTATACGAGGTGGAGATATTTATCAGCTCCAAGCATTAGGATTCTAGCACAGAACAAATATATTAGTTGAGTTGAGTGGACAAGGAAGTGACTTAAACAAGAGGATCTATTACACTTCTTTTCAGATGTCAATGGTGTTCCTTTGCTTGGTTTTTCAGTGTAAATATACAGGTAGTCCTCAGACACACATTGAGGGAAACTGGCTGATGGGGGGGGGGGGGGAGAGAGGGAGAGGCAAGGAGGGGGGGAGGGGGGGCGAGGGAGAGAGAGAGGTGTGTGTGTGTGTGTGTTGGGCAGGGAATGGGCTCCAGGAGGAGAAGGGGACCCAGTCTCCCCCATTGTGAAGCGCGCTTTCGCTTCAGGCCATGGAGTAGGTATTGGGCCTTTCTCCCCCCCCACACACACCAAAGGAAAGTCAGCCGGGAAATCCGTGTTGGGGCGACATCGGAGTGTGTCTTCTGACCCTCCGGCACTCGCCCGCAACTCTCCGCACTCCTCCAGGCCTATCTTGCTGAGGGGGGTGAGCAGCCCTGACGCCTCTGCTCCCCCCACCCATGGCCCCAGCCATCGCTGCCCGGGGAAACAAAAGCAAAAAAAAATAGCTCTTGCTGAAAGAGCTGAGATCGGGGAAGGCACAGGAAACAGAAAGTGGCGCATTCCGCTGTGAGAGCCGGACCACGCGTCTCCGCCATCCAATGGCGCTTCTGCTGGGACATCTCCCCCCCCCTTGCTGGGCTGTTGTGCTTGGCAGGGCAGGGCAGCACTTCCCCAAACCGCCCCCTTCTCTCTCTTGGTCCCGCCGACAAGGGAGGAGGAAGGCCAGGCTTGGGGGATGGCCCCCACCCCGCAAGATCCGCCCCCGTTGTTCTCTCCTAGCAGTCTTTGCTGGTGGCAACAGCAAATGTACCAGGCGGAATGCTGTTGCCGCGCAAAGGCAAGTGCAGGGGCGCTTTGCTCCTGCACTAAGGCTCCGACCATGCCACTGCCTCGACAGGGTGACAGGGATCTGCGGCAGAGGGCCCAAAGAGCCGCATGCGGCTCCGGAGCCGCAGGTTGCTGACCCCTGATCTAGATCAATACCAACTCCTATTTTGAAGACTCAAAGTTTAAGTAATTGAAGTTTTATATTGCAAGAGATAATGTAGGCTAACACAAAAAGACCAAATTTTTAACTCTGAAGGAATAACAAGCAACATTGCCTCCAAATTTCTAAATGATTTTTCTGACAAGTTTCTTTGTTTTTTTGACTTGGATTGCCTCAAAATATTTGGAAATCAGGGATATTTTTGTTTAGATTGCAGCCAAATATTCTGGTATTTTCTGTAGTTCAAAAGTCATCACTTTTTATTTTATTTTATGCAGTGTTAGAGATGGCAGTAGATAAATTAATATTTAAATATAAAAATGCAATATAAGCATATCAATGATTGAATGATTTATAATTGTAAGAATTGAAAATTTGGTTCCTAAATGGGAGGTGGGGGAATGCAAAATCCATAAATATATCTTCAGATCTGTCCAAATTAAGAAACACAAGGTATTGATTTAAATGCTTCAGAAATGTTCTTTTTCTTTAAAATTTCTTTGCTTTCTATATTAATGCAGATTCAAGTTTGAGGTAGAAATTGAATAAAGAACTGGATTTGAAATGACATCTTTTGCCTTTCAGGAGTCAATTGACAGAAAATATTAATTCCAACATTTGTACTATTTCTACTATTCTCAAGAGTTGTTGGTTTTCACACCTAATTTGGGGTAATTGGCAAAGGAATTTTATGATAGATTTGGTCTATATAAAAGGCTTGAGATCTGATTTTTCTATATACAGGCATTATTATAGAGGCAGTATCACTGGTTACCATATTGATTTTATCTAACTGAATGGGTGTCTTCAAATTTATAGTTGTATTATTAATGTCTGTTTTTTTCTACGTTAATGATGAATTATTTTGTACATTTTTAATTGAAATATTTAAATAAATGAGCAAGTTATATCCTCATGTGACTGAAACTTGCATAACAGATCAATAGTAAATGCTTGAGAGGACTGAGAAAATGGAAATGATTTCTCATAAATTAGAAGACTCCACAGCATATATTCAAACATGGACAGAAACTATTGATTCACAATTATTGTGAATGTGGAAAGACAAAATAATGTAGTTCAGAAGTGCTTTTTACACAGACCAAATTCTGCAAATCAAAGGGCATTTTACTCATGACTGATGATATGCTAGGAGAAGAAAAAGTTGCACTGCTTTAATCAGGTACAAGCTGACAGTATTTGAAAAACGTGAAATACAATGGGATTGCACCTGAATATTTAGCCACCAGATGGCACCTGTGCATTTTGACTCAGTTTGAAGAGCCTTTGAATGGTTGCCATGTTATTTAGAGAAGTGCTATGCCATAAACATTTCAAATAGGGACATTTACCAAACAAATCAGTAAAGTGCAAAAACAATAATCCTAGTCCTGATAAATAGTTGCATTATTCCTTCTACCATATGTTACTACAATTCTTGAAGAAATTGTTATGAACATCCACTAAGTATAAATTTGTTTTTCGCTTATGTTTGGGGGGAAATAATGCATGTTGGTGCCTGTTGCAAAGGACAGTTTGTAAACATGAGTCATAATGTTTAATTAATACTAAATTCTACCAGACAGGAGAGGATTTACTCTAGAGGTAAAATTTGTGGGTTCATTCAAGCTATAAAAGGAGGATGGAATCATAAGACTTGATAAAAGACTTCTGACTCAAGTTACCTATCTCCTGCACATAGCATCCTTTCCTAAAACCTTAACTCAGTGTTTCTCAACCTTAGCAACTCTAAGATATGTGGACTTCAACTCCTAGAATTCCCCAGCCAGCATGGCGGGTTAGAGAATTCTGGGAATTGAAATCTTAAATTTGTCAAGGTTGAGAAACACTGCACTAACCAATGCGTAACCAGCCTGCTTAGGGAAGTTTTGAAAGAGTTAGTGAAGACAAGAACAAATGGGAGTTGATTATTGAAGTAAAATCCAGTTTTTTATCACTTCTGTTTTGTGCCTGTGATCTCATTTCTCTTGTTGCATAAGATCCCTGAGAACAGCCACCCATGTTTCTGAAAGCAGAAGGCAAGGATGCTCAGATTAGACCCTAGAAACTTCGTGATATTGATTATATCAGAGGTGGGTTCCTCCCGGTTCGGACCGGTTCGCCCGAACCTGTAGCAACCTGCTGGTGATGTCACGGAGCCGGTTCGGTCGGTGCCGGTCTGTGGACACCGCCATCTTTTTGGGGGGGGGATTTTTTTTCTTCTGCGCATGCACAGAAGCCAAGTTGCCGGCACTGCACATGCGCCACCATCTTGTTTTTGGCTTTTGGGGGGGGGAATCTTTTTGGAATTTTCAGCACTGCGCATATGCGCGCGCGCGCCCACAAGGCGCAGCCACGCGGCGCGGGAGGAAGCGAACCAACGGCAAGGTAAGTTAGAACCCACCCCTGGATTATATCCATTTTCAAAGCTGATGTTGGCATAGATTCAGCTTTGATAACCCTGACAGATTATTTATGCTAGAAAATACTTTCTTGTTTTTTCCTATAACATTTAATATGATCAATTGTGGTATTTTTTTTTGGAGGCTGCATTTGAAATTACTTTACTGTATACTATTGGAAGTGATCCTATTTGGGCATTTTAATTATTTTGAGTCTGCCATTCACGTAGTTCACTACCTAGTACTGAGCCTAAGCCAAAGCATACCATTACATATTCAATACATTTAATTAATTGGTTTGTTCTAATATATAAATAGTGGTTCAAGTAGTTTCCTTTCTTCAACCTTCGATGGTGGGTAAAAAAATAATAACTTGCAAATATTGGCAAGATTCACAGCAGTTTGAGTTCATGGATAAATGGGTGAATTTAGAAAACCTGTTGGAACCACAGATATATATTGTAAATGTAATCTCTATGCATTGGGAAACCAGGAAGCTGTACCTGTTTTACCCACCCATCCTCTGATAAGCACAATTGCACAGTGGGAAATAGTTGTGTACGTGCAAGCTGAATGAGAAAGTATGGTGCATACATACAACAAAGTAATCTATATACCGGTATATAAAAGCCAAATGCCACTCACACATCATCACGAAATCTCCAGAACTGTAAAGCCTACAAACTTGAAACTTGGCACGTATATTCCTCTTGGCTTCTAGGTACTCGCTAAGAAAGGATTTTTCAAAATGACCATCAGATCATTAGTTATTTCTTATATTATTATTAACACGCTCTGATGCTAAGGAGTTAGACGTTCTACTCCCCCTCCCCACCTGAAAAGAACTCTGTTCCAACTGCCAGTGGGTGTGGCCAGTGCGTGACTCATCCGGCCTGCGGGCTGGGAGTTTAGACATTCTACTCCATGTTAAGGAGTTAGACGTTCTACTCTCCCTCCCAAGCTTTAACTGTCAATTTATGAAGCCCAATCACATAGTTTTGTAGCGAAGCACGGGTATCCAGCTACTAGTAGGTGATATATCATAGATCTTAGTTACAATCATTAATCATAATATACAACAACAATATGGTACAATATGTGATGCTGTGATGATTGTGAATAGACCAAACACATACTGAATGTATGTAATCCAGCCTATATCCTTTATGAACTTTGAGGCTGCAAAAAAATCACTGCATTGATTTTCCAATCAATGATTGAAAAGGTGCAGAGATCCTTAGAAAATATATTTCTCCATTCCTTTGATTTTGGTATGCAGGAGGTCCTTGACTTACAACTACAACTGAGCCCAAAATTTATGTTTAGTTAAGTGAGTTTTACCCCATTTTATGACCTTTGTTGCCACAGTTGTTAAATGAATCATTGCAGTTAAGTTAGTAACATGGTGGTTAAGTAAATCTGGCTTTCCCATTGACTATGCTTATCAGAAGATCGCAAGAGGTGATCACATGATCCTGGGACCCAGGACAACTATCATAAATATGAGTCAGTTGCCAAGCATCTGAATTTTGATCATGTGACTATGGGGATGCAATTGTGGTAAGTGTGGAAAAAGTTATAAATCACTTTTTCAATGCTGTTGTAACTTTGAATGGTCACTAAATGAACTGTTGTAAGTTGAGTACTACCTGTATTAAGAGATCCTGTTATTTTGTAGAATATTTTCTGTCTTACAAAGGGAACATTCTTGATTATTCTACCCTGAAGTCATTACCCGAACGCATAATCTTAATTGTTGGAATTATTTTTTTCATTTTTTTCCTCTCAAGATGTGATGATTCTTTTCTTGGCATTGATCATGCATTTCTTTGCTTCAGGGTTGTCCCAAATTCCTTGCCATCTGGCTTCAGAGTGAACAGTTTCACAGTGGTAACCTGTGTCTCTCAAAACATCTTGGAAACCAGCTGAATCAGAATTTTAATAGCACAGCTTATGTTCCATAACATAATCCATAAGGGACGCGGTGGCTCAGTGGCTAAGACGCTGAGCTTATCGATCGAAAGGACGGCAGTTCAGCGCTTCGAATCCCTAGTGCCGCGTAACGGGGTGAGCTCCCGTTACTTGTCTCAGCTTCTGCCAACCTAGCAGTTCGAAAGCACGTAAAAAATGCAAGTAGAAAAATAGGGGCCACCTTTGGTGGGAAGGTAACAGCGTTCCATGCGCCTTTGGCGTTTAGTCATGCCGGCCACATGACTACAGAGATGTCTTCGGACAGCGCTGGCTCTTCTGCTTTGAAACGGAGATGAGCACCGCCCCCTAGAGTCGGGAACGACTAGCACATATGTGCGAGGGGAACATTTATCTTTACCTAAGTTCCATCCTTGGTTTTCTTCCTTCCTGTTGATCTCTTAATCTTTTTCTACAGAAGGTATTTGTCATTTTCTGAATAGAATATTTTCACAATTTTGCAATCCTGTTAATTGTACCAGAGATAATTTGCTGGTTCCATGTTTATAAGGAAGCAAGGAAACAAACAGGGGAAAAGGACATAGATTTTAAACATTCAACCAGTTTTGGCATTTTTTTGCTTTAATTTTAAAGGTAGCTGAGCTGGATGAGTAAGTTGACAGCTTATCTGCTCAGATCTAATTGGAGAAGACAGGTCAGCTGGTGTGCATCCATGTTCTCCAAACTGGGTGACTCTAGTAGAATAAGCTAGAGGAAGTAGGCACAGATAAGATCAATATCTTCTTTATGCGGAAGAGAACTACACATGTATCTCAAGACTAAAGACCAAGGATAGAGATTCTGTTTGAGTATTGATGAAATTCCTGGCTGAGCTGGCAGGCTGATGATCTCAGAAATGTTGTTAGAGATCCTAAGAGTGATGGCCCTAGGACAGGGGTGTCAAACTCACATCGTCACGGCAGCATCACGTGATGTATCGGGACTTTTTTCCCCTTCGCTAAACTGGGTGTGGGTGTGGCTAGCATGTGACGCATCCGGCCCATGGGCCGGGAGTTTGACAGCCCTGCCCTAGGAGATTTCAGTAACCATTCTGAGGCTGATTTTTTGGAGTATTTTGGGAGTTAAGAAGAGCCATGATAGACAGGACCATAGGGCCAACACCAGATGCAGGACATGTGTTCATTATGGTATTTGGTTCTGATCAGGGAATTGTACTGTGGGTGGGGATGTCTCAGATTTTTCCACTGTTGTGGGTGGAGCCGAGGTGGTGCAGTGGTTACAGTGCAGTACAGCAGGCTACTTCAGCTGACTGCTAGCTGCAGTTCGGCGGTTCAAATCTCACCGGCTCAAGGTTGACTCAGCCTTCCATCCTTCTGAGGTGGGTAAAATGAGGACCCAGATTGTTGGGGGCAATATGCTGACTCTGTAAACCGCTTAGAGAGGGCTGTAAAGCACTGTAAAGTCTAAGTCTAAGTGCTATTGCTATTTTCTATTTAAGGAATTAGGGATTGGAGCAGAACATATAAATTGGAGATGGAAGTCCTAGCCTAAAATCTGACCAGTTGTTGCCTAAAGCCTATCAGAAAGAAAACTCATTTTTCTCATGATTTCATGGCTGGCTGAGTGGCATTAAGGTCATGAGGAGGTTGAATTGTACCTCTGCTGCTGTTGCTTCGCAGACTTCTGTTCTAGAACTCCAAGAAACTTGTCACAACACCTTCAAAAATTTAAAAAAATGCAGATAAAATCCTCTTGTTTGTGTTGGTCTTGATGTTACATCATGTGGAGTCAATTATGGGTTTCTGCTAACTTTTCTTGTATGAACCTGAGCTCTCTTTCCCTCCTCCCCACACACACCCGTCATTCCTAGCGCTGCTTATTGTGGTGACCTCAGTTCCTTAAATTTCCAGGGATAACAAACATACAGATCAGAACTCCTGGCTTAAATTATAAATAACATTTGCAGACAATCAACTTAAAATACTAATATCATAATGATCAATCTTGGGATTCCTACCAAATTGTCCAAATCACCAGCCAGTCTTTATAAATTAATTATATCTTATGGCTCTTTAAATATCACTTGGGCAATTACAGGTTGTTAAATATATCTGACATTATGGACAAATTATTTGTTCTGCAAACAGTTAAGCAGATAGCAAAGTTGGTAAATAAGCCTCTATATATCCTATGTGGATCCCTTCATTTGTCTTAAGTGTGTAGTTTGAAATAGCAAACTCAACTACAACAATGTAGTTGTGAATAACAATGCTGCTTTGTTTATATGTGTTCAAAAGAAAAGTTCCCAGCCTATGGTTTACTCATATTATTCTGACAAAGTTCTTCTAATACAGCATTTTCATGTAACTCCTCTATTAAACTGCTTCCATCTTGTAAATCTCAGCTGGGTTTCAGTGGACAACAAAGAGCTTCACATCAGTGGTCTGTTTTTAATTAATTTCAGTTCATCTGAGATGACTGAGAATCATTCCTGATAAGTTGATCAATGAGTACCCCAAGGAAAAGCATGGCCCATTTATTTACATTTCTCCCAATTATTCTCTCTCTGCTGAGAATTGCAGTTTATCTTTCTCTTTGGGCTAAGAAAGGCAAGGAGAACAATAAAATACTAATGAGAGATTTCGATTGCGTTATTGGCAGCTTAAGCACTTTATTCCAGCAAGTTAAGTAAGAAGTAAATTTGAAATCACAGCTTTAGTACAAATATGACAGTCATAAACACATCATTTATTTACATAAAATTGTGTGGTGTGAGGAAGAGGATTTATTGGGGAATGGTCAAAGTGGCCAAGCACACTGCTATATACAGATAGTATATAGTAACAATACAGATAGTCTTCAACTTACGGCCACAATTGAGTCCCAAATTTTTCTTGCTAAGCAAGGCAGTTGTTAAGCGAGTTGTGCCTCATTTTGCCATCTTTTTTTTTGCTACAACTAAGCAATTGTTAAGTGAATCATGTGGTCATTAAACGAATCAGACTTCACCTATTGACTTTGCTTGCCAGAAGCTGGCTGGCAACGTTACAAATGATGATCACATGACCCTAGGACAGTGCAACTGGCATCAATACATGCCAGTTGCCAAGCACCAGAATTTTGATCATGTGACCATGGGGATTCTGCAAAGGTTGTGAAAGTCTGAAAAACGGTCATGAGTCACTTTTTTCAGTGTTGTTGTAACTTCAAATGGGTCACTGAATGAATGATTGTAAGTCGAGGATTACCTGTATTTCTTAACTAAGCTGTGGTGGCGCAGTGGTTAGAGTGCAGCACTGCAGGTTACTTCTGCTGACTGCCAGCTGCCTGCAATTTGGCAGTTCGAATCTCACTAGGCTCAAGGTTGACTCAGCCTTCCATCCTTCCGAGGTCGGTAAAATGAGGACCCAGATTGTTGGGGGCAATATGCTGACTCTGTAAACTGCTTAGAGAGGGCTGTAAAAGCACTGGGAAGTGGTATATAAGTCTGCTATTGCTACTAACACCACCATCTTTATAATAGGAAGCTCCTTTATAGCAAACTGAACTATTGAGCAAAATCATTTGCTTTCACACCATAGCAATCAAGGTTTGGGCACAGATACACCTTTTATGTCATCAGCTCATGGTCCTGCTATTGAATATGTCAGACCATGAATATGGGATTTCTACAGTTCTGATATTACTAAGCTGCAATATTTTCTTATGCGGCTGATTCCATACATATCAGTTAAGAACTAACATAGTTCATTTTGTTTTGGCTTACTGCGATCTGAGATTTGTATATCATGTTTTAAGCCACATGGAGTCACGTTGCTTAAAAAAAGAAGAAAGTTGAGCCAAATAACTGTGAATGACTGAAAAAATGGCAAGCAATCTAAAGTTCCGGAGTTGATATTTTACTGTAGAGGTTTCCGTTACTGCTCTTGATTTAAAAGGCATATTTAAAACTGCAGAAGATGAAATGCCTAAAGTCTGACTGTTGTTGGGACTGATGCATTACTTGATTCGACCAACCCTGTTATGGAAAGGAATAAAATTGCTCTGACCATAACTGCATGGAAGATTTGGTGAATTACAAATTGTATCTCAACCAGAGGTGGGTTCCTCTCGGTTCGGACCGGTTCACCCGAACCGGTAGCGACCCTCTGGTGACGTCATGATGATGTCACGGAACCGGTTCAGTCGGTGCCGGTCCGTGGGCGCCGCCATCTTTTTTTTTGGATTTTTTTTTTGGATTTTTTTTTCTGCGCATGCGCAGAAGCCGAGTTTCCGGCACTGCGCATGCGTTGCCATCTTGTTTTCGGTTTTTTTTTTTAAAAAAAATTTCTGTGCATGTGCAGAAGCCGAGTTTTTGGCACTGCACATGCGTCGCCATCTTGTTTTCGGCTTTTTTTTTTTAAAAAAAAATTTGCCCACAAGGCTCGGCCACGTGGCGCGGGAGGAAGCGAACTGGCAGCGAGGTAAGTTAGAACCCACCCCTGATCTCAACCTGTTCTCAAGCATAGAAAATCTGAATGCACAGAATTGGAATATTCATGGAACGCTAACATGAACAATTTTTGATCAAGGGATATTCTATGAGACAAAACAAAACCATTAAAAATAGACTTTCTTAAAACACAATAACTGTTCAAATAGAATTAAAGCCAAACTAGGCAGCTGCTAGTTTTAAGCTGTGGTGTGTAGCAATGTGTAATCTGATCTAAATGCATCCTCCCAACTGAAGACATTTATTTATTGATTGATTTGATTTCTATCTCAACAAGTGACACTGGGAAACGCAGACTCTAAAAAAAAACATTGCTCTAAGAAGCTGTAATTCATTTATACCATCATATTCATGAATATTGAGGAGCCCTTGCAGGGTAGAGCTGAGGAGTTTGTACAGTTTCTGATGGATAAAGTCGCTCAGATTCGGACGGACCTGGACTCTGATTGGGCAATTCCGACCAAGATGACGGGAACAGGTCTTAGTCCTATTGTGTGGGATGAATTTGAGCCTGTGACTCCTGAGGAAGTGGACAAGGCTGTAGGAGCGATGAGTTCCTCCACTTGTTTGTTGGACCCGTGCCCCTCCTGGCTGGTTTCAGCCAGCAAGAGGGTGACACAAGGCTGGCTCCAGGCTTTAGTCAACACATCCTTGAGGGAGGGGTCCTTCCCGCAACCATTAAAGGAAGTGGTTGTAAGGCCCCTCCTCAAGAAACCTTCCCTGGATCCAGCAGAATTAAAGAACTTTCGCCCAGTCTCCAACCTACCCTTTGTGGGAAGGGTTGTAGAGAAAGGGGTGGCATGTCAGCTCCTGCGGTCATTGGATGAAACGGATTATCTAGACCGTTTTCAGTCTGGCGTCAGGCCTGGCTAGAGCACTGAAACTGCTCCTTCCCGCAACCATTAAAGGAAGTGGTTGTAAGGCCCCTCCTCAAGAAACCTTCCCTGGATCCAGCAGAATTAAAGAACTTTCATCCAGTCTCCAACCTACCCTTTGTGGGAAAGGTTGTAGAGAAAGTGGTGGCATGTCAGCTCCTGCGGTCATTGGATGAAACAGATTATCTAGACCCTTTTCAGTCTGGCTTCAGGCCTGGCTACAGCACTGAAACTGCCTTGGTCGCGCTGATGGATGATCTCTGGCGAGCCCGAGATGGGGGT
>QLTV01012186.1:2926839-2943401 GCA_003457575.1 Thermophis baileyi | reverse complement strand
GACCTCCAAGGTCCCTTCCAATTCTGTTATTCTATTCTATTCTATTCTATTCTATTCTATTCTATTCTATTCTATTCTATTCTATTCTATTCTATTCTATTCTATTCTATTCTATTCTATTCTATTCTATTCTATTCTATTCTATTCTATTCTAATTCATGGGCAAGCCTAATAAGGGCTATTCAATTTAAAAACTCTTGGTTTTTCTAGGTCAGGGGCACCATGCTTCCAAATACGCATTCTAAGGAATAGGGACCAAAGGGTTATTTTTCCATTTTATGCTTGTGATCACTTCAGAGGAGTATAGTTCATCACTGTGAAAAACAAAATGCTGGATTAGGATGGACCTCAGCAGGGCTACCCAATTGTTATATTCAAGTTCTCCAGCATTGAGTAACATAAAGAATTAAAACTGTTTAAACAACAATGTAGGTCTTTAGCAGAAGTCAGACTGAATAGTCAGTATGGACTAGACCTTTATTTAAAATCAGGTTTAATCATCAATTCATTTATATGAACAATAAATGTAACAGTGAAATATCTAAAAGCTGAGCTGAAGACAGATCACTTTATAGACAATCTACTTGTGTTGTTGTTGAGTCTATACTAACTTGATAGTACTTGATCAGAAAGAAATGTGTTTATCAGATATTGGACACTCAGTAATATATTATAGAGGGAATTATAGAGGGAATTTAATGAAAAATCAGACAAAGCAAGTGTCATTGGCTTGTATGTGTCTTTCTTTTTTTTTTGGTAGGACTATGAGTAGCTACCTTATACCAGACTACCTTAGACTATTGGTCAAACTATTTTCAGTGGATTATGGATAGTGGATTTTTCTGATGGGGTTCAAACTGTAACTTTCTCAAGCTTTGTCTGGAGATATTGTCTCAGCTGTTCTTTTACAAAAAAAATTAGGCTTTATAACACAGGTATCAAATTGGCATTGTCATGTTGCCATCACATGATGTTTTGTGACTTTTCCCCCTTCGCGGAGCTGGGGTGGGCGTGGCCTGCATGTGACACATCTGGCTCGCGGGCCACCAGTTTGCCACCCCTGCTTTATAGAAAGATAGCAAATGGTTATGTATTTAACATACAGTACCATGTTTTCCCGAAAATAAGACCCTGTCTTATACTTTTTTGAACCCTGAAATAAGCGCTTGGCCTTACTGCCATGCACTCAAAAGCCCGATTGGGCTTATTATCAGGGGATGTCTTATTTTGGGGGAAACAGGGTATATTTTGTTGTGATATATTTTTGAAAGGAGGCAACAAGATCAGCATTTCTGAACGGTGTATCTCAATTGTCAAACAGCTTTTGACAATCTTTATCCAAACTGAATAGTTTATAGTTATGAAGTTATAACAAATAATCCCACAGCAAGCATTGCCATTGTGGAGAATTTGGGGAGTTGAAATATGGAGAGTGTCCAGGTTGGAGGTGACTGGCTTACAGTGAGTGAAGAAATGAGACATGTTTTCTACATCTCACTCACAGCAAAATGCCCTCAAAGGACGCTGTATCGTGGGAAAAGTTGGCATAGGAAACGTTGACATAATTATCTCCATAGAAATAAAAATTCTGTTCAGATAGTTTTCATTAGTTCATTCCCAAGGTTGTAATTATTATATATTCCCCATCCTCTATACCACCACTACCCAGAATTTCCATAATATCTTCCTTCTACATAGTGTTACTCTTACACATATTGTATATCTACAGTAGTGTCTTTATACTTTTTCCACCATTTTCTAATCTTTTGTTACTTAGGGTTTTTTCTGTAAGCATCATCTTATGACAAATTTTAGAAGAAATGACATGGTCTTGTAAAAATAACCCTGCCTGATTCCTTCAGGCTCACAGCTGCTTACCCTTATTCAGTGCAGTCAAACCAATAATGAAATTTGTTCTTCTGAGCATTACAAGCAGGGAAATTAACTACAATGACAAGTGAAAATAACAGTAAAGCATAATTTCACAGAACTGTAAACATCTACATTTTTGTTTTCAATTGATATTGTTTGCAAAATGATTGGCTCAGGATTTGGCATATTCTGTTTACATTGATATGCAATCATTATCAATAGTGAGTCTTCAATGTACCACAAAATGCAAGTTTTTCATTTTTGCAGATGATAACACCAGATGATGATGATTATAGAAGCATATTATTTCTTTTTAGAATTAAAATTTCTCCACATCTGCAATCATAAGTTACAGGCAGATATTGTAGTATTGTAGCATAAGAGAAACGTGATTAATGTATAATAGCTACTCTGAATTCAATACACAAAGTGAACACCTTATACCAGCAACAAGAAATGGCACTGTTTTGTTTTGTTTGTTTGTTTATTTCACATTCTTTTATGGTGCTTCAATCATTCCACTGTAAATATAGCATAAAATACATAAAATGTATTAGAGCAATACAAAATTAATCCAATTTTACCACAAGAGCTAGCAGCATATATTCAAAATAATAATGTAATTATTTTACACTAATGTAGAGAAGCTTTTTCACTGATGGTAAATTGATGTGAAGGTTTTCTTAAAAAGCAAATGCAAGTAAATAGGAGGTTATTATATAGATGGCTACAGAGGCCAAATTAACTGTCTTCCATATCTCCCAATAAGTTGAATTCCTGAACCAAATGACTTGGTGTGATGGAAAAATAATTAGATATGGAAAGTAGAAAAAGTTAAAATTATTTTTTTGCTGTTTTCAGAAAATCTAAATTTAAAGCTGTTATTTTATGATTGTGTTCATTTTATTCTGTTGATGATCAATTCCATAAGTTGAAGAAACAGATTATTTGTTTGTTTGTTTGTTTATTAATTATCTTACATGATAGAAACAGTTATTGAACATATGTTCCTTAGGAAAAATATGAGAACATTAAAGAAGTCTGTCTAATGCAATGTTACTGAGCAATGTTACTGAGAAAGTCTTTCCATATTTAACACATGCTGCTGTGTCATTCTGTTCTGTGATTTTAATGTTACGTAAAATCTCATTTGAAGCTTTCTCATGCAGATTAAATTCTTTAATTCTTTTTCTTCTTGTAACATTTATTCTGTATTTGAAAAATTCCTACTTTTGTAATGTGAAGCCTAGTGCTCTAGCCATATTTGATGGTAAAGAGTTAGTTTTTGTTTTGAATTTGGGATTGGCATAAAGTTGGTTGCAAAATGAATTTGGTTTTGAGAAAGGAAGCAAGTACACCCAGTTGTCTTTATCCATTGTCCACTACTGAAAAGAGGTTGCTCCCGTGGAATTGCAAATATATACAGATGTCTACATGACTAGCACATTTTTATCCTAGCCAGAATGAATTTAGCTCTAAAATGATCACTCTAAAGCCTTTGTAAATTGTCAGCATCTCAGGACTGACCAGTTAGTTAGAATACTATCTGGAGACTTCTAATGATAGTTGTGTTTATTTAATTGGCTTATTATTTGTTAATTTATTAGCTTATTGTATCTTTATGCTGCCAATTCTCATAGGAAATTTGTCTGCCAGTATGGCTAGAACCCTGCCAGAGAATTACCACCTTGTTGTGGCTGGAAGTCTTAATAGCTCCAGTGACCCTGAAAATAATGTGATCTCTTGGTAGGATCACTCTTTTTTGTAAAATTCATGGAGGAGAATGAAGTGAAGCAAAAGGTCAAGGTAATCTTCAGCAGTATAAGAACAGTTCACAGCCATAAATGAGAGCAACTCACCTTCCCAGGAACTCTGAAATCATACATAGAAGAAGATTATAATAAATCACTTATTTATAGTTGTGAAGAAAGTTGCGTAGACACTAAAACATTGGGTGTTGGATAATGAGAACTCCTGCTCAGAAAGCACTTCTCTAGTTCCTCAGGAAGAATATTAGATCTTCATGAGTAAAATTGGAAGTGATGATACAACCAAACTGAAATGTAATCCTTTTTGGAACTATACTTAAAGAAGAGTTCTTTGGTTTACAAAGAACAGTTGAAACATGGAAGATATAAGCATGAACCAAGGAGGATTTGATGTCATAAAAATGGAACTGAAGCGTACTATGTATTTTAGAAATAAATGAACTTACTGTAGATGAACAAGAATAGGTCACATATACAGTCCAGAGTTGAAATATTAAGACTATGTATTATGTTTAGCAATTATACAGATTAAAGTTAGAAGATTTAAGATACTAAGATGTCAGAAACATTGTAAGATCAATGTAAGGAACAGATTTAAAGAGAACCTGAGGAGTTTTGGGGTACAGGTAAGAAGCACTGTAAAAATTGAAGCAGAAAACAATACTTTTTTGGGGGGAGGGGGGAATCCAAGTTACTTTCAGACCTTGCAGTTATTAAAGCAAGAGAAACAAAGTAAAAAGAATAGGCGAATAATAACAATCATAAGCAGAGGAAAATAATAAAAGAAAATGTTTTAAGAATATTAAAGAAATCACAAGAAAATAGGGGTAAGGTAGGGCAATTCCAGAAGTGTGGGAAAGATGTAATGGAGACAGAAGTCCATTTACAAATAGGATTATGGAGCAACAGAAACCTTTGCAGAGACAAGATCAATTCAAGAATCCAATCTACTATAAAACAAGGCAAACAAAGCAATAAACCATGCATCAAATAAAAAAGTTCTAACTGTGTATGAAATTTCACTCAGCTGTTTAAAACCACATGAGAAGAGACTAACTGCTTTATGTCAACAAATATGGAACAAGACTTCTGTGTGGCCAAGAGATTGAAAAGATTGATGTATTTACCTTTACTGAAGAAGGGAGTTGTAAGAGAGAATGAACATTATCTTCCTATTGCATAAATCTTCAGACAAGGATGGTTTGCTTGACATCTTACAAAGAAGAATTGAGCATATATGAGAGAAATGGCAAATAAATAGTTTCAGGAATGTGGGCAAGACTGGTTTAAAGTTTAAAAAAATCCTAGAAAAAGGCAAAAGTAATGTACATCCATACTGCCCTTTCTCTGAAATCACAGCTTACAATGTTTTTTGGTGTGGAGACAAACCATTCATTTTGTCCCACAAGAGCAACCTAAAAGTGTATGGAAGTTGGTAATGAAAGGCTGAACTCAACTCAAAGGAATTGAATTTTTTGAATTATTAGAGCTGGCATACATGCCAATCAGTTATCCCTTGCGAAGTGTATGCAAATCTTTTATTTATTTTATGTTTATGTGTAAATGACAGTACATGCAAATGTGTCCTATCAAGTTTTTTAAATTAATTTTTATTAAAATAAGTTTTTACAGAATCAAAACATTAAAAGGAAAAAGAAAATAAAGTAAAGTAAAAGCAAGGTGGTAGAAAAAGAATGAAGAAATGAAAGAGAAAGGAGAAAAACAGAAAACAAAGAGAAAGACAAAATATAAAGAAATGACTTTTGTTCTCCTTTAGAGCAGTTATAAATGCATTCAAATTTTATCCCCCCTCTCTAAAGTTACATCATAACTCCCTTCTTCCCATAATCTACCCACAAATCATCAAACCCATAAAGACTCAAATCCAAGTGCAAATAATAGATATAAAATTAATTCTAAAACTATGGAACTTGGATGTTGGAATGTAGTAATAGTACTCTGTTCAGGGATCCTAGCAAAGTCAATTTTTAGGACCTAACATTCTCCATTTAATTATATTTTGATCCAAGTCAGGAAAAGAATTCTATCTGTGGCTTACAAATCTACCTGCATCTGTCCCATCTCTTCGTAGTAACCTGTCATCCATTACTTCCCTTATTATATATTGTAATCAACATTTTGATTAGCAAATATATTTTGAGATTTGCTAGCAAAAGATAACTTTATGAAACCTGGCCTAAATTTTTATTTTATTGCTGGTAGAAGAAGAATATTATAGCAGTGACATGTAATTCTAAATATACTAATCCATTTCCATTTATATTTTAACATCTCTCAAATGTGATTGCTTCTATTTAAATACACATTTGCAGTGGGTAAAGACAATCGCTCAGTTTATTAGGCTCTCAAAGTCAAATGTAGAGGCTCTATACAGCAACAACAGCTGCTGCGTGACTCCACATAGAGTGTTAGCGAAGACAAAGAAGTGAATTTTAGCAATTAGTCATAATTCGCATGCCTTCCTCCAGATAACCAAGATGACAAGCTAAGCAGACCAGCCTCTTAACAATATGAAATCTTAATTGAAGTTCAAAGACGTATTCGCCTACAGCTTTTAATTTCTATGAAGATGTAAGCAAGATATAGAAATGTGCATAACTCTTTCTGTTAGTTTGCATTCAATTATTTCTATTCTAAGCTAATAATTGTCATATTATTTAAATTGGTTTGAAAAAAGATGCAGAAGAGATAAATGTAGTAAGGACACGAATTCTGGCTAATTAAACTCTGCAGTATATGTATATATGCATAGTAGAAAATTTGTGAAAACTAATCCCATGTAGACTGGAGTGTTGGAAGAGGATCTCTCTTTGATCTTATGACTACACAAGAGAATGACAAAGGAAGTGCAAAATAATGTGTATGGTGGCAAAACAAACATCTCAAAGCAAAAATACTAACAATGAATCCCAAAAGTGCTTTTTCAAGAGACAACTGGACTTTTTTGTTTTTTTTTCAAGACGTTTCACTTCTCATCTAAGAAGCTTCTTCAGCTCTTGGATGAGAAGCGAAACATCTTCAAAGAAAAACCAGAAAGTCCAATTGCCTCCTGAAAAAGCACCTTTGGGCAATCATGACCTGGATGACTGAGAATCTCCATAGACAATAACAATGAACGTTCTAATTGGGTCTCACCTACCTTTGAACATCTACATAGGAAAAAGATCATGGAAGGCTTAATAGCAGCATGATCATGGAATATTCCGCATAGTGCACAGAGATATCTATGGCTCAGGGTTGTTGTTGTTTTTTTTTTTAAGTTGTACATGGCTGGGATTCCACCTTAAGATTACTATTACTGAGCTGGAAAGAGATTGGTAAATAAATAATAAAGATCATAATCTTTCTTCTACATATATAAAAAAGGCTGTATGTATGTATGTCCAGCATAACTCTGGAATGCCTCAAGCAATTTCAACCAAACTTGGTACACAGATGACTTACTATCTGAAAACAAATACTGTGGGGGTAAGACACCCCTAGCACCCCTAGGTGTGTGTGTGTGTGTGTGTGTGTGTGTGTGTGTGTGCCAGCATAACTCTGGAATGCTTCGAGCAATTTCAACCAAACTTGGTACACAGATGACAGGCCTGCCACGCCTCCGCCACTCAGCTCAACTGCCTGTCCCTGGCAGCAGGGCCAGTGAGCGCCACGCTGTCGGCCCCCTCTTGGGTGTGGCGGAGGCCCCCGGACACCGTCAGGGGGTGCTCTGCCGGAACTCGCGGAAGTTGCTCAGAAACCACTGCGGTGCCGAGGCTCCCATAGCAGCCAGAGGAAGCCGAGCAGGAGGTGGCGGTGGGTCTCACCCGGGGCTGCACTGCGGCCACCCTGTTGGGATGGACAGCCGGCATGGAGGGAACTGAGCATCGCTCATGGACGGCCAGACGGAGCCTGCCGCGATGGAGGAGCTGTGGCTGCTCAACGCATCGCTGCTCTGCCGGCCAGAGAATGGCTCATCGCACAGCTTCTGAAATGGCACCAGCGACGGCTGCGAGGCTCCCCACAGGTCCGGAGGTGAGGCTCCCCGCAGCCTCACAGATGACTTACTATCTGGTACACAGATGACTTACTATCTGGAAACAAATACTGTGGGGGTAAGAGGATAAATAAATACCCAGGCAACGCCGGGTTATCAGCTAGTGACACATAAAGACAAAATACTCTCTGTCTCTCTCTGTCTCTGTCTCTGTCTCTCTCTCTGTCTCCCCCCCTCTCTCTCTGTATCTGTTTGTGTGTATGTGTGTGCGTCTTTGTTAGTCTTTGACTTATGACCACAGTTGAGACAAAAATTTCCATTGCTAAGCAAGGTGATTGTTAAATGAGTCACACTTGATTTTACAACATTTTTGCCGCAAGTGAATTACTGCAGTTGTTAAATGAAACACAGTCATTAAGTGAATCCAGCTCCCCCCATTGACTTTGCTTGTATTCCCATGTATTTACAATGGCTGTGGCATCCCAAGGACATATGATCACCATCTACAACCTTCCCAGCTGGTTTCCAATAAGCAGTCAGTGGGGGAAGCCAGATTTGCGTAACAACTACATGATTCACTTAAGAACTGCAGTAATTCACTTAACAACCATGGCCAAAAAAGGTTATAAAGCTAGGTGCAAATCACTTAACAATTGCTTTGCTTAGCAAAGGCCCAATTGTGTCGAGGATTACTTGTAGATCTCTTCTGTTAGCTTACAAACGAAAACATGATGGGCTCTATAAATTCATAAATAACATGGACAAAATTTCCATTTCCATTATCCTTTCCTACGTTCACCTTTCATGCCATGCTAAAACTCATAGTCATTCAATAAAATTGATTGTGCTAGAAAGTTCAAGATAAAGGGAATGAATACATATATAAAATCAATTTCTTCTAGATATGGCAATAACCTTTACTTTATGAAAATGAGGGCTGCTGGCTCATTCATTTGAAAAAAAAAATCAAAGTTGCAGCATTTTTCTTAGTTATGATTGTTATTTATTTTAACTTCCGGACTGATCTCTTGATACATTTTGCACAGTTCTCTTTCTATAGACTATCTCCAACAGAGCTGAAAACCACATCGAAACCATAACAGAGTAAGAAAGAACTTTTTACTTACGTTTGAAACAAGATGAAAGAGTTTTAGCTCTTTTTATTCTGGAGGATATATCAGACAATTTATTCAAAGCCTGAGAATATTTCACAGCTAGGATATAGTGATAGTTTGCTTGGAGTGATAATAGCTTATCACAATGGGTAGTTGCTGTAGAGGTTAGCTCCAGGAGCATCTTTTCCGATATTCAATAAGAATGTTGGTCTATACAAGCCTTATAAAAATTGGGCATTTAACAGTTGGCTACTGATGATACCACCACTGAAAAACATTATCATAGTTCATGAGAAATGAAATGAAAATTGCTCCTGTGGAATTCGTGTTCATCCAATTGTACCTGCCAGTATCTCTTTATAGTGTTACTATCAGCTGATGAATTCTTAACAGAATAACGGAGTTGGAAGGTATTATGGAGGTCTTCTAGTCCAACCTCCTGCTGAAGCAGGAGACCCTATATCATTTCAGACAAATGGCTTCTTAAAAACTTCCAGTGATGGACCACCCATGACTTCTGAAGGCAAGCCATTCCATTGATTAATTGTTCTAACTGTCAGGAAATTTCTTCTTAGTTCTAGGTTGGTTTAGTTCTTGATTAGTTTCCATCCATTGCTTCTTGTTCTGCCTTCAGGTGCTTTGGAGAATAGGTTGATCTTGTGGCAGCCCCTTAGATACTGGAACACTGCTATCATGTCACCCCTAGTCCTTCTTTTCATTAAAGTAGACATACCCAATTCCTGCAACTGCTTTTCATATGTTTTAGACTCCAGTTTCCTAATCATCTTTGTTGCTCTTCTCTGCATTCTTTCTAGAGTCTCAACATCTGTTTTATATCATGGTGAAAAAACTGGATGCAATATTCCAAGTGTGGTCTTACCAAGGCATTGTAAATGATCTTCAGGTGATCTTGATTGTATCCTTCTTGTTAATGCAGCCTAGGACTGTGTTAGCTTTTTTGGGGTCTGCAGGATATCGCTGGCTGATATTTAAGTGATTGTTCACTAGGACTCCAAGATCCCTCTCATAGATACTACTATTTAGCCAGGTACCACCAATTCTACACCTTTCCATTTGATCTTAGAAATACTTCATTACTGTCTCAACACTGAAACCGACTTAGGTTGCCTTAAATGTCCTAACATTGGACAATAGCAATAGCACTTAGACTTACATACCACTTCACAATGCTTTACAGCCCTCTCTAAGCAGTTTACAGAATCAGCATATTGCCCCCAACAATCTGGGCCCCCATTTTACTGACCTCAGAAGGATGGAATGGCTTGAGCCATTCAGAATCGAACTCCTGGAGTGAGCAGTGAGTTAGCCCTGCAGTACTGTATTCTAACCACTGCGCCACCCCGGCACAATGGTACCAGGAATGTGTTTGCTAAAAATGTGGGCTCCAGATGGCTACCCTGTGCTCCTCAAGTTATTGTACCTTGCTTAAGATATTATCTGGTCATCTACTGTATATTGAATACGTTTGTTCAGCTTCGGTAAATGACAAGAGATGCTATCCTGCTCTTTGACTCTGTAGAAAGACTAATTTTGAATTTGGTTAACCACTCTTCTTTTATATCCTGAAATCAAATCAGCACATGTGGCAATAGAAGTGGAATAATGACTATACTAAAGGCTTTGAAATTAATGCACCAGCCTGAAAAAGCAGTATTTCTCTTCCCAGTATTTTCTCTTTATAAAATACATGATTAAAATCTATTTCCAGTATTTTTTTCAGAATCTAGACATGTTTAGTGAATATTCAACAAATGGGCAGTTTTGTAGGTGGCAAACTTTGGTAAAGATCCCTCCAGGATTTTTTTCCCTTCCTCATTTGGGCTGTTCTTTAAGTTCATTGCTGTCTGTAATCTTTCTTTAAAATTCCAGTGTGTTTAGAGGCTCATCTGGTTTCATAGGAGAAGCTTCACATGAACAGCTTCCCCCCCCCTTCTTTGTAATCATTCTCAAGGGTTTTTGTGGCATTTCACATGCTGAAGAGAAACTGAGTAAGACTTCATGAAAATTAGTGTATGAAAAGCCTATATGTTCCACCAAATAACTTGGGACAGACTGTTTTTTAAACCAGTGTTTAGATGTGTTCATGGAATGGAATACATGTGAAATTACAAGAAAGGTATATGTTCCAGCAAAAACGATTAGGTCCCTGGGACAGACTGTGTTTTTAACCAGTATTTTGATTATTTCTGGAATGTACTCATGAAATTATTAGAGAGCTTCAAAGAGAATGCATAATTTTTTTGTAAAGATTGGAAGGAAAATAAGGAATACTATCCTGAGGAAGAAGTAAGGAATGGGAAAATAGCAATCGGAGAAGGAAGAGAAGGGATGTATGAATCTGTAAGAAAAATACCATTTGGTAGCAGACGGAACACTGTTTTATTGCTATTTGGTCATGAAAGTCAGCCTCTGCATTCATTTGAATGTCTTGCCTACAAACAGTAAGACAGAATCTCAAGGTTGGTTTATGAAATATATAAAGTATTGCATGCAGTGGCTTTTGAATTGCTTTCAGCATCTCTGAGAGTTTTTATTCATTCTTGCTGTGTAAAAAGAAGTTGGAAACATTCAAAAGTGCTACTCTACTAATTCCCTTTTTTAAAGAATGTCATGTCGTTGTTTTGGTGCCATTTTGATTCCTAGTTTATGTGCTGCCTTCATTATTGCTGTGGCTGTGGTTGATCTTTGTCTTTTGCTAGATTTTAATGTATTACCATTTTCACTGTAATACAGTGAGATCATACAACAATTAACGAACTGAAAACCAAACTGGTAAAGCCATCTCACCATTCTGCAATCATTTAAAAGCATTTTTATACTTGTTTACATCTATTTTTCCAAAAAGAAGTGCAGAGATGATAATAACAAAATAGTTGACACAGTAGGTAAAATCCAAATTGTCTTGATATGAGTGTCAGATAATTAATTGTTACAGTTGACTTTCTATTAAGGTGCTAATCGGTGTTTTAATGTACAAGCTAGCCATTGGGTGCTTGCCAAATCTTCATTATTAAGTAGGCATGTTTTTTATTGCATATTGTTTTAACTGATTTGTAAATTAATCAGATAAATGCAATTATTAAATTATTTAGAAGAAATAAACAACAAAACACCAGATCCTATGACTTTTTTTATTATCCTATTTTTGATAAAATAAAATGAGTGGATCGAGGAAGAAAACAGTGTTTTTTTAATTTATCATTCTTTGTCAACTTACAAAAAATAATGTATTTGCAACTTGTGTTTGTTAAATAAAGCTGAGAACTGAAGATTTAACAGGACAAAGATTTCACATGCAATAAATAGCTCACCTTCTGTTTTTCTTTTTGGAAATATAGCTAGTCCTCAACTTACGACCACAGTTGAGCGCAAAATTTCTGTTGCTAAGTGAGACAATTGTTAAGTGAGTTTGCCCCATTTTATGACCTTTCTTGCAACGGATGTTAAGTGAGGGACTGCATTTGTTAAGTTAGTAACATGGTTGTTAAGTGAAACTGGCTTCCTCATTGACTTTGCTTGTCAGCAGGTCGCAAAAGGGGATCGCATTACTCCATGACACTGCAACCGTCATAAATATGAGTCAGTTTTCAAGTATCTGAATTTTGACCACGTGATCATGGGGATACTGCAATGGTCATAAGTGTGAAAAATGGTCAGAAGTCACCTTTTTCAGTGCCGTTGTAACTTTGAACGGTCATTAAATGAACTGTTGTAAGTTGAGGACTACCTGAATTAAGAGATCCCCTGTTATCCTTTTTCAAACCGATGCTTTCCAGATACTGTATTGTATAACTCCCATTAACCCCATAGAGCAGGGGTGTCAAACTCGATTTCATTGAGGGCCGCATCAGGGTTGTGTTTGACCTCGGAGGGCTGGGGTGGGTGTGGCCAGGGTGGGTGTGGCCAGATCAACGTCATTCCTGTTGGGGGCGCTGGTGGTGGCCCGAGTGCTCTGCCAGCAAAAACAGGCTCCCGAGCTCCGTTTTCGGTTGCCACTGCCCCCTGCAACCCTCTGCCAGCGAAAACGGAGCTTGGGAGAGGGTTGCAGGAGGCCGTGGCAGCTGAAAACGGAGCTTGGGAGCCTGTTTTTGCTGACAGAAGCACTACGGGCCGGTCCTTCGCTGTTTCCAGGGTGGCCCCACGGGCCAGATCTAAGTAACCCGTGGGCTGGATCTGGCCCCCGGGCCTTGAGTTTGACACCCCTGCCATAGAGGGAGCAGGGCCAATTGGGGAATGGCACATTTTTCTCTTTTGTAAAACGTTTTGTCCCTTGGCTTAAAAAAGAAAAACTATCTTAGATGTAAATTTGTTTATAATATTCTTTTTTCTCTAAAAAAACTATAACAAAAGAACTGTAGTACCCTAGATATATATTAACATGGAAGAAAGTGTTTTAAAACTTCTTTTTTAACCTGTGAGATTTCATTATAACAGCTCCTTAATTCTACCGGGTTTGGGTTTAGTATATTTATTATATTTGAGGCCATTGAAAGATTTAGCATTATTCCTGCACGTTATCTGAAACAAAAAAGCAAGTAATCAATACAGAAGAAATATATCTAATTGGCTAATTAAAAAAACAAAATCTCTGGACAGAAGCTCTACTGCTGCTTTCCATATGGTGGTTTGTAATACAGAAATGGTTTCCCATTATCTCATTGCAGGATGTTTCCGCCCCCTCCCCCTTTTATCAGTCTAGCTGATATATCTTGGTATTTTCTGGTGGTCTCCTATCAAAATACTAATAATACAAATCAGGTTTTAGTCCATTTAGCTTTCTGGATTTAGCCAGGATCAACTAAATACGATTGCCATCTAATTGTGGACTTGAAAGTCAACTGTGGAAAATCAAATCAGAAATAATTCAGAAGCATTATGAAGGCATCCAGTTATATTCTGAAATAAGAATCCTCACAGTAAGACTGTAGAAAGTATGGCTGATGAACAGTTAAACTTCAGTTTCCAAATAAAACATTTGTATGTCATATATTTGTTATTTGGTAGCAAATTTCCCCAGAGAAGCGTCAGGCACATCCTTGGAGAATTGTCCAATATATATGTTTGGACAAAACAATCTTCTCTTTACTGATTTCAGATCAGAGACCTCAGAACATTAAAGCTAACAATATGACAGTACTCCACGGGAAACCCAATGATTTATAATACATGTTCTAAATATTTGGTACTCCACTCACATGGGTAAATTTCTTGAAGCAATATTTCTTTAAATATTATACAATGATAACGTTTCTGTACAAATAAGCTCTTAAGAAAAGAATAATATCATGCTCACATGATGTTTGTTTATTTATTTATTTATTTACTTAATTTAGGAGTTTTATCCTACCTTTATTATTTTTATAAAAAACTCAAGGCCGACAATATATCTAATATTCATTCCTCCACCTTTTTTCCCTACAACAATAACAACAGAGTGAGGTGAATTTGGCTGACAAATAGAGTGACTTAGGCTTTCGTGCAGGGGTGGGTTCCAACTTACCTCGCTGCCGGTTCACTCCCTCCTGCGCCGCGTGGGCGCGCGTGTGCTTTGCACGTGCACGCATGTGCAATAACAAAAAATCTGGGGGAAAAAAGCCAAAAAAAAGGATGGGGCCACATGCACAGTGCCGGAAGTTGGCTTCTGCACATGCTCAGAAGGAAAAAATTTAAAAAAAAAAATTCAAATTTTTTTTTTTTAAAAATCAAAAAATTCAAAAAAAAGATGGAGGCCCCCATGGACCGGCACAGACCGATCCGGTTCGGTGATGTCATCGTGACGTCACCAGCGGGCCGCTACCGGGAGGAACCCACCCCTACTTTCATGCCTAAGATAGAATTCAGTTTCCTGGTTTCTAGTTTGGCTCCTTAACAACTAGACAAAACTGGCTCTCAAAACAAATCAAGCAATGTTAGAACAAATATCTCACAATATTTGGAATGCATGGAGTAGCAAGTCTTACTACTATGACCATGGAAGGGAAAAATACACATAAGCAGAAAAAAACCTTTAATGATTTACCAAGCTGGAGGTGATATTGACTTGTCCACCTACTGGGGCTTCTTTGTTACATGAATGGAAGTAAAGTCAGTGTTGAATGTGCCCTCCAATGTTAGAGACAAAATGTTCTATATTCAAAAACATTTTTATTAATCGCAACACAGAAGCACAGGCATGCTATAGCCAAAAACTATCAACCGCTGGAGCATAAGATTCCAGTTTGGGATCAGATTATAAAGGCTCTTTTCATGTAACATTTTTGGGGGGGGGATATGTTTTCAAATTTGAGCAGATAGCATGTTCAAAGAAAGTAACCATTAAGCCAGGAGTCTCGGAGTGAAGTGCTATGTCACTTCGAGGACTTCTGCATTTAGAAGGCCACTTCACTCGATAAAGCAGCAGAAGTATTTTTTGGACATGATTGATACTTTCAGCAGTGATTTCTTATGGGCATTTTGATCACTTCATAAACATCCCTTCAAATGATCCATGTAGTCCCCCCCCCCTTATAGTGTTATATCATGCGAATACAAAATAGTTCCCCCCCCAAAAAAGAGTGCTGGCTGCATTCATCAAGAAAGGAAATGTGGTGCGGATTTACCAATGATGGGACTTGCAAAACGAAGCGTTTCTTCATTTCTTTTGCCCTCTTTTTGGCAGTTTGATGTCTGTTATGAGCTTTTGCCTATGTAAAACATGTTCTATAATAGATGGGCTGAAAAGCTGTAGTTGGCAAACATGCCGTACATTAATTCATGCATATAAAGATCTCTGGAGGATATGAAAGAAGGAACAATCTTTTCATTTCCTGATAGAAAATACTAAACAGATGATAAAAAGCTAAATAGTCAGGATGTGGAATTGCTTCAAGAGTTCTAGTTCTCTTTGATTTCTTTGTTATTATTGATTCAGTAATTGTAATTTGAAAAGCAGTTTTGGGTCTCTTAGAGACAGAAGTGTAATATCAGAAAGTAATATAATGGAAAAGTAAAACTGCCTAAAGTCTTTCTTGTCACTGGGGAAATAGTCAGACTTTCCAAATGTAAACATGAGAGGTGCACAAGAAGAAGATATGGGTGTGTCTCCTTCCACCCTTCTGGATTATGTATGAAAAAAATGTCATCTCAAGCATTGCAGCAAAATGAATATGCAATCTTCAGGGACTGAAAATAAAGGGTATTCCATGCTACCAAACTATCAGAAGTTCCTGTCCCATTTTTTTCTGATAAAACAACCTTCATTTGCAAGAACTGAATATTTATGAGACACAGCTTTTAGGCATATTTGCAGATGTGTAACATACTCCCCAAATAAATATTTTATAAGCATTTACAAGGTTATGCATTGTAGTTTTATTTTCTCTGCATCATTTTAGGTGAGCAAAGTGCAGTATAGCCAAACACCGAGTTCCAAAGCTCTGGCTTTCTTTAAACAAACAAGAATAAAATAAATTTGAAAAACTAACATAGCAAACTTGTTTTAAAAGAAACTATTTGTTATGTTCTAACTGTTTCAACTGTGTTGCATGGTTCCAACCAGGTCCAGCGTTTGAGCGGGAAAAAGCTCAAACGCTATTGGCTGGTCTGTCTGACAGCTCCCTATAAAAGGGCAAGCTGTCAGACTGCTCTTTGCTGGTTGCTTACACTAGAGCTGAAATAAAGAGCTGCTTTGGAAGTCTGTCTCCTGTCATCTCTACCCACTATCTAACAGTGGCGACGAGGGCTTGGGCCAGGAGAACTGTGACTAGCTTCTTCAGCACTTTCAACCAGCCAGGCAGACATCTTCCTGCC
>QLTV01012186.1:2903433-2915321 GCA_003457575.1 Thermophis baileyi | reverse complement strand
GGATAAGGGAAAAAGGATATAGAATTGAAAAAAATATTCTACAAAGATTTTTTTTTTTTTACAAAATTTGGAAATTAAGCACAGTCAGCCTTGTTTGTAATCAGATGGAGAACTGGCTAGAACATTATGGGATGTAGATTAGTTTGGGAAGTTGAAAAAAGTTCCTAAGACAACAATGAATAATGGAGTCCTTAGTGCTTTCTGAGCTTGGTTTTTTGCTTTCAGATGTTTCATTACTTGACCTTATACTTCCCTTCCCTTCCCTTCCCCTTCCCTTTCCCTTCCCTTCCCTTCCCTTCCCTTCCCTTCCCTTCCCTTCCCTTCCCTTCCCTTCCCTTCCCTTCCCTTCCCTTCCCTTCCTACAATTCTATAAATCTGTACAAAAGTAACTTTAAGGGAGTTCCTCTCCTCTCCTCTCCCCTCCTCTCCTCTCCCCTCGGGGTGGGTTCTAACTTACCTCGCTGCCGGTTCGCTTCCTCCCGCGCCGCGTGGCCGCGCCTCATGCGCAGTGCAAAAAAACCCAAAAAAATTCCACAAAAAAAGCCAAAAACAAGATGGCGACGCATACGCAGTGCCGGAAACTCGGCTTCTGCGCATGCGCAGAAAAAAAATAACCCGGAAAAAATTCAAAAAAAAAAAATTCAAAAAAATTTCAAAAAAAAAGATGGCAGTGTCCACAGACCGGCACCGACTGAACCGGCTCCATGACGTCATCGTGATGTCACTAGCGGGTCGCTACCGGTTCGGGCGAACCAGTCTGAACCGGGAGGAACCAACCTCTGCCTCCCCTCCCCTCCCCTCCCCTCCCCTCCCCTCTCCTCTCCTCTCCCCTCCTTCATGTAGCAGGGTACCAGGTGGACAGATTATTTTTTAGGCAAGTTGGTACTCTGATTTAATAAGAACCCAACAAATCAATGGAAGTCAAGTTTATCCTCTTTACCACTAGCAATTTGGCTTGTGTTGCTCATATGAAATAGAAGATAAAATATGTACTTTATCCACATTAAGTAAATACATGAATATAAGAGAGGGCTGGAAATTATTTTCTTGCTAGTTTAAGGACCTGAAGGTTAAAAAAAAATGGTACTTTAGTTTGCATGTATTGCCTATCTCTTAAAAACATATTTAGCTAGATATTAAATTCTTAATTTCCAATTTTTATCATATTTCTCAAGCAACCATGAGGTTTTTATTGATGGTAATATTTCAAATGAGCCATATCTGCTCTGTGAACTTCTTTCTTTGCCATGCTAATGGAAATGCCAAGTTTCTGATCAAATGTATATGAAAAGCCCTGGGAATTAATTATTGCAATTATCAACATAGGGGAATTGGAATGCAGATCTATTAAAAAGTGAGCTGTTAATTTGTATTAAACTGCCGATTGCTAGGTCCTGAACCATAAAAGACTAAGTAAGAGCATGACCTCATTGGAAAAAGCCAGATTTCAATAGCTGGCACAAAATTTACAGATCTATTGTGTGAAGGACATACTAATTAAATGACTTTAAGTGGAGAATAATGACTTTGTGGGAAATCATTTGTCAAAGATGAGCTACTAATATTAAGGAAATATTATGTTTTATAGTATTGTCTCTATACAAAAGAGACAATTTACACAGGCTATGAAAAGAGTAGAAAAAGATCTGTTCTCTTGTTATAATCCTATAATAGGATTCTGCAAACCAGGATCTTAAAGGTTCTACAGCCTCCTCCTTTTCTCCAGGGAATGGTATCACCTCTCAAAATAAGGTATGGCTTTGGGTCATGGACATTACTATAAAAAAAACTAGCTAGAGCTGCCTTCCTCTATTTTTTCCCACTGGAAGAAATGGAGGAGGTTAAAGATCATATATTTATTTAATTTTGAGATTGTTTCTTGTTATGTCATAACCATGTAAATTTAACAGTCAGGGAGAGGGAGAAAGAGACAGACAGAAAGACAGACAGACAAAAAAGTTCCTACTACTGGCTAATAAAGTTCATTAAGCATACTCTCCATATTGCTACGGATTAACTGGTTGAGAATAATCTGTTATTCAGTATATGCTTTTAGGGCTACCCTACCTATGCTACAAATCTCTGGAGTACTATTAAAGCAATTTTTGTATCTCTTTGCTGGGATCTACTGACCTACCATTCCATTTTTTATTTTTTTATTTTGCACTCCAGATCTGATAGCCATACATAAATTCCTCATCAAGCAGCATATGTCAGGCTGTATACTGGGATTTGTGAAAATAGCTTTCACAGTAAGAGGGGTGGAAGTTCAGTTTACTCAGACTCTCAAGAAATTATAGCAGCCATCCACAACTTCTAGAGACATTTCTCAAATCATTTCCCTGTTGACACAAAATATAAAACTAAGATGGCATTTCAATTTTAAATGAACACTGGGGAGAGGAATGCTGCTAACTGCAGTTTCCTGACGTGATTATCATAAGGACGGGTTCTCCTCAGGGGTCTGCTTGGGAGAAATTCCATTAGCTGCCTTTTCTCTCATGGTTTTTTAAAGCCTTCTGAACTGTGGATGCCTTTAATCGGACCAAGCTTAAGTGAAGGAAAAGCTGACGCTAGAAGCCACCTATTTGTACATTTGATGAAATCTTACTCTGTAATAAAACTTTCATCCCAATGGTGCCACATTTTATTATCAGCTTTGATCAAGTAATTTGCCAAGTCATAGGGGAATTCCAGTAGTCTTTGAAAATAATTCTGATACATGCAAGTACTTCTCTATTCATTTCAGTAAAGGGACCTCATCTTTTTTGACACTTGGTTTTTCTATTGCAATCTAGGTGGCATGGTGGCCTAGAGGTGAGGACGTTCACCTTCCACTTGGAAGGTTGAGAATTCAACCCTAGGCAGGGGCAGATGTTTCTCTATCAGGACGCAAAGAGAAAATATCTGCTGTGAACTCCGCATAGGTGTCAGGAAGGGCATCTGGCCAGTAAACACTCATCTCCATTCAGTCACCTCAACTGTACCCCGATTAAGGGGATTAAAGGTTCGTAAAAAGAAAAAAAATCTAGGAACTCTAGGTATAGTATGTTGGATTAAAAAAGATAAATTTCCTACAGCCATGAAGCACATCTACTGACCCTAAGATAGTCATCAGAGGGGAGAAAAATAAGAAAAATAGTGTATATGTATATTAAATAAAATAATGATGGTTCCATTTCTATCCTGACTGTAGCAAATAACTTTTTAAATAACATTATTTCATGCTATCCCAACTTTTGGGACTGTTGTGGAAGTACAATCCACTCCAGGGACTTTGTTTTTATTTTATGTTGTTGTGATATATATGCAGTCTTGGTTCTTATCTTCCCATTAGCTTACAGACAGATAAATTACATATCTGTTTGCTGCACTTGTTTACAGCTTTCTCAAATTGCCACTTCTTTAGTTTCTTCATTCATCATTTTGGTGCTAAAAATCATGCAATTTTTCCCCTTTTCCTATTTGCTTGACTGCTTTAAATGGGCCACACAGTTTTTCTTTTAGAAAATAAATGCATCTTTCGAAAGTCAGAGAGCCATCAGACTGGTTAAGGCATCAGATTAGAAACCAGGAGACTGTGAGTCCTGGTCCCACTTTAGCCATAAAGCCAGTGGGGTGACTTTTGGCCAGTCATTTTCTCTCAGCCCTAGGAAGAAGACAGTGGCAAAGCACTTCTGGGAAACCTTACCAAGAAACTGCAGAGAAACGTCCAAGTAATCTCTAAGAATTGGGCATGATTGAACAGAAGGGAAAAAAGTAAACAGTTCAGCTGTACTCTATTTTCAACAAATGACTTATAGCAATAGCACTTAGATTTATATACTGCTTCATAGTGCTTTACAGCCCTCTCTAAGCGGTTCACAGAGTCAGCATATTGCCCCCAACAATCTGGGTCCTCATTTTACCCACCTCGGAAGGATGGAAGGCTGAGTCAACCTTGAGCCTGGTGAGATTCGATCTGCCAAACTGCTGGCAGCCGGTGATCAGCAGAAGTAGCCTGCAGTACTGCACTCTAACCACTGCGCCACCGCGACTTTCTTTCTTTAGGAATGTATCAGATTAAGCAGACTCGGTCATAAAAATTATTTCTTGGCCCAAGAGAGGACCTGTAGCCACAAGGGAGCCTGGTACTGAGCTACTTTCCAGGCTACGGCAATTGAGGGCAAAAGAGAGAAAGGAAAGAAGAGGATCACATGGTCAGCTCTTCCCTACCGCAGTTGCAGCAGAGATTTGAAATCCATGACTAGCTGAAGAGAAGGAGCAACACCATACCCCATCATGCTGGACCTGACTCCTCTATGGTATGTAGCAAGTCCTTGAAGTGGCATGGTTCCCTTGTGCATGGGATCTAGCAATAGCACGTAGACTTATATACTGCTTCATAGTGCTTTACAGCCCTCTCTAAGCAGTTTACAGAGTCAGCGTATTGCCCCCAACAATCTGGGTCCTCATTTTACCGACCTCAGAAGGATGGAAGGCTGAGTCAACCTTGAGCCTGGTGAGATTTGAACTGCCAAATTGCAGGCAGCTGACAGTCAGCAGAAGTAGCCTGCAGTACTGCATTCTAACCAATGCGCCACCACGGATCTGGAAGTTAAGTGAGCCTGTCACTTTGAGTTTGTCCTAGTGATTGGAGTTGGGTTTGACTTTGCCCACCGTTATTTATCTTACTCTTCTTACTGTGTTTGTTTGTTTATTTGTTTTGGTTGGTTTTAGCTTAAGACCACCACTTCCAAGGCTTAGAGCAATAGTGCACTGTAGTGCTATCTTTCCTTGTGCAGTTTTTGCTTCTAATGTCTTATTTTGTACTAATGCTGTATCATAAGGAGCTGTTGCCTGAAGGGGAAAAGACTATTGCAATTTACAAAGCTTTCTGCAAAGAAAACAAACTCTACAATCAAAGAACAAGGAAAGGAACCAAATTTTAGAATAAACAGACCAACATATATATTTTTTTCATTTGTAAATAGTGCTCAAAGGCTACCAACAGCAATAATACAGCTACATTAAACAGCAAGATATCATAAAAAGCCAAACAGGTATAGCAATGAAATTAGTAAAAATAACCATCACCTAATAGGGCTCTTGTTGGTTGTTGTGAGAACAGAACACCAGGACTTCAGTCCAGTATGGCATGATGCTTTATGGTTTTTCTAATCCATTAAAAACTATAATCCAGATCAATTTTTTTTTAATTGCAGAACTTCAGCCAGGATATGATCAAAATAGAAAATAGCTTTCATTTCTGATTGTGAATTAATCTGAAATGAATTCCACATCTAAGCAGGAAAAACGACAAAATTATTTCATATGGGGCTCAGATGAAAACCTCAGGAGATCTCAAAAGCCCATCTCAAATGACAGAAGAATCTTTAATTTTCCTCCCCAAATCCCTGATCCTCACAGCATTTTCACAGCTCTTTCCCTACTGCTTAACATGAATAGATAGTAGACCTGGTTTAGAAGGAGTTTTTCCCTTTGTTGTACACTCTAAGCCTGATGACAACTAGTTATAACTTTGACTGACAAATGCTCAGTAGTGTAGTCAGTAGAGATTCTCAGTCATCCAGGTCATGGTCTTCCCAAAATTGCTTTTTCAGGAGGCAACTGGACTTTCTTATTTTTTCTTTTGAAGACATTTCGCTTCTCATCCAAGAAGCTTCTTCAGCTCTGACAGGATAGTGGGGAATGGAAGGATTCTCCAGTATCCTGTCAGAGCTGAAGAAGCTTCTTGAATGAGAAGTGAAACATCTTCAAAAAACAAACAAACAAGAAAGTCCAGTTGTCTCCTGAAAAAACACCTTTGGGATGCTCAGTAGTGTACTATATCCAAATTATTTACGGTTTTTATGGAATAAGTTAATAGTAGCCCTCACCTATAGTCATCTTATTTAAGTTGTTTTTTTTAAAGACCTTGTTATTTGCATAATCTTGTTGTCTTGTCGTGTTGTGTTTCTTTTCATTGCATGTTGGTTAATGTTATTAAAATTAGCATTCTTAGGCTTCACACTTAAGACAAGAAAAGAGAAGGATACACAATCAGACCATTTTTCTATATGAGGAAAACATTGCTTGTCTTGTCCCAAAGGTGCTTTTTCAGGAGGCAACTGGACTTTCTTATTTTTTCTTTTGAAGACATTTCGCTTCTCATCCAAGAAGCTTCTTCAGCTCTGACAGGATAGTGGGGAATGGAAGGATTCTCCAGTATCCTGTCAGAGCTGAAGAAGCTTCTTGAATGAGAAGTGAAACATCTTCAAAAAACAAACAAACAAGAAAGTCCAGTTGTCTCCTGAAAAAACACCTTTGGGATGCTCAGTAGTGTACTATATCCAAATTATTTACGGTTTTTATGGAATAAGTTAATAGTAGCCCTCACCTATAGTCATCTTATTTAAGTTGTTTTTTTTAAAGACCTTGTTATTTGCATAATCTTGTTGTCTTGTCGTGTTGTGTTTCTTTTCATTGCATGTTGGTTAATGTTATTAAAATTAGCATTCTTAGGCTTCACACTTAAGACAAGAAAAGAGAAGGATACACAATCAGATTGATCTTTAACGTTGGTTGTAGTTTTATCACTGTTGTTTCCTAACCTTAGATGTTTTTATCTCTCTGCTTGATTGCCAAACACATCTCTGCAGGGTACATGGGTGGCATATAAAATAAATAAAACTAAGGGCAGAACCTTATATATATTTGAGCAGGCTTTTCAGACATAAAACCAAACTTCACACAGTGCTAAAATATATGCAATTCCTATGGCAGGTTTTATTTCTACATTAACCTCCACATGCTGTTTTAAAAACCAGGACTACTCTATAACACAATAGCAGTGTCTTTTTCTCCATGTTATTTTCCTGCTGAAAACTTCTTCTGAAACGTCTCTTAATCTGTGGAGAGTGGGAGAAGTAAGAATTAAACTTCTCCATATCTTGCTTTTAGGCCAATCAGTAATAGTTCCTTTGTATATGTTTCTAAAGAGATGGTGGGAGGTGGATGGTAAAAGCTAATAATATTTAGAACAACAAAAGATTCCTCAATAGTCTTGCTTGCTTGTCTGTTTGTTTGTTTGGCTGGTTGCACCCTATTTATCCATTGCATCCTTGCAATATCTGTGACAAATGCCATTAGTGGTGAGTAATTTAACTTCCATTAAATACTTTAATTCCTGTGAAACACGTTAACTTCTCATCTCAAAATATGAGATGTAGATCACCAGAATTGATAAAACAGTGAAGGAAATGATCTCAAACTATCTCTTAATCTCAAACATTCCGTGCTAATATCCCAAAACTACAGAAATAAAGTTTCAAATGCATCTTAATTTGGAGTGCTTATAAATATATGAGTGTATTCAAGTTGTAGCATTCATTTTGGAGAGTTAAATATGGCAAGATGAATTTTTATTAGTAAAATTGTTTTTGCCTGCTTAGATTTTAAAAAAATCAAATAGATTAAACTACTTACAGAATAATCCCTTCCATGAGTCCATGGTATAGGACAGGAGTTTTCTAAATTGATCTATAACATAATAGTCTTTCACTGCTGTTATTCAACCATAATTATACAACATGACTGTGCAATGAACCAAAATAATAAATTTAACACCATCAAACATCCACATTTAATATCATCAAACATCCACATCTGCCTATACCTGGTCCTTGGGAAGGACTTGGTGGGTGGTCAAAAATGCCAAATCCAGTTTGAACATGTGGCTAATTGTACAATAAACAATAACAATAATAATAATAACACCTCAGATTTAATGATTCTCAATAAGAAAGAAAAAAGTATCGATAGTGGATGTGGCAGTACAGTAGAATATAAGAGAAAAACTGGAGAAGATAACAAAATACAAAGACCTGCAAATAGAAATAAATTGACTGTGGCAAAAGAAAGCAAAGATAGTACTAATACTAATAAGTGTCTTGGTGCAATCCCAAAACAGCTGGAGTATCATTTGAACACTATCTGCAACACTATTGACAAAAATCACAATGAGTCAACTACAAAGATAGCTTTGCTCAGAACAGCTTACATCCTACAACAGTATTTTTAAAACCATCAAACTTCCACATCTGCCTATCCCAGACAGCCTCCAGCACTGGTTCAGGACTTCTACCGGTAGGGCTCCTCCAGCTGGACCCTAGATCATGATACATAAAACAGTGTCATCAGTATATTGATGTCATTTCATCCTGAATGACAGAACCTATCCAGTTTCATCTGGATGTTGAATAATGTGCCCTCTATGGATTCCACATCACCACCTATTGGATTCTTATTCAGGTAGGCAAAAAACTACCATAACCCATGCCCACAACTACCAACTCTTGCAGAAGGTCCAGATGAATACCATGGATAATGGGATCAAAAGGTGTGAAGAAGCCTAATGGAACCAATACAAATGCAGTACTGCCATCTAAGTCCCAATGAAGGTAATCCACCAGAGTGATCAATGTCATTTTTGTTTTATGACCAGCCCTGAATTCCATTTGGAAAGAAGCTAGATAATCTGTTTCCTCCATGATTCTCCATAGCTGATTCGTTGGAGATGGAGCAAAAATTATCAAACATTGTGAGATCAGGTGAAGACCTTTTTTGGAAGAATGAGGATAACTCACAATGTATCAAAGCTTAAACATGAAACATTTTTCTTCATTCATTTTAGAGAAAGGGAATAATGAAAGTGTGCCACACAATTTGACAAATAAGAGATGATGCCTGAATGCCCATTTGACTTCAAGCATATAAAAGGAAAGGGTGTGCCAAAGTGATGAGTCATCATTGCAGTTAGGCTAACTTCTTCACTGCAGTGAATAAAGCTTTGATATAAAATATAAGATACTCATTGCTTTTTCAGTGGCAATTCCCAACAACAACTTGCTGGCTGATATATATACCATATTTTTCGGAATATAAGGCACACCGGAGTATAAGACACACCTTAATTTTTGGTGAGGAAAATAAAATAAAAAATTCTGCCTACCAGCATCCATCTGGCTAGCATCCTTAGCAAACACCCTGGAACAGGTATATTAACCTGATTTAGCATGAGCAGCTGATTGGCGGGTGGATCGGCCTTCCGGAATACCCCCAATCAGCTGTTCCCAGAGGTGAACTTTGCCACAGACCATCGCCACCTCCATGCCTCGCGTTTTTGGCCTCCAGGTGCGGCTGGGCGGGGCTACAATCGGTGTATAAGACGCACCCAGATTTTCACCCTCTTTTAGGGAGGAAAAAGGTGCGTTTTACACACACACACACACACACACACACACACACACACACACACATATATATATATATGGACAATTATTTCTTTAGAGATGGTAAGCTAAGTTTATGTTACAGATGAAGACATTATTTGCATAGCATAGACTTTAAATTCGTCCCTCAGATGAATTGCTCAGGACCTCCCTGTAAACAACATTCCTGGTTTGCTCTCTGGCTGGAGGATGACCAGGCTGTCAGGTGAACTGACTCTGGAGCATGCCACATAGAACTGGCATATATGTTATTGTGCTGAGATCTACAAAGGTATTTTCAGTCACAGCCTGGGTTCGTATCAGTGGTGGGTTGCTACTGGTACGGTACGGTTCTACGAACCGGTAGCGGCGGCGGCGGAACCCATCACTGGTTCGTATCTATTCCATTTTCTCAAAATGGCACATCTAACATAATGATTTTGAAAATCCCTATTAACTTTGACTTCATCATGCCACAAACATCCATGATTCAGCTACGTTACTGCCCAGTTGCTCAAACGTTTTCTGCAGCAAATCTGGTGCATTTCCTCTCTCTGGAGGTTTTTCTTGTTCTGCCCCAGCTGCTGATCCAAAAGAACACAGCACACACAGAGTCCATACAAACCTTGGTTTACTAAATAAGTACTACTAATGAGCTTTCTTAGTAGTCATTCAAACACAAATACAGTTTAAATCAGTCTTTTCTGAACCACGGCTGTTAATTCAATTTCATTAACAGCCGGCAAGAGTCCAAGGAAAAATAACTCAATTCTGAGGGAACAGTCTTTCAGATAACAGTAATTTTACTGTGGTTGGCAAAACGCCCAGAAGCCATTAGCAGGAAAGATGAGAGAGAGAATAAAAGCCGATCAGACTTTTCTGGAACCATGACACGAAGGAATATGAACCATGTTGTTTCCTGCAAATTGGCTCATTCGTCATCATCCCTTAAATAGGCTAAGGGAGTAGCCAATTAATCCCAAGCCTTACTCCTGAGGAGACCTCCTCCTGAGGAGCCATTCCTGCCTTTTGGCAGCTCTGCGCACCCGTGCATTGAAAAGAGGCTCCTCCTCTTCTTCCTCTTCACTTATGGGAGGTTCTGAAGGCCCTGGCTGAATCCCTGACTCTGGCACTGAATCCTCTCCAGCATCCTCGCTGTCCGACTCGGGTACCAGCTGCACAGGCCGCTGGCGAATCACCACATCAGCCTCCTCGCTGTCGGAATCAGCCACCAGCTGCACAGGCCGCTGGCGGGCCACAACAGTTCTAGTGATCCTCTCCCACCATTCATTCTTGCTGTTTTTCTGGTTACTGTCTTGATATTATAATCCAAAAATGAAAGTTCCTGAATCTGGGGGGAGAGGGGGAAGGCAAATTTTTCCCCTTTGCTCTCTTTTGGCTTCCTGTGCCCTTTTGTCTCAAGTGGCACTTGAAAGTTACAGTCAGCATTACAGTCTGAAAGTGTTTAAGAAATGAGGCTCCTGAAAAACCTTCATATAGGCGTTTGTTTGTTTTTTACAACTGTAAGCTTGATTAAAATCCTTTGATTCCCTGCCACTGAACTCAGGAGCCAACTGCAAAAAATTCAGTTTCTACAATCACTCACAATGGGCAACTATCTGGAGTGCAAGTGAATGATCTCATAATCTCTCCTTTTTCCAGAGAGACTTTGTTGGCCAGAATTTGCCATTTGGCTACTGATCTCTGCAGCAATGTCATTTTTCCTCCTTTAGGAACATAAAGTTATTTTGCTTCCTGACTTTTTTTTTTTTAGGACTCCTTCAGAAGCCAGACACAGTTCCTAAGCACACAGAGTGTTTATGGAGGAGATTTGATTCAGCAAATCCCAACAGCAAGGTGGCAAGAAACAGCAATTTAGAATTTAGAATTTATTTCTTTAATTTGTTTGCCACCCAACTTGTTGTGAGGCGACTCTGGATGGCTTGCAACATTAATATGCTAATTAATAGATAAGATTTAGCTGAGCAAGGCAAATTTCCAAATTGAGCAGTTCAAAGTCAAGCCAAAGACTTATGATACCAGATCAGGGGAGAGACAGGGTCATGGTTAGTCAATAAGACAAGATAATACATAACTAGATTCCAAGTGGTCATAATAGGCAAGCCAGATGCTGGAGTTGCTTTTGGCAAGAGACCAATTGTTCCTATGGGAACGTAAATACTATCTCCTGAGTATGCACAGCTGTGACTAAACCTTGCTGGTGACTTCAGCATCTTAGCTGTGTGCTCATAAGTCACACTTTGGCAAGGTGCAGAGATCCCAGGAAAAATTGCTGTGGGGGGAGGGAGAGACAATAAGTGAGTGTCTAGACCAGAGGTCTTCAAACTTGGCAACTTTAAGACTTGTGGACTTCAATGGTCAAACAAGTGGCAACTTCAAATCTCAATCAACAAATGCTCTGTCTTACACATTGGCAAAAAGAATCAGAACACAAAATACAAGCTTGGAGGACACGACCTTGTAGACGACCCTCATTCTGTCAAGGATCTTGGAGTACTCATATCTAATGATCTAAGTGCCAAAGCCCACTGTAACAACATTGCCAAAAAGGCACTAAGAGTAGTCAACTTAATCCTGCGTAGCTTCTTCTCTGGCAACATTACACTGCTAACTAGA
>QLTV01012186.1:2872281-2886760 GCA_003457575.1 Thermophis baileyi | reverse complement strand
AAGGGACCTTGTAGGTCATCTAGTCCAACCCCCTGCTCACGCAGGAAACCTTACATTGTCTGGATTATTTTGGTGCCTCTAACAGAGAGGAAAATTGCCAGAAAGGAGAAGGAGTTTACTAGGACAAGTCTGCCATGCAGAGGAAGGCAGAGATAGTCCTTGACTTATGACTACAATTGAGCCCAAAATTTTGGTTGCTAAGCAAGAGCGTTGTTAAGTGAGTTTTACCACATTTTACAAGTTGGCCATGCCCACTCAGTCACCTGACCACCAAGCACGCCCATCCGGTCACATGACCACCAAGCACGCCCAATGAGTCACTTGACCACCAAGCCATGCCCACCTGAAGCCATGCCCAACTGACCCTCCAAGCCACATCCACAAAATAAGCCACGCCCACAGAACTGGGAAATTTTTTACATTTCACCACTGCCTTACAGTGTGTCAAGAGGGTATTCCTGCCATTCTTCATGTTCATGTTCCAACTACATAGAGCCGCAGTGGCGCAGTGGTTAGAATGCAATACTGCAGGCTACTTCAGCTGACTGCCGGCTGCCTGCAATTTGGCAGTTCGAATCTCACTAGGCTCAAGGTTGACTCAGCCTTCCATCCTTCCGAGGTCGGTAAAATGAGGACCCAGATTGTTGGGGGCAATATGCTGACTCTGTAAACCGCTTAGAGAGGGCTGTAAAGCACTGTGAAGCAGTATATAAGTCTAAGTGCTATTGCTATTGCTACATATGGACCAGCCATGTGGATTTGAAGTGAACACCATGCAAAAGCACAAACAGAATTTATATGACTTTCATCTCTAACTTAGGTATCTCAAGAAAAAGACCAAAGAATGAATATTTACCTAATAAGACAAGAGATCGACTTGGTTTATCCATTGTACAAAGCCATAATGTACTCTATTCTACTTTTGACTTAAAATATTGTGTGTGTGCAACCAGAACCCAATCAATATGAGCTTAATCAGCAAATTGTGGTTAATCTATCCATAGCTTAGCAAAAATGTATGAAACAAGTCAGTCGTAAAGAATGGCACAAGGACCAATTTTGAGATGCTCATTGCCTAGGGTACCATTTACTGTACCTCTGCCCTGCTTTCCAATCATATTCCATTTGATTGATTTAGTTATTTATCAAGTGTTGTTTCAAGGCATTGTGTTATTTATTCTATTCCGAGAGCCCATTCATAAAACATCAGCAACAAACAGTAGGGAATTAGGGGAGAAATCAAAACGCTGAACTACTGTAGCATTCCCGCATTTTTAAAGAAAATGTAGCTTCTGTTTTGGGAAATGTTGTTTATGACGCTCTCTGCCAATTGCCTACTCAGTGTCAATCCCTTTAGCCTGCTTGCTGAGAACACATGTGCCGACCTATAGTCTTTTGCAATAGACTTTCAGTGGGATATACAAGAAACATATGTTCTAGAATTGTTATTCTATGTCAAGCAAGAAAATAGGATCCAGGGCTTCTGGAAGGATGTCATGTTAAGCAGTGGGATTTCAGCTCGCATCCTTTCGTCTCTTGTAAAGCAGGGAAGCACCTGGGATAGCAGATGGTAGTACTAACACTCATGGGTTTCATTCTTAAGGCTTAAGAAACAAAAGAGCTTCATCGGTCACATTTCCAAAACAAGAAATACTTCTTGCAATACATAATATTCCTGATCGTCCCCAGCACAGTATGAAGGACTTTCAATTGTTTTTCACCAGAACCATGTTGACAGAATCTCTTTCCGCTTCTTGATGCTGTCTTTATTAATAGTTGTTCTTTAGGTAGGGTGCACAAAATAACTGTAGGCATGAATACAGAAGCCTGCGCTATAATCGTTGAGCTCATGATGTGCTGGAAACAGCCCAGCAGACAGAGTTTTATACTCCATTTCTCCACAAAGTTTTGGCATGGTTATTATGCTTAGGAAGATCCAATCTTTAAGAAACTTCAGTAATCAAAATGATTGCAAGAAAATCCAAGGGAATTTAGTTTCCACTTTTTTCATTCATTCATCTTTTCATTCAATACCACTGAATGAATAAAATAAAAAATAAAAAAAAAATAAAACTGTGATTGACACTTGAAGAAGGTGCAGCTTATAGATTCTTTCTCTACAGGACAAGAGAATGCTTGAAATAAAAAGTTCCATTTAACATGGGAAATTTCAGCACAATATGTCATTGCCCAGATATATCCTGTTGAGTTCAAAGATTCTTACTGTCAAGAAACTATTTATTGGACTTAGTCTCAGTTGTATAAATAGGATTGGCAATCATACTCAGGAGCAAAGAAGCACAAGCAAAATAAAGTGAGCAAAATAAGCCTTCTCATAGATGTAAAGGCTGCACCAACCCAAGAGCAGGGCCCGATCTTTGCATTCCCATTATGCCATAGCACTTGTGCAGTGCTTCACAAACTGGGTCAATTAACTCACCAGGACTTAGTTCTGAGTAGAAAAGAATATTTTGTGATGGTTGCTTAACAAAATCAAGAACAATAGTAAAAATACAGTTGAAAAGTAATAAATTAATGGGTCCCAATGGGTACAAGCCTGGCAAAAGAAATGCAACTTTACAGATTTTCTCACTTTTGAGACACCAGGAAACAACTACAATTCCAGTGGGAAGGCATTCCACAGCCAATGTATTGTTCTCTATGACCATTGTTAGTGGAAGCAGAAGGATTTGAACTTAATGGTGAAACAGGTCCATAGCAGTGGTGGGTTGCTACCGGTTCTCCCCGGTTCGGGCGAACTGGTAGCGGCGGTGGTGGGAGGCTCCGCCCACCAGCCCAGACGTCATCACGGACGATCTGCACATGCACAGAAGCTCGCACATCTCCACGTGCACATTTCCGAACTGGGAGCAAAGGTAAGTGAAACCCATTACTGGTCCATAGCAAGAGGTGAAACACTTCCATTCCATTCCATTCCATTCCATTCCATTCCATTCCATTCCATTCCATTCCATTCCATTCCATTCCATTCCATTCCATTTAGAATAGAATAGAATAGAATAGAATAGAATAGAATAGAATAGAATAGAATAGAATAGAATAACAGAGTTGGAAGGGACCTTGGAAGTCTTCTAATCCAACCCCTGCTTAGGCAGGAAACCCTATACCATTTCAGACAAATGGTTATCCAATCTCTTCTTAAAAACTTCCAGTATTGGAGCATTTAAAACTTCTGTAGGCAAGTTGTTCCACTGATTAATTGTTCTAACTGTCAGGAAATTTCTCCTTAGTTCTAGGTTGCTTCTCTCCTTCATTAGTTTCCACCCATTGCTTCTTGTCCTGCCCTCAGGTGCTTTGGAGAATAGGTTGACCCCCTCTTCTTTGTAGCAGGCCCTGAGATAGTGGTACACTATCTCAGGTGATTGCCTAATCTTGCAGGACATTAGATACCAAGGGACATAAAAAGAAACCAATTTCTTAAATTGTGTTCACTAAACAATTTGCATGTGGAATAGATCTTTCAGTACAGGTGCCACATAATTGCTATATGTTATACTATCGCAGTCTAGCTGCCTCGTTTGCACCAAATGCAGCTTCTTAGTTTGGATGTTGATCCTGTGCTCAATAACATGGGCACATTTATGGCCATTCGCAGTGTCCTGTGGTTATGTGACCATGTTTTGTTAAAAACCTGAACTTACTTCTGGTTTTCTTCAAAACTGCACCCTAGCAAACAATGTGTTTCCTTAATGACTACGGCGTTCACTTCACAACTATGGCATTCACAACCATGGCCATGTTTGCTTAACAACTGCCACAAAAATGTTGTAAAATTGTCTTATGATTGTTACGATTCATGATCGTAATGTAGAGGCTCCATTACGGTCATAACTCCAGGACTACTTTTTGACTAGTATTCAAAACAAGAAGTGTTACATTAATCCTTAGAACTAATATCACTCTTTTAAATAACACTCTTTAAAACAATTTCTTTCCCAATTTCTCTTTGGTAATTTCCAATATTTGTGTATGTTAAGCATGCACAATAATTCTGTTTTATAGATGGGCAGCTATATAAAATGATTTAATAAATAAATGGATAAATTGGTAAATTTATAAAGTGTCTCTATGGCTCTTCTGGTGTCATTTATATTTCTGTGAATTGTGATCATCAATTTGCTTCCATTAGACAGCAATCAGTTCAACAAATCCATACTCATGAACAATATCATAATCATTAGTATCTAAAAATAATTAGATGTTAGTCCACAAATTGAATTATGTTTCCTCCTCCTGGGAAAAGTGTATTATTGATTCAGCTCTCTTGGCTAGAAGACATTTATCTAAAAGGCAGCTACCATCTGCTGTGCTTGGATGCAGCAAACCATTCAAAACATCTTGACTCATTCCTTGTCATGCTTGTTTGGGAATAGAAGTTACTATTTTTTGAACATCTATGCGTCTGATGACTGAATTTTGGGCACTGCAAAGCATTTGAACGAGACATTTACAAAGTGCATGCACGCAAAGAAAATACTTTTCTTGAAGCATTAAAACAGGCATATCCTTTGCAATGCTTATGTATGCCATTGTCTGCAGGTACAAATATGTGCATAAAAAGCACCTCCAATGGACTTCCCTTTTCCCCTCCTTCAAGTCCAAATTTATCCATGAGAGGCGTTTTGTTGATTAAATTCAGAAATTAAGACCCATTAATGATTACTTAAAACTAAAAGGTTAGAATAATATATCTTTATTCCAAAAATTTACTGGACATCCTTTTTTTAAAAAATTATAACTTCTTTCAAATTTGCACTACATCAAAGGCTTTTTCTGCATCTAATAGAATACAATGCCCCAATAACTTACGTTATTAAAGGCTTGGCATTCTTTTATTAAGCCAGATTGTACTGAATGAATTATTGAAGGTAATGTCTTCCCTAATTTTCATGCCCGTTTGGGAATAATTGGCCCAATATGTAAGTTCTTTCTTTTTTCAAAGTGACATATAAAAGTTTATATAAAAAGCTGGTTTGTCTTTTAAGATTTCGGCTATCAGTGGCTGTGAAATAAATGGTTGCAGTCATCAACAGGAAAAGAGCAATTGATGCTAAGCAGGAAGGATAGATGAAAAAGATTTGAGTGACATACACAAGAATACAAGGTGCTTGGGCACAACATTTTGCTTGATATTTGGATTGTGGACTTGAGACTATTCCAGAATTAAATGGTTTTTTATTGCATTTATTATTCCACAGTATCTTAAAATAAGCAGAACTCTGGTTCCCTGGGAGTGGGGGTTGTTAAAAAAATCAATATGGCAGCTCTAACCACTCAATTAAAGCTCGCCCCCCCCCTTGCCATATGAACATGACACATAAAAAGTGACAGAGGTTTGACTAAAATTATTATTCGGATGGGAATATAAATTCTGTTTTATTGGGGTTGGAAATTCAATATTTTATTTCCAGTCAAAGATCCCTTCTAAATTTCATTATATTAGTCCTGAAGATGTATGAGCTAAAGTGTCAATCAGTTTAAATTTCACACTTGAGTAGCTGTTCCAGGTTTTCCAATAACTGAAGATAAGCACCTTGAGGTTTTTTAAAAACATAATCAGCATTATATAATTATCCATCCACTTTTCCACATATTTCTTTCCATAGATAAATTTGCTGATTTGAAATAACAGCTATTTTTTCCCCTGAAATAAAAATAAAAATCCAGATGCTGTACAGGGATTTCCTGTCAGCATTACTTAACACCGAGAGTTTGCCTTTTTTTGTGCAATAATTAAAAGCTTCAGCAAATAACATGGACTTCACACTGGAGCTTTAAAATACCTCAGTGCAGAGCTGGTGACCTAGTTCTTCATTTATAGAACACAGACTTCATTCTTTAAATGTACTTGAACAATTGTATTTATCCAAACGATATTGCAATTAGGTGCTGATGTCAGTGCTTATGAAATGTATTAAAAGAATATTACAGTGTTAATCATGTCCTGACATTTCTATTGTCTCATTATATTTTACTAAACCACCAGCTGACTTTCACAGTGAGCCAAAAACTGATTGGTACCATTCCGCAAAATGCTATTTTCAGTGTGATCTATAGATAATTTCAAAATGTGTTCACATAAATGAATTCTCCAGTCTCAAGCACTATTGGTAATTTATCCCATATGCATGGGATAAAATTGAATACTATCAGCTGCATCTGTCATTGGAGCCAAAGAACCAAGTAACTTTAAATCAAAGAATTTCAGCTTAGAGTAAATGGATTGCAGATGGAATTGATTCGTGTTCAGCGGTTAGGAAATACCTTGTCCTTGTTCTTCACAGAACAATGAAGAAATATAAGATGACTGCTAATATTTCTGTGGCTGAAATGGCATTTACAATATTTACTCAAAGAACATGAAATCTGAATGGATTGCCAATTTTGAAAACTATCTGAGTAAATTCTAGAGAAAGACATTCTATTTCACGAATCTGAATCACATTTTTGTAGTTCAATGCAAGTTTGAGGCTTACATTATTTTCTCATATAATTCATACCTGACAGATTGAAAGGAAAAGTAAACACATCTGACCAAGGCCAGCATATAACTCTTATAAATGAATGATATATGTAGGACCATAAAGAAAAAAACTAGTTTTAAACTTTAACTGGATAATTTAAAGTTCTTGTAAAATACATTTGTGTGTTTTTTTAAAAGGTTAATGCTGAATTATTTCAGCCATGAAATCAGTTTTAAGATAAGAATGAATCTGAATCTGTAAATAATTTCTTGTTTAAAAGGAGGTGATTTTTGAAGGTGAGATGACATCTGAATAATTTCTGTACCCTCCAAGTAAAATGTGAAGTTTGAAGTTATAATACTAGAAGAAAAAATGTAAGATATTACTGATCTCTATTCTTACTTTATTATTATATAACATTTACATAGTATTATATAACTAATGATATCTGCTTTACATATTGATATGGTTATATTAATGCTGAGGTAAACACTACACAAGAGTTTACTATAGTATAGAAATTCCAGGGGTAAGGCAAGCAATCATTTCAGGTTACAAAATGTACAAATCTTTCTACCTTTTAAATCTCTAACCAATGAGAAAATACCGTATATTTTGAAAATTTCAAAAGAAATAGGAAATCTGCAGAAGATGGAGAACTGAAGCTGGGATATATTAGCTTCCTGATGGGTTTATGACTCAGCTGAAAAATATCTAGATGAAATGATAGATTCAAAGAAGATTAAACAGGGGACTTAGTGATACTGTGATTAATTCAGTGCTTTTTTTTTTCTTCTCAAGTAAAGAAAGTCCTATGTCTTAATTTTCTCCATCACTACGGGGATTGAAAAACTAGCTTTACTTTGCTTGTCCAATGCATTTGAGAATTAATGATTTAAATGATTTGCAAAGGCTGAGGTAATGTGTGGTATGTTGTTTGTTGTGAGGAACATTTATACTGGTATACAGTAGACTTTCATAGCCAATATCTTGTGGGTGATATTGGGCTCCAGGGTTTTGTGACTATGGTCTAGACAACAAATTTCTAGTAACTGTTAGTAACTGTGACTGGCATCTTTAGAGGTGACTGAGCAGGGATTGATGAATTGGCTGCTGCCTTTATAGCCAGGTGTCCTAACTTTTGATGGATCTTTAGGTAAGATAGTTTCTGATTGGAGGAAACCAGATCTCACCAAACTGCACCAGAAACCAGCTCAAGACTAATCAGAAGGACATCTGGATATAAAGATAGGAGCCCAATCGATCACTAAATACTGAAGTTCAGTGCTGCCCATGAACTGAATATTTGTTTTTTGAAAGTGAAAATGGCAGTACATGAAGGCATTCTTTTGTCTACTTTGTTGTAAAAAAGTGAGATACATCTGGAGAAGTATAAAACTAAGTTGAATGTAGGGGGAATTTCTTCAATAAGAGATGTGAGTGGTAAGATGAGAAAGGATCATGAATGAATGGCTATTGAATGAATGTGGATTGAATGTAAAAGTGAGTGATTGGTATGAAAGGGGTATGTAAAGGTGGGTTATCATATAAAGAGAATGAATCCTCAAATCAAATTGCAAAATCAATCTGTAATAGAAAAATAAATTAGCTAATAGGAAAAGAAGATTGAAAAGGTCCTGATTGGATGGAGCTGATGAGGTCCTCACAAAGAGTGTGAGAAGGTTAGGGTTAGGGTTAGGGTTACAGACATGATAGAACCATGTATTTAGCATTAAAAAAAAGGTAAGGAGAAGTGCACAGAATATTGTTGGTGTAAACTGAATTGACGGTGGTTATATCTATTTTTTTCTTATCTCAAGCAATTTTTTTTGTTTACTATTGTTTACTTTCTTTTCATACTTGGCATCACATTATTTAACCCCAAAGTGAATAGCATACAGTAATGGCTAGATTTAATGCTAAATACACTGGAAAAGCAACCTGTATCTAAACTGGGCAGGATTCTTCAAGTTTGTTATCTTGATCATCTGCTCATAAGATCCTGGTCCCTCTTAGATGCTTAGAGTCACCCAGGAGGTGACCTGTGTCTGACCTCATGCAATGATGTCAGCCTTGAAAGAGGCTGAGGTGTATTCCTTCCTCAAAAAGCCCAAACTGGGTCCAAAAGTCCTGGACATTACCTTCCAGTCCCAATCTTCCCTTTTTAGGGAAAGTGATGAGGAGGATAATCAGGCACTCAGCTGCAGAGAACCATGAAGCAAGCAGATTATTTGGACCTGTTTCTGTCAGGGTCAGGCTGGGGTTTAAGGAGAAGGCATGACCATATCTGTTGATGGCAGAGCCAAAATTTCTTGATCTCTCAATACACATCATCCTTTAGGATTTGCTTTAGAAGTTTGACCCAGATTGTTGGGGGCAATATGCTCACTCTGTAAACCACTTAGAGAGGGCTGTAAAAGCACTGTGAAGTGCTATATAAGTCTAAATGCTATTGCTATTGCTTTTAAAGCCCCGAGGGACTGCATATTTCTATTTGTCTCAGTACAGGAGGGTGAGCACATTCCAAGTCCCACTGATTAAAGAATATCTTATATACAGTCAATTCCCTATAAATACTGTTTTTACAGATATTTTTTTAACATTCTCTTGTTAAAAAGCACAAAACAAGAAAACATTTAAAATAGCTAAATTGTTATTAAAAATTCATAAAAGGGAGTGGAATTTATTTCAAGAAATAATACCCAGAATTTCCTGGCTTTTCATTATGTTGAATTCTTCTTGAGGAGAACTGATAAGAGCAATCTCTGTACTGATCTCTGTACTACATTGAGCCGAGGTGGCGCAGTGGTTAGAGTGCAGCACTGCAGGCTACTTCAGCTGACTGCTAGCTGCAGTTCGGCGGTTCAAATCTCACCGGCTCAAGGTTGACTCAGCCTTCCATCCTTCTCAGGTGGGTAAAATGAGGACCCAGATTGTTGGGGGCAATATGCTAACTCTGTAAACCGCTTAGAGAGGGCTGTAAAGCACTATGAAGCGGTATATAAGTCTAAGTGCTATTGCTATTGCTATTACATCAATATGATTGGTGACTGAATTATAAGAACATCAGATTAATAAAGCTACTCAAATGTTCTTAAGAATTCATGCAATGCCTGATAGACGAAATGTTTAGGATACTTCTGACTCCTGCTTTTGCAAGAGATTGCTGATGCAAAACTGACACATTAGAGCCGAGGTGGCGCAGTGGTTAGAGTGCAGTACTGCAGGCTACTTCAGCTGACTGCTAGCTGCAGTTCGGCGGTTCAAATCTCACCAGGCTCAAGGTTGACTCAGCCTTCCATCCTTCTGAGGTGGGTAAAATGAGGACCCAGATTGTTGGGGGCAATACGCTGACTCTGTGAACCGCTTAGAGAGGGCTGTAAAGCACTATGAAGCGGTATATAAGTCTAAGTGCTATTGCTATTGCTATTGCTATTATCTTAATGTTTAGTTTTGTGAAAGGAAGGTCATTTTTGGAAGGGGCTTACTAGATTTTATGAATAAAATTGTTTAATTCCCTTGCTTTGAGATGAATGCATATGTATTGTGATTATGCCTTCCTGAAGAGATTGATGGGCTTTCTATGAGTTGGGATAGCAAACAGTTGTATCCAAGGAAGATATAGTTTTAGTTTCAAAAGATTCACCCAGTTGTTCTAGCATCTTGGGTGTCTCAGAAGTTAAAAATGCTGCTGGTCCAAATGTTGTTAACCAATGGTTCTCAACCTTTCTAATGCCGTGACCCCCCTGTGACCCCCCTGCTGCCGCGACCCCCCCGCCGCCACGACCCTCTCCCCACACGGGATGAGGTGACAAAGGGGGCGTGGCACCAGGGGTGAAATGCTCCCAGTTCGGGCTTGCCTGCGGGTCGCCGGACAGCTGATAGCGATGGAAGTGGGAGACTTCACCCGGACGCCGCCATTTGGGTTCTTTTACCCTCTGAGCATGCGCAAAGCATTCTGTGCATGCGCAGAGGGTAAAAGAACCCAAATGTCCGCGTCCGGGCAGGTGGGCGAAGTCTCCTGCTTCTGTCGCTACCGGCTTCCGGCGACTCGCAGGCACGGACGAACCGGGAACATTTCACCCCTGCAGTGACGGTGGCACCAAGATGGCGGGCTAACGCACGCGGCGACCCCTGTGAAATGGTCGTTCGACCCCCAAAGGGGTCGCGACCCACAGGTTGAGAACCGCTGTTGTTAACAAATGTTCTTGCTACTTGCTAATGATTGACTTCCATAACTTGATGCTTACCCTAACCCTAACCCTAATTTTGATGATTCAACTCCAGATTCAAAAAACCAATCCAACCAAATCCTCTCTCATTTATTGATATTTGCATTCTTAATACAACATTCTTGGAATTGAATAACCCCATCAAAATTTTGTAAACAAAGAATTTATTTTCTGAAAATACCTTCTAGAGATTTGAACAGGAATTCCTCTCAAAATACAAATTAATCTGGGAATAATATTCATTTTGACAGTATTTGCCTCTTTCCAAAGGGTGAGGTTTAATGACACCCATATATCCATATCTAAAGAAACTACTTTATATATTTTATTTATAATATATCTTGCTCAGTTATATCTTTCAGTGTACACATGCGTAATTTAGTGGTTTCAGTATAAATATGGAATTGATTATCCTTAAATGGATGGCTATTTGACACCAGTTTCAGTTTAGACCAGTTGAAAGAATGTCTGCTATTTTACTAAAGGCATCTATCATTTGCATCAACACAGGAATAGTAGTGTGAGATTAGCAATAAACAGTATCTGTCTCTGCCAACTTTTGGAATTTACCTTTGCAATTCTACTCTGGAACAGGTAGAGTAGAATGGGCCCCAAAAGGTTTCACAGTCCAGGGAAATAAAGTTAATGAGATTCTTCAAAAGTCTGAACAGCAACTAGTCAATATGCTGGTTTATTAGCCAACTGATTCAGTGAAAATTCAGTTTAAAATGCAATCGTAATACCTTCTATCTCCATGGATGATTGCCAGGGATTGTGACCTTAGTAGATTTCTCATTTTCTGAAGATTCTGATTACACACTTGATATGGATGGATGGATGGATGGATGGATGGATGGATGGATGGATGGATGACTGACTGACTGACTGAATGAATGAATGAATGAATGAATGAATCTTTTCTGAAGGCTGACTACAGGTTCTTGTTTCTAATCAGTATTCATAGTCTGGATTCTAGATTAATAATTGCTAATATGCACTAAAGAAACCCTCCTCCAAAGGATTATGAATGATACTTTGGAAGACAGATAAAATATAAAATAGTTCGATATGTTTTAATTATTTCTTTCATAACCTACAAAATTAAATTCTATGATGATGAATACATTATTGCTTATTAAATTCTGATGGAACTTAGAAAATGTAACTTTTAATGAAACTTTCCATATCCTGCTAAACATTTTTAGTACTTTAATAATTTTCTGCATACTATTGTATACTGCTCCCTGCTCAACAAAGATAATTTTTAAAAATCTTTTGTAATCAGACCTTGTTTATTGCAACTCATTAGCATCTCATATTGTAAAAAAAAGACACATTATTTGGTTGTCTTTTTATTTTATTCTGTTAACTATATCTTGGAAAAATATAATGAAGTCATATAATAAGGAAAATGTTTCTTTCATGGATAGGAATAGGCTTAATTTCTTCTTGAATGTATTTCCCAAAATAACGAGATGAGTACCAACATTTCACTAGCGCTGATTCCCCTTTCAAGAGTGGAGATAAAGAACTTCCTTTGAAGGGGGAAAAATTGGTTAATTTATATGTCTCCTTTGAGCCACACTAGATACTTCTGAGCTGGGGCTTCAGCACTGGGGCAATCCAGAGTCATCTCTTAGATGGATTGAAAGACGTTTGCATTGAAAAATGCATATTGAAAGAAAAAGTCTCTGATGTGGGTGGAGGAAGTATGGTAATCCTGGAACTGGTGTGAATGTTTTCTTATAGAAGATAAATGAAAGGGAGAAAAAAACCAGAAAGAAGAAAAAAATACTCACTTTGCTCTTCCTTCCTTTCTCTGGCAGAGTTATAGTTCAGAGGATAAGTTTGCCTTTAAATATTCTCCTCAGCCTATTGCAAATGTTGTCCATCCTATTCACTTTTTTCACATGATATCTTCCTATGAAAACCAACATCAAAAAAGGATGGTGGTGATTAAAAAGAGCATGTGCAAGAAATACTTGGTTTATCAGATGTAAGTAACATATTGAAAATTTTTATCCAAGATGGCGCTGCCGAAGGCTGCCTTGGTGAAATGCTCTCTAATGGTTTCTTTATTTTTTATTATTCTCTGCAACTCACTACGGACTTCATACTCACGAGACCTGTTGCGGAGATAAATAATTAGAGGTGAAATGAATCTTGTTTCCCTGCCCTCAATCCTCATGAATAAGACCGGAGTCCAGGAAAGAATAAAAGTAATATATTTGCATAACAAAAATAAGAACACCTAAGTCTGTGTCTACATGGTGAAGAACAAAGAGAACAAAGGAAAGAGTAACACATGCGCAGTACAGGTATCACATGAGAACTTCATATCAGTATACAGTGTCATTTCAAAATAAGAGTCCTGCTGACAAATTAAAATGAACGTTACCTTGGGCTAATTTCTGGCCTTAGTTCCAACCTGGCAACAAAGATGGCAAAGTGTAATGCTTCACTTTCACTTCCATACTTCAAATAACTATGTAAGCACAAAGAAATGGAGGTGCCAAGAAAACAGAAGTGCTGGAAAAGGAGACTCAAAGCTTTCAGCAACGGAGACGGAGAGGTAAAAGGGTGGGAATTTTAAACAGGCTAAGGAATAGGAAAAATAAAACGGGGGGGTTTTATCAATCTTCCTAACCAACTTACATTCACTTGCTAATAAGATGGATGAAATACTCCTTTTAAACAGATACAATTCTGATTTTTACAATTCAGCAGCATTATTCTTCTCTGAAACCTGGTTAACTGAATCAATTAATGATAGCAGCCTGCATATCCCAGGTTTTCAGATTCAACGATCAGACAGAATTGCAGGCACATCTGGTAAAAAGAAGGGAGGAGGCTTATGCTTATATATCAACAACAGCTGGTCTCAGGATATAACTATAATATATAAATTCTGTGATGAAAACTTAAGAGTCTTTACTTATCAACCGTAAACCATTTTACTCTCCACGTGAGTTCTCATTTTTACTAATTGCTGTGTATGTCCCGCCACAAGCTTGTGTAAACAAGGCATTACGAACTCTAGCTGACCAAATTATGGATGCTGAAGCCAAATACCCAATTCACTGGCCATTATTTTGGGAGATTTAAACAAGGCATACTTAAGGAAAGAGCTACCAAAATACTTTCAGCATGTCAATTGTCCCACTAGAGGCAAGAATACTTTAGAAGACCATTGCTACACAACACTAAAAGATGCTTATCGGTCTTTACCACGAGCAGCTGTGGGACACTCTGATCATTGCATGATTCACCTTGTACCTGCTTACAGGCAAAGACTTAAAACCACAAAACCAACAATTAAATCAGTGAAGACTTGGACTGAGGAGGCAAAGTTAAAGCTACAGGCTTGCTTTGACTGCACTGGTTGGAATATTTTTGAAGATACCTCTGCAGACCTGGATGAACTCACAGATACTGTAACATCATATGTCAGCTTCTGTGAAGACCTATGTTTACCGACCAGGAACTTGCGAATATACAGTAAAAACAAACCTTGGTTCACAGCTAAACTTAAGCAGCTACATCGTTCCAAAGAGGAAGCCTACAGAAAAGGTGATAGAATGCTGTACAATCAGGCCAGAAATGTATTAACAAGGAAGACCAGAGCAGCAAAAAGAAGCTACTCTGAAAAGCTAAAGAATCAGTTCTCAACAAATGAACCAGCAAACATGGGGAGAACTCTTAAAAATATCATTGGTTATAACAAACCACCTTCCCAGGCTGAGGGAAAGCAGCAACTGGCGG
>QLTV01012186.1:2835750-2870769 GCA_003457575.1 Thermophis baileyi | reverse complement strand
TCTATTCTATTCTATTCTATTCTATTCTATTCTATTCTATTCTATTCTATTCTATTCTATTCTATTCTATTCTATTCTATTCTATTCTATTCTATTCTATTCTATTCTATTCTATTCGTGTATTTCAGAGTGTTGAAATCTTATCAATGCCTTTACAAGAAAAGGCTGCGTTATTTGCAGGATTGTTTTTCCTCTGATTATCTCTGCTCATCCCATGAGATCTGGCACAACAGGTATACTTTAGGCCCCCTCTATGAAACTATGTCATCTAGCAGAATTCCTGAGAATTGGATGGCCCCAACTTTGTTGCCTTCCATAAGGCCTAGTTTTGTCCTAGACATTGGGCCAGAACATTGGTTGAGTTCACCCAGAAGAGAAATTATTTGAATGAGATTATGCTATGGTTGGCTTTGGTAATTCCATATTGTTTTTGTGTTCTGTTTTGGTTTCTTTATACTTCCAACATTCTATAAGACATCGAGAGTTGCTAATCAAAGTTGGAAAGCCTTATAAATCACCTAAATAAATAAAATAAAAATAAGCTGAGAAATCTGTTCATAAAGAGAAGCATTGTAAAGAAAATGAAGAGGGATGATACTGTTACTACTGTATCTATTTTTTTTTAATAAAGGAATAAAAGGAAATAACATACTAAGTTTAAGAATTGTGATTTTGTACTTATTTATCAGGAGTATTTATTGTGAATACACCACAATATTTACCTCAAAATTAGCTAGGAAATAGGTTATTCTTCCATTATGAGCCATGTCATTCACAATTTATTATAACTAGTGTCCAAATTGCACTATGATAATTCTCTTGAGTAATTTTTCATATAAAAACTGTCCACAAGTATGCTATGCTTGTCCATAGTTTGATATTGTTATTAAGAGAAAAATGCTGAGCTGACACAGTTACATAATTCATTTTCCTCAAAAAATATAATTCTTCAGTAATAAGTTATGGGACACTGTTTACTTTTTAAAAATGCATGTTAAACATAATTTTTCATTGAATTTTGCATACTTAGTCACAATAATAATTTTCTGGCAATGTATTAACTTCACATTACATTTTTAGAACAAAAAGGTGTATGTGCATCTCTGTGCTTTCTTTCAACCTTTATAAGATTTTGTTGCATGGACATTTTTCTGCACTATACAATAATAATAGTGAAAAAAATTACCTCAGTGAAAACAAAGATTAAGGATAAAAAAGTCAGTATTTGTATTTGAGCAACTGCAATCTAATCTTTTCTAAATACTTGTTCATGTTTGTGCAGAGTAATATTAATATGAACTGGGTCATATCATGTTTAAAAGCCCAACTTCCAGTAAGGTCAGAATAGTGAGTAGTCTTTATTGTTTTTATAAAATTTTCAAGGCTGAAAAATAGAGATTTATTAGACTCAGTGGCTTCTGAGAACTATTTTTCAATATAACAGGCAACATCCTCACATGTCAGTAACTATTAAATAAAACCTGTAACTTGTCAGTGGGGATAGTGTCTTCAACAGGCAAATTTTTAAATAGACTGTGAAAATGGCTGAAGTAGAGGCATCTCAGCTGAGAGTTAGAAACTAATGAACTGTCCAAAGTCCTGATCACTGATTTTGATTTGATTTTATCTCAATACTGTACGACATAGAGTCTTTTCCTTTATATTATACAAGTCTATGCCTGGTTTAGTTACAGAAATTTGCATTGATTGTTTCTGTACTTATTATACACTCTTGCTTTTGGTTAGATGTACCCACCTCTCCAAATGTAGTTTGTTCAGATTGTAACTGAGATAAGACAAGCTAGATACAGATTTATTTGCTTCTCAGCATAATCAGAATATAATAGATAGTTGCAGCCGCACATCAGAAATGTCGCTGGTCTTTGACTGTAATAAACTTACTTGACATCAGAAATGTTTTTCAGTTATTTCTCTTTGCTAATTCTCAGTTCATGGTAGCAATTTTCTACGCATTCAAGCCTCATAGATGCTTGTGGACGAGTGACAATGTATTTTGGCTTTTTCTTACAGTTTAATGTAGAATCATTTTGTCTCAGTTGGTAATAGTACACTGAATACAAAGGCTCCCCGGCTTAAATAAGAATGGCTCTAACATTTTATGGTGGAGTATTTTATATACAAGAACTACTAAGTATTGCTTGATCCCTACCTTCTAGACAGTAACTGCTCTCTTGAAAGGTATTTTGGAGTAGATTTTATCTCCCTGACATGATTTTAAAAGTATGTAATAGATGAGAGCACTCTAATTTACATGACAGTTTGCCTCTGAGGTTTTAAAGACTTCCTGTAAAATCCTGTGACAAATCAGATAGAAAACATATATTCTCAGCTGGTGTTTTTCTAATTGACACATTGTATTGGAGTATGTGTTGGAGTAGCAGCTGCAGAAAATGCTATAGAACTTTTTTGAAATGACAGGATGTGGAAATATATTGGAGTAAAACAGCTGATCTGCAGAAACACAGTATTTTAGTGTAGGAATCTATTACAGACTTATGAGATGTGAGCATTTTCCAACATTGCAAACACTAATGTATTTTCAGGTTTGCAGTACTATGTATAATGGCAGATTCTTCTTAGTGTGATGAAGGAACTGCTGTAATACAAAGCATGCATTATAAGCAGTAGACTTCTCTCTCCTTTGAAAGGAAACAGCAAAGAGCCACTGATGCTTCAGCATTTAATCCTCATGGGATACTATAATTCCTTCTCTGACTTTGCAGCTTTGTTAATTTGAGAGTACTGGGAACTATAACAGAAAATGTACTGTGAAAACCATGACAAAGAATACCATTTTCAATTTCCATGCCTGCATTCAGCACTGCAGATGATAGAATTAATATAATTCCTTGGGAGAGAGGGCATAGGAGACACAGTATCATAAAAATATCAACAAATCAAACACCAAGATGTGCTGTGAAAATAACAACAACAATAACAACAACAACAACTGATCCAGGTCACTCCAGCAAAATTAAGAACTAGTTACTGTATTTTTCGGACTATAAGACACACTCCCCCCCCCAAAAATGGGTGGAAATGTCTGTGCATCTTATACAGCGAATATTGTGGTGGGGGGAGGGGGGTTGGTGCGGCACCGATCAGCTGTTCTAGGCGGCAGGGATTGCCACCGCCTATCGCCGCCTATCGCCACCTATCACCGCCTATCGCCACCGCCACCCGTTCACGGCAATCGGTGGCGAATGGGACACAGCGAATGGGATGCGGTGAATGGGCCGCAGTGAACGGGCTGTGGTGAATGGGCCACGGTGGTGGTGAATGGGCTGCGGCTGCGGCAAACAGGCCACAGCGAACGGGCTGCGGTGAATGGGCCACGGTGGTGGTGAATGGGCTGCGGCCACGGCAAATAGGCCACAGCGAACGGGCTGTGGCGAACAGGCTGCGGCGAACAGGCCACGGCGAACAGGTGGTGGAGGCAGAGGCAGATTTTTTTTCTTGTTTTCCTCCTCTACAGCTAATGTGCGTCTTATAGTCCAGAGCGTCTTATAGTCCGAAAAATACGGTAAATGCTCTTTCTTTGCCACATGCCCTCTAGTGGCTGAATAAAGTTAAGTCCATAAAACTTAGTTCCATGTTTCCTTTTCCAAGGAATCTAGGTTGGGTAAATTAAGAAGCACTGGGTTTGAGAGTAGACAAATCTTTTTTTAAAAAAACAATGCACAAGTGTTGACTTCGCCTCTTGCCAGAAACAAGTGCCTTCAGGAAGATTTCTTGCCAGGTTTCAAGAATAGTGTTGAGGATCCAAGAAGGAAAAGAATCGAGTATCCCATTCATTCACTGGCATGACTTGAAAGGTTAGTGACAGCAAGTAAAGACAACATAGTAGAAAACTAAAAGGAAAAGGTGACATCCTTTTTAAAAGAATCACCACAAATTACCACTACAGAATACTTGATGTGGAATATATAAAAAAATGTAGAGCATGTGCTCATTCGATAATATTCCAAAGTAGGTATTGTAATGGAACAAGTCTCTCCAGGGATGTCAAACTCAAGGCCCAGGGGCTGGATCCGGCCCGTGGGGTGCTTAGATCTGGCCCGTGGGGTTGCCCTGGAAATAGCAACGGACTGGCCCGGGGGTACCTCTGCCAGCAAAAACGGAGTTCGAGAGGGCCACGTGCGGCCCTCCTGAGCTCCATTTTCACTGGCATAGGGTTGCAAGAGGCCGTCGCAGCCAAAAATGGAGCTCGGGAGCCCATTTTCGCTGGCAGAGTGCTCGAGCCTCCATAGATGCCCCCGACATGAGTGACGTCGAGCTGGCCATGCCCACCCTGGCCCCCCAAAGTCAAACACAACCCTGATGTGGCCCTCAATGAAATCGAGTTTGACACCCGAGTCTCTCTATCATCTCAGGGAAGAACAATAGCAATAGCAATAGCAATAGCAATAGCACTTAGACTTATATACCACTTTACAATGCTTTATAGCCCTCTCTAAGCGGTTTACAGAGTCAGCATATTGCCCCCAACAATTTGGGTCCTCATTTTACCCACCTCAGAAGGATGGAAGGCTGAGTCAACCTTGAGCCTGGTGAGATTTGAACTGCCGAACTGCTGGCAGCCAGCAGTCAGCAGAAGTAGCCTGCAGTACTGCACTCTAACCACTTCGCCACCGTGGCTCTTATAGAGGTTGTGTAAATCATATTAGCTTCTGATTGATTGATAAATACAGTAGGTAGATAGAATGATTGAAAAGAAAATCTTACAGGGTCAAATTACTAAAATGACAACATACAAAACATTGCCGGCTGATGCTGCACAGACTACTGCATTGCAGCTCTTGTATAACCATCTTCATTTCGTTGTTTGAAGAGCAAGAAATCCACTGCAGCTAGAAAGCACATACTTCAAAACGCTACTCACATAACTCTGGACTGTTGTCGCAGCATATCCAGGCTCAAAGAGATCCCTGTAGCTAATATGCTATTTTGGGAAAGAAATGGTCTCACTACCTGTAAAGCTTTTGTAATAGCTTATAATCATTTTTTGATAAATAATAAACACAAAGTATCTATTTCTAACAGAATTGTGTAAAAGAATTGTATTTAGTCCACAAATTAATTATGCTCCATTCAGGTTGATAAGGGTTTTTTTTAGATATAAGAATGGTAGAAAACGTAATTCAGTAATTGGACTTGACTAGAGAAATACTGTAGCTTTTTAAATATAAGGTTATTTACATCTGATATCTTACTACATTTAACATGAAATTAAGAGGAAAATGTTTAATGAATATTGGTATTTAGTATGTAGTATTTTAAGATATTTAGTAAGAGTATTTTAAGATATTTTATAATTGGTGTTATCTCTTTAAACTTAGGGAGAAATGGTTGTATTGTTAATATCTCTACACTAAAAGAAAGTTGAATTCATTTTTGTTATATTTGCTTGATGAATTTTTTTTTCTTGTTTTGTCTCCTACCTAAAATATTTAAAACATCTTCAACGAAAGGGCTTTTTGCCCATAGAATTCTATTACCCCTTTTAGAAATTAAATCCCACTTTCAGTTGAAATAATTAATCAATACAAACATACAGTGCTATAATATTCCACTTTGAATCATGTAGTGGCTAAAATTGTGCCTAGAATCAGGCTACAGAAAACTGAGTTTAATGCTCCAACTGGCAAGAAGGCAATGTTCAGACACTATTTCTCAGCTCTTAGCATTCAATAACTTATTGAATGTTATTGAATGTTAACAATAACATTCAATGGATAACCATTTGTCTGAAGTGGTGTAGGGTTTCCTGCCTAAGCAGGGGGTTGGACTAGAAGACCTCCAAGGTCCCTTCCAACTCTGTTATTTCTATTTCTATTTCTAACTTTACCTAAGCCCAACCACTGTCCCAACAGCTGAATACAGTACATTAACATGGAATTGTGGGAATTTGCTGGCTGACTTATTTAACATAGTCTCTAAATGCTAAAATCAGGAAAAAGACACATAAAATATTTTCAATAACATTCTTTTCAAATGTTTAGATATTTTGAAGTCTAAATAGATATTTTCAATGTTTCTATGATTTGAGAATATAGTAAAAGTCCAAGCTTGCCCAGTCAAGACAGAGCCTTTATAACAGGGCTGTCAAACTCCCGGCCCGTGGGCCGGATGCGTCATGCACTGGCCACGCCCACACACAGTTTAGCGAAGGGAAAAAAAGTCCCAATACGTCACGTGATGCTGCCGTGACAACGTGAGTTTGACACCCCTGCTTTATAAGGAGCAGGCAAAGGGGAAATTAAGATGGAATTTCTATCAAATAAAATACATACAATATGTTCCCAATAATTTCAGCTGGCTATCTCCATACATTCCAATTCATTTGCTTATTTGATTTCTATGTGAAATAATTACATTGCCAGGATTAGCGATGGGAAAATGGAAGCTAAAAAAACATTAGTTTAAGAACATTAAAATATCTCAAACTTGGTACATCCCATTGTATTCCACAGGATCTGATCACTTGCAAGTAATTGGACAGTTGCCTGAATTTTCTCTACTGATCTCTACAGTGTTTGTTCTGTTTCTTTTATCTTGTAAAATTTCCTTCTGTTCAGCGTCTCCTTTTTCTCTCTCCTCATACGTCATTCTATTGAATCACATTCCATTTAGTTTCTGTAGCTTCAATTTTTATGACTGAGTTGTTGTGAAAAGCAATGATTTGATAAGCCTCCCAATGAAAAATTAATGTGAATTATTATTAATAACAGGGGAACTTTGGACTTTTTAAAATTGGGTTTTGTCTGATTAATTCTGTCACCTCACTACAGGCTGCAAACTTTTACTGTCTTATTTTTTTTACTTTCTCTCCTATTTTCCATATTGAGTGACATACCTAATATATTAAAGCCCAGCCTAACTCTTTCATTTTGCTACAGAAGTCAATATAATGAGGTATTATCTATCAGTATAATGGACAGAAAAGGAGGGAAAGAAATTCAGGATTGTTGAACTCATATAATATTTTCATGTATAAATGGAAAGAAAGCTATCTTGATTAAATTTGTTTAATTTGATCGCAATGGGAGAGGTATTTTGAGTAACTGAATCAGACTTCCCTTACTCATCTGTTATGGAAAGAAAGAAAAAAGAAAGAAGGAAATGTGAAACTAATTCACATTTATAACTCTTAATGGTGCTTTAAGATCCGATGTGAGGAACTAAGTTCAAAGCATTGGCATGTGTGATATGTATAAAATGGCTAAAATCCTTCATAAAATGAAGTGATTGGACTGGAGTTCAGATAATTTTAAAAATGCATAAATAAAAGGTAGCAATAATTAAAAAAAGAATGCTAGTAATAATTACACAAGAATTTACAAATTGCTAAAAAAATTAAAAAGCAGATCCAATATGTATCTCTTTATTGTGCCTTTTATGTATTGGGATTTGAAAAATTCATGGCATTTATAAAAGAAAAAAACAAGGCAGCAAGTTTCTCTAAACATCATATTCTTGCTCGGTTTGGGGACCATCTATGTTTAAATGAAGCTAGAGGTAGATTTTATTCTTTAAAAATTGTCTCAGAGCTCTTACTATATTAATGGAGCAGAGATATCCTCAGCTGAAGGAAGAGGTGGAAGGATTGCGTGCTTCAGGGCTTATTTCTCCTAGGACCTGGCAGCATTTGCCACAGATAAAAGGGTATGTAAACTGTGACTTTACGAGAGAAGGATAATACATCAAGGAGGAGCTAGTGGTGGAGATAAAATAAGGGGGAAAATGTTGTTAGATTAAAGGGACCCGAAATCAGAGGGAGGAAAAAAGCTTATCTTGAACAGCAGTCCCATATGGTTATTGTGTTTTGCTTGGTGATACTGGGGGAACTTCTAGGTTGATAGCGTTCTACTATGAACTCAACCATGGCCAACCTGCTCCTTTGAAATGAACCTTTCTTCTTGCTCAAGTGGGGGCATCTTAGTGCTCCAGAGCTGGCTTTCTCCTCTTCCTTGAAACCTGGACAGTGTACTTCTATGAAGGCTGATGCCCCCCCCCCAGCATTCTCTTCCTAATGCTCACTCATCTCCCTCCCTTTGCTCACACCTGCAAGTTTTGTCTATTTGTTCAACATTTTTTGTAGCTGTTTGGGAATTTTTCTGTTGATTAGCTTTCTTCTGCTAGAGGGTCTGTGCAGCACTTGAGATTCAGTTCTCAAAAGATTCTTTGGAGCATGAAGCCATGAACAAATAACACCTATCTGCAATTCTTTTAAATTAGCTGCATCTTTTTTTCAGGCAGCTACAAAAGGAAGGACATGACAAAAAAAATTGTCCCTTTACCTTATTTATGCTCTGCACTTTCTTTACTGGCATAAATAAAAGCCTTTTAAAGGTGGTTTGGCTGAAGAGGAAGTGTTACAGGGAAAAGAAAGGAAAAAGAGGATAAAAGACAGAAGAAACTATGAGAGGAAGGGAGGGAGGGAGGGAGGGAGGGAGGGAGGCCGACCAGATCTGAAGGAAATCTGAGAATTAGAACAGGCCAAGTAGAAGCAATTAACGAAGTGTCTCAATCCTGTTCGTGTTGGTTCTGAAATTGGTTCCAGCAACCCTGCAACTCAGTAGCAAAAACAGGAAGGATCAAGATGCCTGGAAAAGTAAAGACTCTAGGGGGAAATATTTATTAGTCTAGCACTGATGATGTTACCTAGTTTGAGTAATGAACGCCTGCAACAAAACTAAGCTCAGAGAGTACCAAAAAACCCCCTCAGTAAAGACTCTGACCAATCAGAGCCATGAGTGGAAGCCACAGTCACTCTCTGTCAAGGAAACTAAGCACTTATCTACAGTTTTGAAGGCTACAGTTGTAGCCTTCAAAAAGCAGGGAATTGGGGAGGGAGAAGTAAATACAGGAACTGACTTCCACTGAATATCCCATCTACCAAAGATTGTGGGATAGAGGGTACGGGGAGGGATAAAAGGCAGGAGGGCTAAGGCCTAAAAGAAGTAGTCGAGACAGGATTAAAAGAAAAATAGATAAGAGTGTATATGTATCTACATATGCTTATACATGTTTATATGTGTTTGTGTCTACGTATATGTATGTATGTATATGTACATGTGCATGACAGAAAGAATAGAATAGCTTTACACTTAATATTATAAGTAGTTTTTTTAAAAAAATCAGAAACAATAATATGGATAATATTTGTTCTAATATTGAATGCAAATCCATCAACAGGATCCCAATCTTGCTCAGCCATATACTACTGCCATCAAAATCTCACTCTTTAAGTACCTTTACAATATTTCAAGTCTAAATTACCGGAGTGCCATTAAAGATGAGGGCAGAGTATTGTGGCAGTACAATTCATCTGGGATGGTCAACTTGGATCTACTGTAAGAATTGGTTCAAAGCATGCCATCTCTTTAATGTATGGCATTCCTGCTTTTTGGGTTGGCTGTTTTCCTTCTGCTTATATTCATGTTTGTAATGAATTACTGCTGAAAAGGAGGCTCATAGAGTTCACTCTAAGTATCATTGGTATCCAAGGAGAGAGCAATTTTCCAAATGGCATTCCCATTTCTGTATGCAGGATGAATTATCCCACCACATTTATGTAAATAGGAGAGCAAAGGTTCCTCTCCATTCTTATTTAGAAATTAAAACCAATGATTTCCAGTGGGGTTACTGCTATAAAGAGGAAATAGACCTTGACTAGAAGTAATGAGGCATTTGTGTTTGCCATAAGTATAAATTACCAGGATTCCTAAAAGAGCTATCCTTTTTTGTTGTTGTTCAGCCTGCTAAGTGACAATAAGTGAACATAAAGTAAATTCCAGAGAACGCTCATGGGTCACCTTAGAATTTATGTACTGTGAGACACAGTTATTCAAAACAACCCTAAATTTTAAGGCTGTGTGTAGCCATGATGAACTGTTTGGTTCAATTTTTCGAGCTGTATATAATGGGGGGTAATTAAAGTGCAACACTTTCAGAATTGGTGACCTCCCATCTAACTGTACTCTCTATTGGAGTGTGGTAGGTTATCTAGACTGCTGACAGAGGACGCTAGATGAATCGTGAAGCAGCAGGACATAGCTGCATTCAGCAACATCTTGAGCTCAGTAGATAGTGCACATTATTGCTGCCAAAAGAGGAACTTCCTACCTTGCCCCCTGCTACTTTAAAACCACTTCGTTGGAACTACCAGCAGCCCATTGATCACAGTCTGTTTTCTCCCTCCATCCTCTAAAAGTAAAAGTTTTAAAAACAACAACAAATGAATGATTACTTTCAGCAAATGTAATTTCCCCCTCACCTGAAAGGGCCAGTCTATCACTGGGATGGTTTCGTTTGTTTATCATCTGGGGTGATAAATGGGTTCCTTCAGGTTCAAGAGGGGCTGAGAAATAAAAGGACTAAGCAAACAAAGTACAAAACAAGCCTGAGGTTAATGAGGTCAGAGAAAAAAAATGCTATTTAGATTTATTTATTTATTTATTTATTTTATAAAATTTATATGCCGCCCAACTCCCGAAGGACTCTATGCCACCTACAAGGTAGTTTCTCCTCACTCCCCCATTATGGAGAGCCAATTAACTTCAAGTTTAAGTAACCGCAAAAGACCCAAGCAGGACTAGAAGAGAAAGCACATCAGTTTGGGTAATATATCTATCTCCAAACTGCATCCGTTCACCATGAAGGAATGATGCTGGTGTGGTTCGTCTTTCTTTTTCTGACCACAGAGCTCAAGTCCTGAATATAAGAGTTGGACCACAGAACCAGGTCAAGTGCCTTTGAAGGAAAGGACCTGTGCTTTGGGCCCCACTTCTTCTCAGCCTTAACTAACTGGTTGCTCTGCGCCTCTCCCCTAATTTTTTTTTACATGGCTGGTAATATTCTCCTCCTTTCTCTCCTACTCCTACTGTCATAGCCAAGTCTGTGGATAGGGACCTGTCTAGGAGGCCCCTTGGACTGTGGGGTCCTGTTCCTGCATTCGGTATCCAACATTAGTAGCATTACTGATACAAGGTCAGCAGGGAGCTGAAAGCACTGGCTCCCTAGCAGATCTTTTATTCTTCACTAAATGAATTACTCCTTTCTGAAGTAAAATATCTAACAGCAAAGGAGTATTCCGCAGGGGGAAAATCTGCTTTTGTCAACTTTCAATTACTTGGATTGTAAGGCTTGAAGGAAGTTATTTATGCTATATTAAGTTAAAAATACTGCAAAAAATGTAATTACAGCAGAAAGCCAACAGCTTCAAGCGATAAGGTCCAAGACATCTCACTCTGTGTGCTTCTCTCTTCTCTGTGTGTCCAAAATTCAAAGTTATGGCTTTTTCTCCTTCCTGTATGTCCAAAGGAACTAAGAACTGGTAAATTATCTGTGGCTAAAAGGTTTGACATCTGTGGCTTGGCATGGTCATGTCCTAGGCCAGGGGTGTCAAACTCACAGTGTCACGTTTTCCAGTGGTGGGATTCAAATAATTTAACAACCGGTTCTCTGCCCTAATGACCAGCTGGGTAGGCGTGGCTCAGTGGTCATGTGACTGGGTGGGCGTGGCCAACTCAACGTCACTCACGTCGATGGGCGCTTTGCTTTAGCTGTTACAATGTAATAAGGGTTAACCAGAGAGGCAGTTTCTGTAAGCAGGGTAATAAAGATTAGGCTAGAAACAACACTAGAATGTTTCCTTCCTGCCTTCCTTACAGGATTAGCCCTGTAAAGTGGAAAAAAACCAAAATGAGATTTCTTCCAACAACCAGTTCTCCCGAATAGGTGCGAACTGGCTGAATCCCACCACTGATGTTTTCATCACGTGACATATCGTGCCTTTTTCCCCCTTTGCTAAACCAGGGATGGGCGTGGCTTGTGCATGATGCATCCGGCCTGTGGGCCACAGGTTTCACACCCCTGTCCTAGGCTGTTTCTAACCCTGGAACCATCTAACACTTTGAATGGCTCCAAATGTTTAGGTGGAACCGATACAAGGAAGACTGCTCAAATAACTGCTCCTTTTCAGACTTTTCTTGGATTTGTTATAGCTGCATTCCAGTAGTGAGTTCTAAAACCCTTTACTACTGGTTCGTGCGCACGCTCGCATGCACGCACGATGCTTCTGAGCATGCACAGAAGCATCCTGGGCGGGTGGTCGGAGCCTCCTGCCACCAGCGCTACCGGTTCTAAGAACCGGGCCGAACTGGGAGCAACCCACCGCTGCTATATTCCACACATACAATCCTGTTCTGTCTGGAAAAATGAAATGCAATCTTAATTATCTATGTGCAGGGAGAAATTAAAAAGAGAAGATTTCTATAGTTATTCACTGCATAGAGTCAGAATGAATGTTGGTTCATCTAAAGAACTTACATTAAAAATCAGCACAAAGATTTCATTGAGTATTTGTTAATTTCTTTAGATCAAATGTTTTTGATTAAAAATACAATATATAAAAACTAGGCATCTGGTTCAAGTTTTTCAAATAAAATAGTGCCTTTAATAGAAATGAAGATAATGAGAGAAAGGGAAATCCCTATATATTAAGAAACAACTTTGTGATCAATTTTAAAGGATTGTTCGAGCTTAATTCTTAAACTGCAGGATTTTAAAAATTTTTCAAGCAAATGAATGAATGGCAGAAATAACAAAAACATATATAATATAAATATATATCAATAAATTTTATATATATATATAAAATTTCCAGAACTTAAAAGGGTATTAGAAAACTATTCCAATGGAAAAATGATAAGCTTATAAACTTTTGTTCCAAAGCAGACACGTGACTTTGGTTTAATATATAGAGAGGTGATCCAGAATTATGTTCCTTGCTAATGTCAGTATATGCATCTCTATATCTCTCTATCTCTATCACTATCTCTATCATCTCTATCTCTTTATGAGAGTCATAAATTGGTGTACTGGTTAGAGGCTGGAAATCGGGAAATCACGAATTTCAGTCCTGCGTTTGGCGCACAGCCAGCTGGATCAGCCTCCCTCTTCCCTAGGAAGAAGACGACAAAGGCAAACCACTTCTGAAATCTTCAATGGCCTCAATTTCCTATATCAAATGGCCATTTAAAAAAAACTCTCTGGGCCATTGGAAACATTTCATTTCAAGGAGAAAAAGTGAAATTCTTACATGAACCCCCGTGGTTACAAAGATCTCTGAGAAGGTTTGCATCCATCTGCTTTTTTACTCAACTCATGGTTGAGCAGGTGTTGCCCCAGCTCATTGGTGCACCTGAGGGGCCTGGCATTTTATTAGCTTATTAAGAGCCCCTTAAAATGGTTCTTTTCCTACAGACTTCTAATTGCGGTTCTAACCATTAATTTTATTTATTTGGTTTTAGGTGTAAAATGTCATTTTAACTAATTTAATGATTTTTTTAAAAAGGTTGTTGTAGTAAACCACTGAGAGATTTCAGCAGTATAGCAAATTAAATAAAAATAATGTCAAAATGAATGAATGGGATAATGATTTCGTCAAGCAAATGCAGTTCCATGCTAAATTAACTTTGTGATCCATCAACATTACTTTTTAATGTGTAACCAATCCGTGTTTTATGCCATCAAGCCAGGTGAGAAGTTGATTGTCTTTCGTTTATTGCTTTCAATCTTCCCCAGCATAATAATTTTTTTTTCTAGTTTGTTACCTGTCCAAAATATATGCTTCTGTTTGCTGATCATGGCCTCAAGGGAACAGTCAGTTTTTATTCTGGCCCAAGATTGATTGATTGGATCAGTTTAGAAACCATCTCCCATAATTTGAAAGTATCTATCGTTTTCCTTTGCTCTTTGTCAATGCCAGTCTTTCAATGGCATGCATTACCACTGGAAAATGTACACTTTATTTTGCTCTTTGCTGTCAGTGAAATATTCTTATCCTATGTGATCTTATCTGAATTTGAGTTTATTTTCCCTAATAGAATTTATTTCCTCCTAATGTTAGATCTCCAGCTCACTGCATCGTTTAGCAGTTCTTGACCCCAAGGGGAGAAAATACTATCTTTCCATGACCTTTCTCTTCTTAATACTATCATTATCCAGATTTATAACATTTTTGTCCTTCCATAATACATAAATGCCTTTCTGAATGAAGAAGCATAAAAGCCTGATTAATAAACTAACCAACAACATACCAAATAAACAATGAAATCTTTTAAGTCTTATTTACTCTTATCTAATAGGGTCTTTTTTGCATCTAAAGTGGACTTACATTTTGACTTTGGGTGTCAGCTCTTCTAGTCTTGCCATTATACTATATTTAGTCGTTAATCAAACAAGTATGAGGACAATATGCATCTTTGTCTCACCCTCTATCCTAATATACATAATATCAACTGTACTATTTCCTTTCAGGGAAAGAAATTGAATATATGAGATAAGAAAAAAAGATATGTAGATAAATCTACAATAATTCATACCAGCACCAATTACTTAATCTCACCATACCTTTCTATCCTTCAAAATCATTTTTGTTTCCATCACATCCATACATTACTTCATATATTGCCTTTCATCCTTTAAACTTTTCATCTCTTCCTCATAATATATCTATTTGTTTCTCTATAATTCAGTACTCATTCATTATCTGTAGATAGCAATTGCAATAGCAATAGGAATAGCATTTAGGCTTATATACAGCACTCTCTGGGTGCCCCAAATGTGCTTTTTCAAGAGGCAACTGGACTTCCTGGTTTTTCTTTGAAGACATTTCACTTCTCATCCAAGAAGCTTCTTCAGCTTTATAATTCAAGAAGCTTCTTGGGTGAGAAGCAAAATGTCTTCAAGGAAAAACCAGAAAGTCGAGTTGCCTCTTGAAAAAGCACCTTTGGGACAACAATGACCTGGATGACTGAGAATCTCCATAGACATTTAGCAACCACTCTCTGGGTGGTTTACAGTATAAGCATTATTTGCATATTGTCCAACAATCTGGCTCCTCCTTTTACCCACCTTGGCAGGATGGAAGGCTGAATCAACCTTGAGACCTGTCAGGATCAAACTCCAGGCTGTGGGTAAAGTTAGCCTGCAATACTGCACTTTAACCACTGTGCCACCAAATGTATGACCAAATCACTCACGCTCTTTATTTCACTCATTTTTGCATTCAATCCCCAATCCACCACCCATTTATTCTTAGCTCATCTCCACTTATTTTACCATACACATACTTCTTAAGTACTCTTTCCCACTGCATTTGACTTACTTGTATGTTTCTGCTGACATATCCATATAATGAACTAGGTCCTCCCATGGCACTATTTCTGTGGGAACTAAACATTAGATGTTATTAAACAGGTGTATGTGTTCAGGTAATCCAAAAAGCAAGATATAATTAATAGCTAATTCAATACAATTTATTAAATAAGATTTGGGCTAACAGCATACAGGGCAACTAAATTATCATTTGGTTATCAATAGTTATAATTAACAGTTTGTAAGCCAATACAGAGATCAAGCAATTAATAGTGTAAGGAGAATGTATTCTTTCAATTCAATGAGAAAAAGAGTGAGTTAAAAAAAAGGCATGAGATGGGAATTCTGAGAAGTGATTCACTTAATGGACCATACACAGTGGAATTGTCTATCTCAAAAAGTAACTGCAGCCCCAATCTTGCTGCAGTTCCAGAAACAAGCTAAAACTGTTTTATTACAACACACTTTTAGCTCCAGCTGACTGGGAGTGGACATTTACAGTATTTGGTATTTATTTATGTGATTTTTGTTTGTTTTTGTCATTGGTCTGGGTTGATTTATTATATGTCGCCAAATTGGTATTGATTGTTAGTGATCACACAGATGGATTTTCCTGTCCTTAATCAGATCCTTCAGGTCTTACTATGGTGCACCTATCTTCACTGTAATTGAGTCTATCCACCTTGCTGCTGACTGGGCTCTGTTTTTCTTTTCTTCTGCCTTTTCCAGCATTATAGACTTAAGCTAGATCTTTGTGCACAATATGTCCAAAATAAGATAATTTGAGCCTTGTTATTTGTACATCAAGTGAGAATGCTAGAATGGTTTCTCTATGATCTATTTGCTGGCTTTCTTAGCTATTCGTGTTATTTCAAGACTCTTTTCCAACACCAAACATTAGTTGAAACGTTAGCGGACAAATCTGTCCCATCTCTTCCTATCACTTGCACAGTCAGGATTACCATAGGGAGGTCAAATGCAACTGAGAAGGTCAAAAATTCTTAGGATATGCCCAAGAAGAGGTCTTCTACCAAAAGAATCAGCAGCTATTTATGCTATGGCTAAAATAACACTGATTAGTAACTTGATCAGCATTATCAACTTTCTAATTTTTCTAGTTTAAATACCATTTGTGTAATGAACAATAAGAAGGAATATTTTTAGAAACCAAACCAAGGAGATATCAGAAAGCATTGAAATGATTGGGAAAAGTTATTCTGTGTTGATGAGATACTACCAGAATCTTTCTACCAGAATGTACACGTCCTAAATTTTTTTACAAATACCTCCCCATTTAAATTACCCAAATTTATCTCTTTGCTCTAATTTTTCACTATTTATATGAATCCATTAATTCTCTGATACATACTAATTACATCATATATCCTAAATATCATTGGAAATTAGCCAGCAACGTTGCTCATTTGCAGACAAAAGTATGCATGGATTCACATCCACAACTAAGTCACCTGTAGGATCACACATATTTTTACACATTTATTTAGGCACCCTTAAACAACTAAGGGACAACAATCAAGGAGCAAACAATAGCCCCAATCAAGGAACAACCAACTCAGACAAACAAGCTAATGGTAAAGAACAACCCAATCAAAGAACTACCAAGAGCACTCCCACCAACATTGACAGAGCAAGTCACTATATAAAATAAGAGCAAAGCCCACTCTCTATTAGCTTATGATGTTAGTAGTTTGGTAAAGAAACATCTGCAAGAAAACAACCAATCTCAGAGAATACCAAGGGCCCTGTAGTTGAATCATTTGCTAAGCATTCCATTTATTCCCACATATGGTTCACTTGTATCACATACCACTCTTACTCCATTCAGATACTAACCATCAATTTCATATTCATGCAAATCTATTTTTTTTCTTTTTTATTGTCTAAATCAACAAAAATATAGTATTTCTTCCTGAATGAGTTGCTAAAGGGGGAAGAAATCTTATCTTCTGCCTGGAATAAAGCTGTATAGCATTTTCCAAATTTTGCCACAATATCATCACTTGCATAGCCCTCAAATAGAATTTTGCCAAGTACCTTCAGAGGGTCATTTAATACATTATTATCCCTGTAATTTTCTGCATTTGCTGTTGCTCCTTTCTCTTTAGTACATGGTAATGATAATGGAGTTCTTCCATCATTAGGAAATCATTTATTATAGATCACCTGGCCAGCCTGATGATAGACATGAAGCCTCTTTATATCAGATGACCAGTTGTTCAAAAAGACAAGTAATAGGGACAACAGATTATTTAAAGTATCTTGACATCTGCTAGGAATCTAACTGTCCAGAGTCAAAAATCCAATCAACTCTTGTCTTCTTATGCTGACAATTTTATTTCTCAGAAGGTAGAGTTTTTCAAAAGGAATGTATTTAATTCTCACCAACAGAGAGGAATTGATTGAAGAAGTGAGTGTGACCAACACCCTGAAGGAAAGTGATTGCATTATTGTAGAATTCATGGTCTTCAGAGCAAGAAGAACTGCATACTGGATGACAAAAGAGCCAATTTTGATGTATTCTGAGTGGAAGTAGATCCTTTGATATGTAATCATGAAAGAGAAATGTGACTAGGTAGGGGTGGAAAGTACTACAAAACAAGTAATTCTGAGGAATATAATGTATCTCAACCTCAACTAGGCCTTCAACAATCGCATTCAATGTGTAGTCCTCAATGGAACTTAATCTACATGGAGGGAGAAGTATGCAGCGGGGTACCCCAAGGCTCTGTTTTAGGTCCAGTACTCTTCAACATCTTCATCAATGACTTGAAAGAGGGGATAGATGGGAAACTCATCAAATTTGCAGACAACACCAAGCTACCAGGAATAGTCAACACTCCAGAAGATACAGAAGGATCTTGACAGACTTGAACATAGGGCGCTATCTAACAAAATGAAATTCAATGGCGAAAAAAGTAAGGTTCTACATTTAGGCATGAAAACAAAATGCACAGGTATAGTATATGTGGTACCTTGCTCAATAGTAGTAAATGTGAGAGGGATCTTGGAGTCCTAGTGGACAACCATTTAAATATGAGCCAGCAGTGTACAGCAGCTGCCAAAAAAGCCAACACAGTTCTAGGCTGCATAAACAGAGGGATAGAATCAAGATCACGTGAAGTGTTAATACCACTTTATAATGCCTTGGTAAGGCCACACTTGGAATACTGCATCCAGTTTCGGTCGCCGCAATGTAAAAAAGATGTTGAGACTCTAGAAAGAGTACAGAGAAGAGCAACAAAAAGGAGGCTAAAACATATAAAGAACTAAGGAGAAATTTCCTGACAGTTAGAAAAATTAATCAGTGAAACAGCTTGCCTCCAGAAGTTGTGGGTGCTCCAACCCTGGAAGTTTTTAAAAAGAGATTGGATAATCATTTTTCTGAAATGGTATAGGGTTTCCTGCCTAAGCAGGGGCTTGGACTAGAAGACCTCCAAGGTCCCTTCCAACTCTGTTATTCTATTCTATTCTCCCTCCCTCCCTCCCTTTCTCTCTCTCTTCTGATATTCTCCTTAATTTGTAAAATATGGGATGTTTGAGAGTCCTCATTAAAGGTTACATTGTAGCTTGTAGCCATGCCACCATTCCATTTCCCCCCCCCCATTACTAGAATTAGAGAGTTTAGAAATGCAAATGGCAGAAACCTGGTTCAAGTGAAAGACAAGACTAAAAGAGATCTGAATAGGCTTGAACCCTGCGCTGAAAGGAAGAAGATGGAATTTAACAAGAAGGAAGGTAAAGTTCTGGATAGGAAAAAAAATGAAAGGCATAATTATAGAGTAGGGAACATTGCCTTGACAGGACCACATGTGAAACAATTATGTGATTGTTCTTGTAAATTACAAGTAAAATATCAGCCAACAGTGTAATGCAGTGCTGCCTTGGGATGCATTGACAGATATCTAGAATCTGGATCACAGAGAATAGATGCTCCATTCTACCTTGCCTTAGTCAGACCCTACTTGGGATACTCTGTCTGGTTTGGGGCATCACAAGGACAGTAACAAACATGTTGCCAAGTTGTATAAAGAACAGTTAAATCATCTGGGTATGTTTAGCCTACAGAAGAGATAACTGAGTGGAGATGTGATAGTAGCCTTCAAATATATACTACAGAAAGAGATGAACCTATTTGTTACTAACCCAGAAGACTGAACCAGAACCAGTGGGTTAAATCTATCAGGAAATAGGTCCAGGATAGATATAAGGAGGAAGCTATTAGCCAGTGGAACTGTCTGCCACGGAAGTGGTAAGATCTGATTTGCTGGAGGTTTTCAAGCAGAGCCTGGATGGTCATCAAGGATGGTCTAGTACAGGGCTGTCAAACTCATGGCTCACGGGCCAGATGCATCAAACGCTGGCCACACCCACACCTGGTTTAGCAAAGGGGAAAAAAGTCGTGATAAGTCATGTGATGCCGCTGTGACGACGCGAGTTTGACACCCCTGGTCTAGTAAATCCTGCAGTGAGCATGAGGTTATCCTCTCCCTTCTAAACTCTGTAATTGTAAGAAATTAATCAAGCTTGTAGATTTATATTCATTTCTTGGCCACCTACTGTATGTGAATAGGCTTATATTGGTGGGGCTTATTCCCACTGCCTGCTTAAGCTTTGTCTTTCTTCAAGAGAAATGCCACCCATAGAAAATCACATTTTAATGATTTAATCTTGAACGTCTTTATGTCATGTAGGCTACAAACCTTTCTGTGATCCTTGTTCCAGTCTACCTATTGAAATCTTTTTTGTATGTGGTTGGAAACATTTGCCTAATAAATGTGAAAAAAGGATAGGAAAACCCGATCAGTTGAGACACAATTAGCTTTAAAGCTCTACAAAGTTAAGTATGCAAAATCCTTTCAAACAGTGATTACTTAGCAGTACCAAAAACTCAGATAAAAATTCCCCTGATTCAGAACAGTGAATTTCTTCATCAATTATTTCTGGGTGTTTGTACAGACTATTTGCAAGATGTTCTTAGGTTTTCTAGTGTGCTTTTATGTGTCCATATAGTATATTCACATTTTAGCTAGAGTAATTATTTTTAAATGAATTTTTAAATGTTGAATATATAATCACTGTTTCAAGAAATGAAGAAATTGGTGTTCAGCTGACTTTCTAAGGGAAACACTAGCAGTTTTATTACAGAACACAGTTGAGAAGAACTATAATATATTATTTGTTTTAGTATTCGGGGACTGACACTGTGCAATAATTAAAATGTTCTATTTGTAAATGGGTATTTCAAAATACACAGATAATGCAATATTTCATTGCCAAAATAATAATTGAACCATGTGTAAAATTATTTTACCTATATAGCTAATAACAAAATGACAATTATAGAACTAATAAGCTATGAAGCCTATAATGGTTTGTGATGATGATACATGTACAAGAACATTCTAATATATTCATTTACAGAAAGTATTTGTATAGCTTACACATACAGTAATTAAACAAATAGAAATAGTGCTTTTTCCTATGATTTCAGGTTTGTTGAATAAAAACATATTTCAAAAAAACTTGAATATTTTAATTAAAAATGTAGCCTTATTCAGAACAAATGTCAGTAAATGAAATGAGTATATAAAAGTTATAGATCTCTTATAGGAAAGATAAGAGATATTAATGTAAAAATCACACAGCAAATCATTAATTTCATCATTGCATTTGTGGATTAACAGTATTAAATTTTCTCATTTAAATGTTAGAAAGGGAACAGTTGAATCTTGAAAGAAGCAAAAGAGTTTCTTAAAAAATAATTAGGTGCTTTGTTTAGTCAGTCGTTAGAGGTAACAGATCACTTATCCTTTAAAGAATAAAAAAGAAAAAACAGCATTATGGTGATGTGACTAGTTCCTTATTTTCCTGTAATAGCACTTAGACTTACCGTATATACCGCTTCATAGTGCTTTACAGCCCTCTCTAAGTGGTTTACAGAGTCAGCATATTGCCCCCAACAATTTGACTCCTCATTTTACTGACCTTGGAAGGATGGAAGGCTGAGTTAATCTTGAACTGGTGAGAATTGAACTGCTGGCAGTTGGCAGAATTAGCCTGCAATACTGCATTCTAACCACTGCGCCACCACAGCTCTTATAATATACTTATAATGTAATATACTTTATTATCTTATAAACTACTATACTATCTTATAATGTAATATACTGTAGAGCTTATTCTTGCCCAGACATAAAACAAGTTCACATTTTACTATGCTTTTCCAATTTGCTGGCTGCCACTGGTTTATGGCAAGGAAATATGGAACACCAAATATCATAAAATATAATGTAATAAAATATAAAGTACAATCAACTAAATCAGAAGAAAAGAATTTCCCACTTGTAAAACAACAGCAACTCTCATTCATTTAAAAAGAACTAGTATATTAAGGCCCATTTCTTTGATGCCAAGACATTTAGGACTTATAGTCTACACTGAGCCTTAAACACACATTGGAAATCAAGTTAACTAGTACAGATGTATTCTGTGTTTCTAAACCCTCCGAATAATTTGCATTACAGCAAACTAATCTACATTCAAACAATGAATGACTTTAGCAAGATCCACTTTCTCCATACTACGATGCCTATGTCGAATCTTTTGAAACTAAACAACCTTGCTAATAAATGACATTTACCCTTCCATACAGGGCATTGAGCCCAGAAGAGCATTCCTGAGGTAAAGTATGCAATTAAGAAATACATACTAAATTTCGGTCAGAAGCATGAACCAGTTGGCAACCATCTGAAATTTGATCACATGAGATCATGTGGATGCTGCAAAGGTCGTAACTGTGGAAAATGGTCATAAGTCACTTTTTTTCAGTGCCACTGTAACTTTGAACAGTCACTAAATGAACTGCTGTAAGTTGAGGACTATCTGTATTATTATTTGTAATTATTTTCATAGCCTTCTTAGGATTGGAGGAAAAAAGAGTTAGACTTGTATGTTTTATATACATATTGACTACACTTTAGTCCAAGCCTTCAGAACCCTGTCTGAGTCTTCATGTAAATGATAAAAGCATAAAGACAAGGCAAGTGTGAATAACCAATTCACACAGGGATGAACAGGAATTTGTTCAGTAATTGCTTCAGGCAACATCATCTCAGACTGGACACATAGAAACAGTTGGATTCCCCTCTACTACTGCCTCAGATACAATTCAGAAAAAGAACATGCATTCAAAAATACAGAGAAATCTAAGAGAATAGGATTATATTATCCCTTCTAGACCTCTACATTCACCATGGTGAATAGGGCACGTTCTGTCTTCGCATGAGATTAGAAATCAAAGGAGACGAGCCCATATTTCTGAAACATTTCCTGGACTGAAGCAGGTCTTTTCTCAGGAGTCAATCTATCAGAACAGATCTGGAAGAGACCTTGGAGGTCTTCTAGTCCAACCCCCTCCTCCAGCAGGAAACCTTATACCATTTCAGATAGGTCCAGTCTTTTCTTAAAAACCTCCAGTCATGAAGCCCCTACAACTTCTGAAGGCAAACTGTTCCACTGGTTAATTGTTCTCACTGTTAGGAAGTTTCTCCTTAATTCCAAGTTGCTTCTCTCCTTGATTAGTTTCTATCCATTGTTTCTTGTCCTGCCTTCCAGTGCTTTGGAAAACAAGTTGACCCCCTCTTCTTTATGGTAGCTCCTCAAATACTGGAATACTGCTATCATGTCACTCCTAGTCCTCCTTTTCTCTAGCCTGGCCGTACCTAATTCCTGCAACCATTCTTCATATGTTTCTGTCTCCAGGCAATAATCATGATAATCAGGCAGTAATCATGATGCAGCAAAGTTACTGTTATTATTAGCTTTAGGAAACTCTCATCTGTGGAAGAGTTGAGTCCTATCTATTAACATCTTTCTGTCTACTCAGTCATGGTATGTGAGTTTCCCAGAGGAGATGGAAGATCTACAAACTGCTTATTGATCAGATGGCCAAAGGAGAAGAAAATCTTTTCTTGTTGTTGTACCTTTAATAGCAGCCAGAAATGCAGAAATTAATAAGAAAAGACCCAGATAGCTATTTAAGCCTGATCATATTCACTTGCACCAATTCCTCTTTTAAATATAAGAACTTTTAAATTCACGTCATTTTAGAGATGGTGTATCCTCTAGAGCAGGGGTGTCAAACTCAAGGCCTGTGGGCCAGATCTGGCCTGCGATATGGTCGGATCTGGCCCATGGGGCTGTCCTGGTCTACCCAATGTGAAGAGGAAAGATCGGGCCAGCGTGGCTTCGGCCTGGTCTACCCAGTGCGAAGAGGAAAGATCAGGCCAACATAACTTCGGCACGTCTATCCTGTGCGAAGAGGAAAGATCAGGCCAGCGTAGCATCAGCCCGGTCTACCCAGTGCGAAGAGGAAAGATCAGGCCAGCGTAGCATCAGCCTGGTCTACCCAGTGCGAAGAGGAAAGATCAGGCCAGCGTAGCTTCGGCCCGGTCTACCCAGTGCGAAGTTGGCCACGCCCACACAGTTGGCCATGCCCACACAGTTTGTTGGCCATGCATGCCCGGTCCCATGAGGTCAACCACAGCCCTGATGTGGCCCTCAAAATGAAATTGAGTTTGACACCCCTGCTCTAGAGAATATAACAATAATTTGGGTGACAGAATATTATGTAATGAAAATCACCAATGGGGCAAATATGATACACCACAGTGGCTCAAGTGTGATATACAGTAAGGGTACAATAATGGATATTTGAGAATAACAACAAAAACCAACGATTAGAAAAACTAAGGAAAGCTTAGTTCTTTCGTGAGCAACTGCCAATGGGCAATGGTCATAGTATAAACAGAACCTGTTAAAATATTCATGAACTGGGAGAGACATGGTAACAAGGTCAGCCAATGAATAGGCATAGCAACTAAGTCAACCAATGAGAGCTTAAACACATCTGAGTCTGTGCAGAGAATTGAAACTGAAACTTAAGCAAAAAGGCTGAGCATGGCTCAGCCCACTCTGTACTCTGCTCTGAACTCTGAAATGAAACTGTTTTCTGCTGTTGGTATTGTATATATATTCTTGTATATAAAGAAGTTTCTTATTTAAATCAATCCTGCTGAATCAGTTACCTGTGTGTGTGCTTTCTGGATTTAATTTTGCAACAAACTCTGACAGAACCACCATAGTATAAAGAGAATCTCAGTAGTTAGAGTAGCTATGGATACTGGAATTCTGTTTCTTTTTCTTTCCCAGCCCATTTTCTAAAGAGAGCAGAACTTTCCTCTTAATCCAATTGCTTCTACTAAGCCATTACTATTATTTACAGACCATAGCAGCTGTGTCCATACAACTTGCAAATTCAAATTCCAATAAAGTAACAATTAAGGAGGCATTCTAAAAAAAATACAGTCATTCTAAAAAAATTATCATCAAATTTATATATTTAAAATATTTCCTAGGTATTACCTGAATTAAGCTAATGCAGATTAAATAATTTTGTGGTTGATTTATTTCTTTAGCTTTTTAAAGTTATTTGTTAATTCTCTTGCTTTGGAAAACTTACTTTTTGGAAATTTTACTTTTGTATTCAGGCTGTTGAGTAACTCTTTCTGTCCCACAGATTTCATTCTACTTTGTGTTAGTAACTTGTAAATACTGATAGTTTTTTTTTTTTTTGCTTCATTTGTATCATCGGTGTTTGGAAACACATTTTAAAAAGTCACTTCCAAACAAATGAAGAGAAACAAAGGGAAGGAGGGAGAAAAATAGCTTTCACCAAAGCTTATGGTAAATTTTCTTGAGCAACATAGCCAAATTAATTCTGTTAAGCAGAGCTTAAACTTTTACAGTCTGATCAGCAAGGTGGCAATTACTAAAACAGAAGGTCTTATTTCAAGGTAGCTTTCTAAATTCAAATTATAAACACCTGGAACTTCAAGTACAAAATGCTTTTAATAATGTCCTTTAGATTCCATGATTTGAATGCTCATGATGTGCAGTTGCTTTTTTATTTATTTTAAGGAAGCTGTTCAAAGCACTGAAATTGCAAAGAGCCAACTTCTCAGCTGGTGTCGGATAACTATCTTGCAACCTTGGCAAGAAAGAGACAATGATTTACACCAAACAAAATCTGGCTCTGTTATAAAAAAAACAAACAAACCAGGAAATGAACACAATGTACTTATTGGCTTGGACTAATGATAACTTTCCAAACAAAGTGATCTCAGTTAGCACCAGATAATCTAAATCTGTGAAAGTTGAATGTCACATAAGACTTGCACCCTATTATTATTCAGTCAGTCAATTGACAGATGATCTTATCCTACAGTTCCAAAGACACTTACATGGTTTTATTACAGGGTACTTAGTGTTGTGACCCATTAATATAGTTAATTAGTCAGAGTCTAAGTATATGTCATCAGTTCATTGGTGAATCATCACAAAGCAAGCAATCCCAAGCCCACTTCCCTAGGTCAGTCCGGAATTTATCCGATGCAATAGATTTGTGAAAGGAGCATAGCTATAAATCTCTTTCTTTGTCCCTTCATGAAGTTTGCTTTGAAAAACGCACTTTCTTTTTCTAAATAATATTGGGATGAATCCTTATAATTAAAAAAAAAGACCTTAAAGCTGCCACTTCATATATCATTTTAATGAAGAAATTTTCTTTTTACAAAGTTAAAATCGACAACAAAGAGAAAAACATATAAAAAGAAAAATAGGAAAGATGGAGGAAAAATGGATGACAGTATAGATCTTGAAAAGAAAAAAGAAAAAAATGCTTAAAGAAGTGCCTTGTGATCTTTTTTGCAGCAGCTACAAATATAAGTAATGCCCAGAGTCGCACAGGTAAGATGGGCAGTGTAAAATTTGAGAAATAAACAAAGAAATAATTAATGCTGTTTCCCCCCTTCCAAATTACATATAGGTAGTCCTCGTCTTACAACTTCAATAGAACCAGAATTTCCATCATAAGTCATGATGGTTATAAATCGAAGCATCCATATGACCAGACTCAATTTTTTAGCTGTGTTTGTGGTGGTCATTAAGGAAATGTGGTAGACATTAAGCAAATCAATGTATTTCTATGGATATTTTTTTGCTGGAAACCAGCTGAAAAGGTTGGAAACTGGCAAAAAAATACCATAAATGGTGCTCATGTGACTCCAGAACACTACAATCATCCATAAAAGTGAGCTGGTTGCCAAGTGCCCAAAATACAGTCATGTGACCACTTACAGTCATGTGACCAGCCATTGGAACTCAAGAACCAGATCATAAGTAGCTTTTGGTGGGTCTGTCCTGACTTTGAATGGTTGCTAAGAGATCAGTTGTTAAGCAAGGACTACCTGTAACATAGTTCCCTTCTCATATATAGTACTTAACACCACTCGTAAAAGAGCTGCAGGCTGCTGAAGTGCCATAGAAGATGACAGGCTGACCAGTGAAGCTGGTAGAGTAGCAGCTTCCTTGCTGAGCAATTTATATTTTATTTGTTTTGCTTGTTTTTACAAATAGCCTAGCTACACATCTTATTTTATTTAATAAGAACATTCTCTGTGAGAGGTATTCTAAATCTAAACATTAAGTCCCTAAAACATTCTAAAGGCTTCAGTTACAATGCATGGACACCAAAGCAATGGGGAAGAACAAGAAATACAACAGGCCAAATTCAAGTTCATAGACTCTACCTAAATCAACAAAGGAGTGACAAATTAATGACTACATGATGGACAAGAAAACGGTGAGTAAAAATGATAGCAAACTAAATCCTCCCCATCTCTTATCTACACCTGACAGTTATGATACATTCAACGTGGATTTGGAAACAAAAATTGAAAAATAACAACTCTTAGAGCTCTTCTTCACTTTGCATGAAGAATTGAAGGCATGAAGAATTGAGTCCCTGCCTTCATTAGCCTTCTCCACCATTAATGCATCTCTGAAGGGAAAAGAGTCAGTCAAGCAATTGCCAAAGGAATTCACGACAGGCTTTGCTACTAGATAATGTCTATTAGCTGCACAAACTGTAATTTCAATTTTAGAATATTTAACCTCTATAAATCCGGAGGTGGACTCTTTAAAAACGGCCTTTGAACCTTTCGTGCAAAGTTGTGCAGATAAGCTAGCAGCTTTTACAATGGCTTGAAATGTTGCCACTGACTCCAATCTGCCAAAGGAAACAAAACTGAATGGGAAAACAAATTCAGATTAAAAAGGACAACCAAACACAGGCTGCCTCATTTCCTATCAAAAGTGGTAAACCCCCAAAAGTACAACCGTGCATTTTAAACAAATCAAACTGCTTTAAGGAGTGCACTTTACAGAACTGATATTGGATGCTGATCTACCAGAAGAGTTATTACTCCATCACTTAGCTCAGTTGTTCAATGCCAACTTCATATGATTGATCTAAGCACTGTTGAATGGCTTCCTAGCATGACAGGACACAAAAGAATTCTACTGTCTTTTAACCATTCCACCATCCCCTGCATGCTGTTTAAAATGAAATCTTTTCTTGCTTCTTTTCAAATACACACACTGCACATTTTCTGAGATGGAAAAAGGGCTGCATTATCAGGTTTAACATTTCAGCACAGGCTCCCCTGCCTCCTGCTACAGGCAGCATGCCAAATGAAAAAAGCCCACAGCAAACCAGCACCATTAAAGTCCTTGACAAAACACTGATCAAATCATCATACCAAGAAGATTCAAGAAAAAACATCACACTTGTAACTATAGGCTTGCCTGGGCTTATCAAATTGACAGTTGCTCTGTAACTTTGGGGCAGGCATGGCATGCAGGCATTCATGTGGTTTGGGGGTTGTAGTGCATCAAGCAATGGTTGTCCCAAAGGTGCTTTTTCAGGAGGCAACTGGACTTCCTTGTTTTTTCTTTTGAAGATGTTTCGCTTCTCATCCAAGAAGCTGCTTCAGCTCTGACAGGATAGTGGGGAATGGAAGGATTTATATACCTTGCAGACAGCTGATAATTAGCATCCTTTTAGAGCAGGGGTGTCAAACTCAATTTCATTGAGGGCCGCATCAGGGTTGTGTTTGACCTTGGGGGTCCGGTGTGGGCGTGGTCAGGGTGGCCATGGCCAGCTCAACATCACTCATGTCGGGGACGCCTGTGGTGGCCCAAGTGTTCTGCCAGTGAAAACGGGCTCCCATAGCCCTCCCAAGCTCCATTTTTGCTGGCAGATGCACTGTGGGCCGGTCCGTTGCTGTTTCCAGGGTGGGCCCGTGGGCCAGATCTAAGCAGATCCGGCCCCCAGGCCTTGAGTTTGTCACCCCTGTTTTAGAGGGTCGTTGAAGCACTTGGAGGTTTATCTGTGTCCTCAGGGTCACCTGAATGGTGATCCTGGTTCCTGTAGTCTGCAATCTTTTCCTCTGGAAATCCATTCCTACTCCCACACCTTCCAAGAATCTCTTCCAAGACTGAGAAGCAATGGGATTATAGATCATGTTATGGATGAGTTTCTTCAACCTGGAGTCCTCCAGAAAAGGAAAATGACGTTCTAGCCTGGTGCAACTTGTCTCATGCCAGAAATCCATCATCTAAATGAAGCCCTATATGTGGTTTTTTTCTCTCTTCCCCTTAAGGTTCAGGGATCATTCCATCTGTGAGGGCTTCAAAATGTTTTGTGAGCTCCAGTGGGTAAAATATTTCCAGTGGACAAAGTATCTTCTCTATATCTCTTGCTTATGATGCCCCTTTTGTCCTCTGCACTTTTGCCTGTGACTGTCTTCATCTTGGAAAATTGCTTCCTCTGTGAGCTGTTCCTGTAGCACCATGTTAAATCTTCGCCCTCTCTCAGCAGTGAAAAATAGGTACAGTATGTGCTGCTCCAGTCCTTTGACTTTTCCTTCAAGCGATGCTACAAGCTTGTTCTTGCTGAAGTATATGCCAGGTCATGCAACAAGCTTTTCAGGTTGTGACTGCAGACTCCAGTTCAGTTTTGATGAGAAGAATAAGAGAGGTTGCTGATAAGGGCTGCTTATACAAGTAGGGAGAACCAGACCTTTTACAAAGATTGTGAAACTAACTACACAGTCACGACTGGGTTCTCTAACACTGTCGCTTTATTCATTCTGTAGCAGAGTAAAATTGCAATTGGCCCTGAATAAGGGTTTGTTGGACTTAACTATTTGGCATAATAACAACAAAGCCAAAGCCGAGAAATGGATGGATCCCTACCTGCAATGTTGCAAGGAAAAAAAAGGAGGTACAGCCTGAGCCCCTCAACTCTGTAGCTGAGATGATGGCAGAGTTTCCAAGGCTTATGGACTTGCATTCTCTGAGGGCAGGATCTGAAATCACCATGAAACCATGGATGTGGTCTTTCCGTTGGGGCAGTGCAATGTATTGTTGATTTATGGAAAATATAGTTATCTCCTGTCATTGTCAGATCACTCCCTGGTGAGCTTGCAGTGGATGTATTATATCAGTCCACCCCAGGCAACTTAATGGATCCAATAGGATCCAGAGGGAGCTTGAATTTGTTCTGGAGCATGGTCCAATCAAAGTTATGATGGCTGCCTGGAATGAGACTGGAATGGCTGTAGCCTTGAATCAGATTGGTGTGATGGTCCAATCTGAATGGTCTATCCATGCTTATAGACACCACACACAGACACACAGTCTTACCATTTACAGAGGAGCTTAGGGAGATGAGGGCAGTGCAATGGCTCAGCAGTTAAGACCCTGAGCTTGTCAGCTGGAAAGCCAATAGCTCAGGTTTGAGACCCAAGCATCACACAACAGAGTGAGCTCCCTTTCTCACCCTAGCTCCTGCCCCTAACAGTTCAAAAGCATGCAAATGCAAATAGGTACCACTTCAATGGGAAGGTAACAGTGCTCTGTGATGTCATGTTGGCCACATGACCAGAGAAACATCTTTGTACAGTATTGGTCAATGGCCTTGAAACTGTTCTGACCTAGGCTTCACAAAATCACGAAACAGACTCCTTGTCCCGAAAAAAACCCTTTTTATTTGGCTAATGTGAATTCCTAGCATTCACATACAGAAAAGTCCCGGCAAAAAGCCTTTCAAGGGTGAATTGCAACAACAGATCTTATCAGTACTTGGATAGTTGCCAGGCCGATAGCTTCCAGGCGCAACGCTGTACAATGAAATACTTGGCAAGGAGTCTCTGTGAGGCACAAACTCAGATAAGCAAATCTTCACACTAATAAATGAACTAATTGTCTCCTGCAAACACCACTCCCCTTTTGCTCCTATTTATTCCCTATGGGAGGGCCATGCAGCGTCCACTNAGAATGAGATAAGCAACTCTTCACAATAATAAATGACCTAATTGTCTCCTGCAAACACCACTCCCCTTTTGCTCCTATTTATTCCCTATGGGAGGGGCCATTCAGTGTCCATTTGTGCCTTTACTCCCAAGTTGAATCCTGTTCCTTAATTGTTCCCTTCTCCTGACAGCTCTGTACATGCACACATCTGGAATAGGCTCCAGCTGTTCTTCTGCCCCACTTATCTCTGACTCCGAAGGTAGTTGATAACTGTTGGACGGCCCTGGCCCCATCTCTGCCTCCGATGCAGAGCCCTCATCAGAGCCTTCCCCAGACTCCAGGACTGCCCCATGTTCCTCTCCAACCTCCTCACTGTCCGAGTCTGCGGGCAGGCCACAACAGAAACAGAAATGAGTACCACTTCCTGTGGTCAGCAATGACTAGTGGAGTAAAATCCACAGGGACTCCTCTACCCTTTAACTTTTAGGGAGATTAAGTGGGTGAAGAGACCTAGAGCATCACCAACCTGACCAAAGATGGATTAGAGCCACTATTACAGCCTATCTAGGGTGGTAAAGGCAGCAAAATGTAATTATTTTTATACCCTTATTGCATCCACAGATAGCCGCCCGATGGCCCTGTTTTGGGTGACCCACAGTCTCCTTAGACAGAGAAATACTAGGGTTCATTTACAGGGTTACTGTGTGAAGTATGCTAGGCATCTGGTAGATAAAGTCACTTGTTTCACTCTATGTTGGACTCTGGCCTTGAGGCAGGGCCAATGGAGACTATGAGGACTGCGTCTTTCTGAGAAGAGTTTGATCTTGTTAAGCATGAGAAAATGGACAGGTGGTGGTGAAAAAGGAAGGTTGGAGACTAAAGGAAAAGTGTCCAGAATAGTTGGGTCTAGCGATGGCTTCTTGAAGACAAATCGCTGCCCCTTTAAGAAGAGGAGAGAAAAAATCCTGTTATTCAAGGAAGAATTCACCATTATTATTATTATTATTATTATTATTATTATTATTATTATTATTATTATTATTATTATTATTATTATTATTATTATTATTATTATTATTATTATTATTATTATTATTATTATTATTATTATTATTATTATTATTATTATTTATTAAATTTGTATGCCGCCCAACTCCCAAGGGACTCTGGGCGGCTCACAACAATATAAAAAACTATTAAAAGAAAACATAATAAAAACAGTTAAAAACAGTTAAAAACTCATACACACCATTTCATGGCCGGATCTCGCCAATTACAGAGGCGAGATCAAGGGCCCCAAGCCTGCCATTACCTGAAACTACAGTATATCTCGTATTCCAAAAGACCTTAGCCAACCAGGATGGACATGAATCTAATATACTTGTGACTAAAAATATTTTTTATTTTTACTTTTAATACTATTTGCTTCCCAGAATCACTTGTTGAGATGAACAGCTGTACAAATTAATACATTTGTGTCATATAGTGTTTTTGTTTTCCTATATATAATAATACAAAATAATTTTATATAAATTTGTTAAAACCTAAGACATACTTATTCTTTGATTTTTTTAATACATCTTTTTAATATATACAACTTAATTTCATCTTGCCATGTCAGCAGCAGTTTTTCAGGTTTTTAGATAGTGGCCTTTCACAGCCTTACTTAGAATTGAAATTGGGACATTCTACATGCCAAGCATGTGCCAAATCTCTCAGCTATGACCCAATTTTCCTAATCTATTGGTTCTACAAAACTAGATAATTTAGTATTTTTTCCTAAATCCAGGGAGAATAACATGACAAGAATTTTAGAAGTTGTACCAGAGGATTCTTAGAACAAATATGTGATTTTCTTCAGGCCAAAATATACTCTACCAATGAGTTATAGCCTTTTAATTACTACCTTTTGCATATACATCTTAATTAACTATATGAAGCTAAAGATGCTGTGTTTAAGTCCATACAGAAGTTAATACCATTGTTTTGAATGCAATCTATTAAGTATGCTTAGGATGGAGTCCAGGTCCATCTTTAAAAAATGTATTTCAACTGTATATGTAATTGCCCTTAATTAAAATAGAATAAGTTGCAAGGAGAACAATCTTCAGTTCCTCCTTCACAATGAAGTGATTGCATTCCAATTTCACAGCTTGGTAACAGTTTGCAATGCAAATGTGCCATGAAGTGTATATGTAAGTATGAATGAAGAGATCTTATTTAGTGTTTCTATGTAGTCTTATGTTTTACAGAATAGAGTGGTCCTAATTTTAATATTTACCTTCCAGCGGGGAAGGGAGAATATTCAAAATAACTTTTGTTTGAGGAGAAGTTACCACTTCAGTGGGTTTTCCGAGCCATGTTCCTGTGAATTTGGAAGCAATTAAGTTATCTCTTGCTAAATTGTGTCACTTCTCAAGCCTATCCAATATGCTGCACTCTGTTCTTTCCACTGAGTCACTCCCATTCACTGAAGGAAGCAAATTAAAATGAAAGCAACATAAAATGAAAACTATAATAGGCACCGCTTGCCTTGTTTCAAATGACCAGGGGACATTTTTATTTATTTGCTTGCTGTTTCATTTGTTTACTACTTACATGGTTATGTAATTATGATACTTCAGTGTTCCCTTTCTACCACTGGATGGTACTCAAAGTGTCTAATATCAACAAAGAAAGAATACTAGTATTATTACATAAGTAAAGAAAGCTTCATAGTAGAAATCCAGAGAGGTATTTTGGAGGTTGTAGAAAATTCTGGAATTCTGGATCCAATTCATGAACTATATTTGGTCTTCTTAGCATAAGCAATGGAAAAGTTAAATCTGCAGATATTTGATAGGCTCAAGGACAAACAGACCACTGAAAGGCACTATAAGTCAATGGCCAAGTTGTTCAATTGAAGTCTTCTAGTACCATCTCCTGGAACTGTCTCATTCAGAAAAATGATCTCAATCAAGTTCAAATCTAACCAGGCAAGTAGAAGGGGGGGGGGATTCCCCAGTTCTGAAGGATTGCCTACATTAGCTCTTTTGAATTGGGATTCCATGAGAAATTGTGGTTAAAAATAAACAATAAATTAAATTAAATTAAATTAAATTAAATTAAATTAAATTAAATTATGTTTTATTTTAAATATGGATGGTTTTTTTAAAAAAATTGTTTTTATATGTTTTATTTTTTACATGATGTAAGCCGCCCAGAGTCCTTCGGGAGTTGGGCGTTACAAAATTAAATTAAATTAAATTAAATTAAATTATAAATTAAATTAAATAATTAAATTAAATTAAATTAAATAATTAAATTAAATAATTAAATTAAATTAAATTAAATTAAATTAAATTAAATTAAATTAAATTAAATTAAATTAAATTAAATTAAATTAATTAAATTAAATTAAATTAAATTAAATTAAATTAAATTAAATTAAATTAAATTAAATTAAATTAAATTAAATTAAATTATAAAAAAATAAAACAAAACTTTATTTTAACTTAATGGACAATTTTAACAATTTTATGGACAATTATATTTCACCCACTGGCCTCTTTATTAAAGTTTTGATACTGTCTAACTCACAGAAACTCTTTTGCTGTTCTTGTAAATGTTATAAAACATGGATTGTGGAAGTTAGAGGTAAATGATATTCTGATTTTTTTTTTTTTGCTGGGCTTCCCTGTGACTTAAAAAAATTATTTCAGTGTTGCTCCTGGATATGAATGTTGAAAAAAGCTGACCTATAATATAGAAAGAAATGCCTTCTTGTAAAATACATTGTATATCATATTGTACGATCTTGTTTTTTCTTTAAAAACCCCTCAGACAGCAGAAGTACTACTATACAGTAGTACTTCAGCTAGTACAAGGACAGTATAGTACAAGGACTATACAGGTAGTCCTTGACTTACGACAACAATTGAGCCCAAAATTTCTGTTGCTAAGTGAGACATTTGTTAAGTGAGTTTTGCCCCAATATACGACCTTTCTTGCCACATTTGTTAAGTGAATCACTGCAGTTGTTAAGTTAGTAACACGGTTGTTAAGTGAATCTGCAACTTCCCCAATGACTTTGTGGGTCAGAAGTTCGCAAAAGGTGATCCCAGGAACCAGTGGTGAAATCCAAAAATTTTACCTACCGGTTCTGTGGGCGTGGTGTGGTCATGTGACTGGGTGGGTGTGGCCAACTTGATTGGTCTCACCCTTAGGAAATTTCTCCTTAGTCCAATTCACAATAAAATAGTACAATAAAATAGCACTGTTCCAATATTTAAAATAGAATAGAATAACAGAGTTTGAAAAGACCTTGGAGGTCTTCTAGTCCAACCCCCTGCTTAGGCAGGAAAACTTACACCACTTCAGACAAATGGTTATCCAATCTCTTCTTAAAAACTTCAAGTGTGGGAGCATTCACAACAACTGGAGGCAAGTTGTTCCACTGAGTAATTGTTTTGATTAAGACCCGAGGTGGCGCAGTGGTTAGAGTGCAGTACTGCAGGCTACTTCAGCTGACTGCTAGCTGCAGTTCGGCAGTTCAAATCTCACCGGCTTAAGGTTGACTCAGCCTTCCATCCTTCCGAGGTGGGTAAAAGGAGGACG
>QLTV01012186.1:2761497-2808561 GCA_003457575.1 Thermophis baileyi | reverse complement strand
ACCGCCACGCCACTCCCCCCCAGTCACATGGCCATCAAGCCACTCCCGCCCAGTCACATGGCCATCAAGCCCCTCCCACCCAGCCACATGGCCGTCACGCCACTCCCACCCGGTCACATGACTGCCAAGCAACTCCCCCCCAATCACGTGACCATCAAGCAACTCACCCGGTCACGTGACAGCCAAGCCACTCCCACCCAATCACGTGACCGTCAAGCCACTCCCACCCGGTCACGTGACAGCCAAGCCACTCCCAGCCAGTCACATGACCGTCAAGCCACTCCCACCCAGTCACATGACCATCAAGCCACACCCACAAAATTAAGCCACACCCACAAATTTAAGCCACGCCCACAGAGTGGTAGTAAAAAAATTTGGAACCCACCCCTGGGTGGGAGCATATCTGACAGTCTCTCACTGAAGGCCTCCCTGAGGTCCCCATATTCCTTAGGGATTTTTTCCTCCCCCGCTATGCATTTGCTCCCCATCGCTGCCAGCTCCTCTGCGGCTTTGGCCACATGGAAGGGTCTTCCCTGCTGGGTAGTGCGGATAATAACCCCGTTCTCCAGTTCACATGAGGGTTCCATTTTCGGAGCCAGGGTAGCCCAAGCAGGAGGTGTTGTTCCATCCCAGGGGCTACAATAAAACTCAAAGTCTCTTGGTGGTCCACCATCCTCATCTTAACTGGCTTAGTCACAAAGTGGGCCACCCCCCCTGCTACTGACCTATCCAACTGGCAGAATGCAATGGGCATTTTCATGGTTCTCAGTCCCATCTTTTCTACCACCTCTGGGCTGATTACACACCTAGTGCACCCAGAATCCAAAAGAGCTAGCATCTTCCCCTGGGCACCGGATGATGGCACCCTTAGCTCTACTGGAATGGTCAGGGGGCCCATGTGCTGACTTACCAGGGGGTCATCATCATCATTGCTTAATGTCAGATGTGCCTCCGTTCAAAACCCAAGAAAGAAAACCCCCAACTCCATGTTTGTAGAGAAAGGTACTTTTACTGGGTAAGAACTGATAGCAACAAGTTGAAAGCAAGCTCTGAGGCTAAAGGCGCAAAAATTACATATTGAAAGCAAACCCAAATCCCTCCCCCCAAAGACCCGGGCTGACCATCCAATCCCCATGCCCCAAGATGTCAGGTGGGGCACCTCTTCAGATGGAGCCATTGCATCTGGAGCTGAGATGGTTGACCTTGAGCTGGCTGTAAACATGTCCAGTCAGCAACGCAGTAGATGATGAGAGCTTCCATCCCTTGGCTCTCTAATCAGACATATACGGAGACATCTCCAGCACAGCTTTCCCCTCCCTCCCAAATACCTAAGCCTCCCCCTCCCCCCATTTTCTATGGCAGCCGATAGCAAGCAAGCAGCATGGAGGCTGACAGAACTCTTGAACAGACACTTGTCCTTTCAGTGTGCATTAAAAAAACAGGTATACAGCAAATGGAAACAATTCATATTTCAGAACTAGTCATGAATATCAGTAAGACTGCAAAAGATATCTGGGGTCTCAAAATTAGGATTTTAATGGAAATTGCAACATAACAAGAAAGCCTAACTTCTCACTGCACTTAAAGTTCAATCTGAGTCATCGTAAAACATGCCTTTTGAATCAGCCTTGTTTTCTTTGGTATATAAACAATTTTGAGAATCGTAGTCTCAGCTGCAAAAAAATGTTGGGGGAAAATAGGCCAAATTATCCTTTATTCTAATTATTAACATGAACAAAGATATATCAGTATGAACAAAAAAGAGACAATGAATCTTACGAAGTTACTACAAGTTGCATTATTCACCAAAAATCTGCCTTTCAAATAATTAATGTGGAAAAAAAAATCCAGAGTAGATGTTTGCATCCAGAACCAGTATTTTTCTTTCTTATGTAGTACCCAGAGGTGGGTTCCTCCCGGTTCGGACTGGTTCGCCCGAATTGGTAGCGACCCTTTGGTGACATCACGATGACATCACGGATCTGGTTCAGTTGGTGCCGGTCCGTGGGCACTGCCATCTTTTGTTTGAATTTTGTTTGAATTTTTATTTTTTGAATTTTTTTTTCTTCTGCGCATGCACAGAAGCCGAGTTTCCGGCACTGCGCATGCGTCGCCATCTTGTTTTTGGCTTTTAAATTTTTTTTTATTTTTTTGCACTGTGCCCACGCGGTGCGGGAGGAAGCGAACCGGCAGCGAGGTAACTTAGAACCCACCCCTGGTAGTACCGTAATATTTTCATAAAGGTTTGGCAACTTGTTAGCACCGCGTGCCTAAATGAAGTAAAGGAGAGCAACATAAGAAATACAAATGCTTAAGAATTAGGAAGATATCTAGTTTTATGACTCTGAAGGATGAGAAGCAATTTACGATGTGCACACAGACATCCTGAGATTAGGACAGGGTAAGGGAAGAAGAAAATCATTTGTACTTCTTTATGAAGACCATTAACTTCATGCCCTGCAGGGAGATAAATCAGAAGCAGATGCTCTGGCTTGCTGTGTGGCTGACAACCGCCTTTTGCAAAAGCAGCAATCAACACCTGCATTGACAAAATGATGGCTTGGCATATCCATGTCTCTGTTGGCTATTTTGAAATACAAAGGGATGGCAAGAATGTAGTACAAGCAAAAACATATTGTGGTAGAAAACCAACCAGCTATCAAATGCCTATCTTTGTAATTATGCACGAAAGTAGTGTCAATGGGGTTTCATGCACTAAACCGTTTTCTGAAAATTGAGGTTCTTGAATGCCATTTGATCAGCTATAAGCTCATTCCACTTTCAATGCCATTAAAGCACATAAGAAGAAAAACAAAAGAACATGTTGATTTGATGACAGGGAAAAAAAATGATGTGAATTAATGGCCAACAAGAAATGAAATAGTAAGTGAGGAGGTGGTAGGTGCATGATTCATCTTTTTAAGACACCCTTAGAGCTTATTAAAATGCATGCAAGAAAGAAATTATTGCTTAAAATTATAGATACAGTGCTGAACCACTCTATTAATTATTTGACTACAATTTAAATGACCTAACAATTAAAACCAAACTTTACAGAGAGGTAGGTAGATAGGTATGCCTTTTCACCTGTTATCAGCTTATTCCTTTTCTTGTGTATTTACCATATGAATGGCAATTTGTTACTTTATGGTAGTAGCTTGCCATGAACATTTCAAAATATTTTCCTCAGATACATGATTATATGGTGAACTTGCCTATAGCTGAAATGGATACCCAATACCCACAGGTCCAAAATTAGATTTTCAGTATATACTGTACAATCATCAGAAAAATGATGGTGCTCTGAAAAATAACATGTTTTAAATATTCATTACCTTACTGAGTATCAAGACTCAGTAAGACTTTTTTAACCTTTGATTTTATATATAGATTAAATAATGGGAGGATTGCATTCTCTGTAAACACCTTTTCTCTTGTGTTAGACCTATTCAAATCTCTCTCTGCAGAGGTGGGTTCCTCCCGGTTTGCACTGGTTCTATAGAACCAGTAGTAAACTGGTGGTGACGTCAAGGAGCCGGTTCTGTCGGTTCCGGTTCGGTCGGTGCTTGTCCGTGGACGCCGCCATCTTTTTTTTGATTTTTTTTTATTTTGGGGGGGGATTTTTTTGCTGGTTTTTGCTTCTGCGCATGTGCAGAAGCCGAGTTTTCGGCACTGCGCATGCGCCACCATCTTGTTTTTGGGGTTTTTTTGCTATTTTTTGCTTGTTTTTGCTTCTGTGCAAAAACTTCTTCCGGGCCAGGAGCAGAAGCTGACCGCCCTCCACCTGGGTCATTTGGAGAAGGGAAAGAAAGTGTTTTCGGGAGGCAGCGATGCGATCCCCTCCCCAATTCAAAAAACAGGGTGTGTGACCGGCGCTGTGTGGAAAGAGAAGCTGAGTCTGCTGAGAAGGAGGAGGTGGAGGGCGCGCAGCTCTCTGATGTGCATCGGGAAAGCAGGAGAGGAAAACACTTTTTTGGCATTTGGCAACTTTTCACTTTGATCCAAGACCCTTCTTTCCAAATGCCTTAAAGTTGTCAAATGCCTTAAAATCTGGATTCTCTCTCGGTGAGGCAGTGGGTGGGAGTGAGCGGAGGCCGAGGGAAGGAGGCAACTCACCAGCGGCTGGGTGGAAAAGAAGCCTTTTGGCTTCCAAGTTCAGCAGCAGGCTCGGTCCCTTCACAGGGTCGCTTTTCTCTACGCCCAAGAAAGATCAAAAGGCACGGAGCAGCCTTTAAGGACAAAGTGTAAGGAAACGAACCACTGAGGGAAGGAGCCCCCAAAGCTGCAGGCATTGCAGCTGTCCCCCTCCCCGCAGCTTGGAGCTCCAAGCAGAAGAGGTCCTTGGCTGTTGCGAAGAAGTGGGAACTCTGGGTGCACCACCCCGCTTCATGTAATTCCCAAATAAGCATGAAAAGCATTGCAGCTTTAAAACCCAAGTTCAACGCCAGTGATTTAGTAACCAACAATTGTAGTAATTGCAGATATCATCATTCTTTTGGAAATCCTACAAGGATCCTTGTAAGAAATTCACCAGAAAATCCTACTTAATTTTGTTAATACTTTTGAGCATTTTATCACTTCTATGCTAATCAGGAGAGGGACGGACTAAGAATGTGGCAAGAAGTCGGTGCCTGGCCATTTCTGAGACACTACAACGTGTTGTAGTTTCAAACTAGTTTGCATTTTGACAATTGAGACACTGAGCACTCATCTGATAATAGCCTCGACCACTCTAATCTAATCAGATCATTAAACCGGGCAGGCAGCAAGGAGAGAGAAAGGAAAGAAACCACGCAGCCTCTCACCAAGTATTCGGTTCCCCATCTCTCTCTCTCTCTCTCTCTCATCACTTTCAGCTGCCGCCGCCTCCCTTAATCCTCCAGGTCAGAAGAAACTACCGACCGCCGGTCCCCTTCCAGATCCTACGTTCAATAGGACCTTGGTAGTGAGTCTGAGGTCTTGGGCAATTTATCTCCTGAGTCAAAAATGGGGGAACTTTGGCATGTCTCTGGGCTCTTGCCTGCCCTGCTAAAGGGGCACAACTTCTGAAGAAGGCAGTGCTCAGAACAAGCCGACAAGGTCTAGCAAAGCGGAGGGCCACATTGCCCACTCCGTCGCAAGAGGAGAGCGGCTGCTGCCTCCTAGCTCGGGAGCCAGCTGGGGGTGAGCCGCAGGTGAGCCGGGCAGGGGCGATGGCAACGGCAGAGTCCGGCACTCGGGGAGGGCAAGGTTAGCACACTCCCAGCCATGCCATGCGCTGCCTCTGCCAGCTTAGGGCAGCGGGCTCATCCCCCCGCATGTTGCATCCTCCTCCCAGCCTTTGCCCACGCCTCCGCGCTGCCAGCGTCTCCCGAAGCTGCTGCCGTTGGAGCTGCGACAGGGACAGGGACAGCCCGGTAAGCTGGGTGCCCAAAAATGGCATGGAGGCACGGGAGAAGGCGAGGGGGGTGCAACACACAGGAGGCTCCCCACAGTTCCTCAGCTCGTCCGGACTGCAGCTGAGCCCGCTACCCTAAGCCGGTGGAGGCCGCGCAGGGCACAGCTGGGAGCGTGCTAACCTTGCCCTCCCCGAGTGCCGAACTTTTCTATATAAACTGGGAGTGTAAACCAGCCTAGAGAGGTGCGGTGCCTGATCGCTTCTTGAACTGGTAGTAAAAAGTTTTAGAACCCACCTCTGTCTCTATATATTACGGTATATTTATAAATGTGTATTTTAATATAACCTTTGGATCAGCAGAACTAGACATCTATAAAAATCCCTGGGGATTGTGTCAAAGACTGACTTTAAGTCAACAGAAACATCATATAATTTATTTAGAGTTATTTTTTTTAACGAAATACTGGAAAATGCCACCAAATGATATAATATAGAATATTGGGTTTAGCTGATGATTCTTCTCTGAATGTTTCTCTGTTTTGCCTTTCTATGTAAAAAAGATTGCTGGAACAGGAAGGAATATAAGGGGGAAATGGATTCAATGTGACCTTGAAATCAAATTAAGTTTTATGAGAGATTTCTACATTTTATTTTCCTTCCATGTAACCATATTTGACAACTGAAATTATAAGTTAAATTAAGATCATATCCTACTGTCATGCCAAATTTAAAGCAACAGCATCTGATTTTTGAAAGTATATATCAGTAGCTTCAATCTTCACAGAAGAAATGTGTTTGAGAATGACATTTTAATTGTTTGCTGGAACTCTTGTCTCTGATATGAATCTGACAAGGTCATTTCTGAAAGCTACCCAGCTGTTTATCACATATTTACTATTATTTATGCCATCTAAGCCAGTAAAAGTATAAGCTACTTATTTATTAATCCACATACCATTTTTTCATTTTTAAAAAATCACAAGGTTTTTAAAAATTGCATAAAGCACATTTAATATTTTTGAATAAAAAAAAACAAATAAAAAGGAAAAGATCATTTTCAAATTTTCTAAGCAAATAAATCTTAAAATAGATGATTAGGGCCAGGAATGCAGTACACAAAAGCTGAGACTTTTTTGTATTGGTTCAAAATGTGCAGCTGCATAATTCTTCAGCATCTGGGCTAGTCTTGGGCTTGTGATTTCTGCACTGGATTTCTTTTATCCATTTAGGACTTCCAGCCATCTGACCTGGCTCTAATCTTGACCCATTCTGGGCTGGATTAGAGAATTAGGAGATTTATAATAGAAGTGTGATTGTTATGAGGTAGATGTGGTATGATTGAGGTCCCTCTTGGGTATCTTGGGTATAGAGGCAGCTGGGTTGGCTTTGGCTGGGAGAACTATATGAAATAGGTGTAGAAGTGGGGCAAATAAATTCTCGGCCCAAAATAATGGAGGTGGGATTGGTGGGAGAGGCCAAGATGTGGGAGGGAGGGACAGGTACAAATAATTTAGCATAGATTTTCAACCCCCCCCCCACAGCCCTTACGTTCCCTTTTGAAATTTAGCCAGATAGGGTAACCTATGAAATTTCAAAAGGTTCTGGGAGAAAGCTAATGTTTTTTTTTTAATGTTGTTTAAGAGCCATAGTGGTGCAGTGGTTAGAATGCAGTATTTCAGGCTAACTCTGTCGATTGCCAGGAGTTCAATCCTGACCAGCTCAAGGTTGACTCAGCCTTCCATCCTTCCGAGGCCGGTAAAATGCTGACCTTTAGATTGTTGGGGGTAATATGCTGACTCTATAAACTGCTTAGAGAGGGCTGTAAAGCCCTGTGAAGCTGTATATAAGTCTAAGTGCTATTGCTAAGTGCTAATGTGACTCGAAAGACTTTTGTCAAATTTTCATTTCTACTTAGAATTAAAGTTTAGATAGTTAATACAATTGATTTCAGTGTCCTTTCCTCTTTTGAAGTTCGTGCTTAGCTCCTTGATGCAGTTCTTTACCCATGGCCATCAAGAAGCTGAGAAACAACTGGAATAAAAATAGAGGAAAGCTTCTTTCAAAACAAATCAAATTGTGATCACATTACAAGCAACTGCGTTCTCTTCGCTGATGATGTAAAACTTTTCAACACCACCGACAACACTGCTACCCTCCAAAAAGACCTCGACTTTGTGTCAGAATGGTCAACTGGCAACTCCAAATCTCAACCAACAAATGCTCTGTCTTACACATTGGCAAAAAGAATCAGAACACCAAATACAAGCTGAATGGACACGACTTTGCAGACGACCCTCACTCTGTCAAAGACCTTGGAGTACTCATATCTAATGAGCTAAGTGCCAAAGCCCACTGCAACAACACCGCCAAAAAGGCATCAAGAGTTGTTAACCTAATCTTACGTAGCATCTTCTCCGGTAATATTACACTACTAACCAGAGCATACAAAATATTCACCAGACCAATCCTTGAATACAGCTCATCTGTCTGGAACCCACACTGCATATCAGACATTAATACAATAGAGCGTGTCCAGAGATATTTTATGAGAAGAGTCCTCCACTCCTCTGCAACGCCTTACCTGTCAACGACTACTTCACCTTCAACCACAACAATACACAAGCATACAACAGATACAAACTCAAAGTGAACCGCTCCAAACTCGATTGCAGGAAATACGACTTCAGCAACAGAGTGATTAATGCCTGGAACTCACTACCTGACTCTGTGGTTTCCTCCCCAAATCCCCAAAACTTTAACCTTAGACTGTCTACTGTTGACCTCACCCCATTCCTAAGAGGTCAGTAAGGGGCATGCATAAGCGCACCAGCGTGCCTACCATCCCTGTCCAAATGTTCCCTTTTATTTGTACCCATCTTATGTATTCAAATAATGTTATACTTATGTATATTATGAAACACGTACTTGGCAAAATAAATAAATCAAATAAAATAAATCAAATCAAATCAGAGCATCTCAAAAATGTGAAGGAAACAAAGCCTCATTTTAATAGGCTTTAAAAAAAAGTATGCTATCGACAATGGCAGTCTTTCGGTCATCATTTCACATCATTCCCAAAGTTTTGCCTTTACAGCTCTACAACTGTTTCTCTCTTCATCTGAGAGTCAGGCAGCAGATGGGTGAGGTAGATCAAATCTGTGTTCTGTCTTCCAGGCCTTGGCAAGGAGTTCTTGCTTTTTCAGTGCTCTACATTTTCCTTTTTCCTTTTTTCCTTTTGTTTTGTGTTTGGAGAACTGACTGAGCTGATGTGAAAAGTCCCTCATTTCTTTTGATATGGCATTTGCAGCAAACAACTAACTGGGTGATGACAGTTCAAGTTAGAACACACCAAAGATTGTTTTGGAATAAAGCTAAACTTTCCTGTCCCACAGCTACCTGAGTAGGGCTGAACCCAGAAAATTCTTAACCTACAACTCATTAATGTAATGTTCCGGCTCGCCACTAGTGGCCGCTCTACAAGCAGGAACAAAGCACGGCCATGATTGGCCAGGCCGTTTGACAGCCGACTATAAAAGGGAGCTGTCAAACGGCGTTACCTCAGATCGTTATATAGGTTGTTAGTGAGTTACAGTTAATAAAGGTTGTGTTATAGAGCATGCACGGTGTCGCCTCAGTTATTACAACCCTTTGGCTCAACAACAGAGCAATTAAGTTAATATATGCTTTGTAGCAGTGGTGAAATCCAATTTTTTTTACTACCGGTTCTGTGGGTGTGGCTTTGTGGGCATGGTGTGGCTTTGTGGGCGTGGCTTTGTGGGTGTGGCAGGGGAAGGATATTGCAAAATCCCCATTCCCACCCCACTCCAGGGGAAGGATACTGCAAAATCTCCATTCCCACCCCACTCTGGGGCCAGCCAGAGGTGGTATTTGCTGGTTCTCCAAACTACTCAAAATTTCTGCTACTGGTTCTCCGAACTACTCAAAATTTCCGCTACTGGTTCTCCAGAACCTGTCAGAACCTGCTGAATTTCACCCCTGCTTTTTAGGGACTTCTACTATCTCAGTTCAGTGGAACTTACTCTCAGGTAAATGTGTATAGTTTGCAGCTGAAGTAAAAAGATGTGATCCCGCAATAATTAACAAATTCACTGCAGAATAAGCTTTCCTAGAGCATAGACGATTGGATGAAAATTTATAATCTTTCAATACTGCCATGTATTTAGAATGAAATTCACTTTAGAGGGCATCCTCAATAAACCTTGGGAGATGTTGGTAAAATTACATAGGCCTTTTGGCAAGAAAGTGTGCAGATAACATCTTAACTTTGTAATTATAAGTACTATGACTCATTTGTGATAGCAGTTCTCCTGAACAGAAATATAAATACCACTGCATATTTTTCATGGTCTGGCAGCTCAGTTTTATCAAACCCACAGTACTTTTTTAACTTCCAAGCAGCAGTGTATTGATCTGTACAGAACAACTCTACTGCTACATTTTGATCTATGAGGGTGAAATCTTTGCTCCCAAGTCATTTATTATCTTTCTAAACAGATGCATACACCAGAAAGGTTTAAGTGTGCTGGAGCTTAGTAATTAAATAGTTTATAGATTTGGTATTAATCAATCACTCCAAAATGTCTGAAAAAGTCAAAGATCTGTTGGTGAGGTCTTTATCACGGTAGAAAAAGGCAGATTTCATATCTCAAATGTATACTTATGTGAAGTTGGAAGGGGAAGGTTGAAAAATAATAGGATTTGGACCAGAGGTGGGCTGCTGCCAGTTCGGACCGGTTCGGGCAAACCAGTAGTTCCGACCACCGGCTGGTCCTACCCACCCAACATGGCGCTATTCCGTCCTATATATCTCACTCTCTGGCTCGCTCCCCCCACTCATGCAGGAAATAGCCGTGTGTTTGAAGCTGCGCGGAAGCAGCACGCTCACATTTTCAGTTCTGCTCTAGGCAAACCGGTTGTTAAATTATGTGAAGCCCATCTCTGATTTGGATAGTATCATTATAGGAGTTTTAAAACTATAACACACAACAGATTAAAATTTGTGCTACAAATCAATTCAAAGCTCTTACAAAATCTTTAGTAAATGTGAAAATTACAGTCTAAAGCCATCCTGTGCATTATGAAAGGTGAAAAAGCAATTTGAAAATGTTAATATTAAAAAAAAAAAAAAACCAATCAGAGCATTAAGATCTGAAATCAAGAATAAAAGGACAGGCCTATTAAAGACATTAGCATTTAAGGTGAAATGGCAGACCTAAGTCCTATTATAACTATCTAGATCACGGGTGTCAAACTCGCAGTGTCACGTTGACATCACGTGTCACGTGATGTTTCATGATGTTTTTCCCATTCAGGGAGCTGGAGTGGGTGTGGTCTGCGCGTGACGCATCTGGCCCATGGGCTGCCAGTTTGACACCCCTGATCTAGATAGAGCTCCCAAAATACAATAACTTCCCTGCAGAGAGGTTGAATCATTTCCTGAAGAGTCATTCTCCACAATTCCCAATTTTCTTTTAATGACATTTTCTTCCACTTCTGAAGAAAGGAATGGGAAGATCAACTCTTCCTTTCTTCCCTTTCCTGAGGTAAAAACAGAATTCCAGGACAAAGCTGTCCATCTGGTAAACTTGAATGGGAATAAGCCAGGAATCAAAGAGGTGGAGACTTGCTGAGAAGACATCTCTGGTGCAAGTTGGGGAATTCTTGTTCCACCAAATGTTGTGTTTTGATATCGCTCTCTTATTTTCAACAGCAGAAATTTGCTGTCGCCAAGGAAGTTCATATAGTGATATTTGTCCGCTTCTTTTTCCCCCCAATTGGTTTAAAGGATTGAATAGATTAGTATAAAATTGGTGGCCTATGCCTCCCAGAAGTTTAATTTATCTATTTTACAACTTAAAGGTGACACAAATGTACTGTCAAAATTTAAATATTGTCATTGAAGTTTGGCTGCAAAGTCCTTGGAACATCTGTTGATCAAAAAATGGGGCTACCGTTGTCATTGGTCAGTATTTCTGGGTGTCAAAGAAATAAAGATGGTGGCCATACAGTTAAACTGTCCGCCCCCCCATTATTATATGTAGTGCAAGTGCTATGTAAAGAAAAGGAGTCAGTCATTGTGACTTTTTCAGCAAGCATTCTGGATGTTGTACATGTTTGACAAATAAATAAATAAATAAATAAATAAATAAAATAAATGTTCATCATTGTGCTTGTGTTCCAAGGATAACAAGCGTTTAAGTGTCACAGATGCCCAATGCACATTTCCAAGTGGGTTAGATTGGGTTGGGTTTTGACCTTACATCTCTTCTCCTATGTATTATGCCACTGCCTCCTCCTTTGTGAGGAGTCCAGAAATAATTGCAGTTATATCCTCTTCAGGTTTTGTAAAGTTCTTCAAATCTTCAGCAATCTCTTTTTTTCATATTAGCAGCAATTCTCTTCAAATACATGTACTATTCTCTTTTAAGTTATTTCAGTCTATAGTCATTTTAAAGTTAACCGTATCCTAGCCCATTCATCATAATGTTCTTTTTAAATACATTGTAAATGTGAACATTTTATTTAATTAAAGCACACACTTTTGTCAATTAAACCAAGTGGTGGAACATTAACCTTATTTTAGGTTATGCTTTATTTAAAAAAAAAGCAGGACTGAATAACAAAATACCCTTTTCACCTCAAATTCACACTTCCAAGGGGGAAATTTAGAGTTTGTTCATATAACTGACAGTTTTAATTGCAACTTTACATTGATTGCCATTAGGCTGTATAAAGCTCTCATAAATTTAAAAAAACAACAGTATTTTATACAGTTCATGTCAAATTTACCTTTGGGGAAAAACTTAATGTCATGTTGCTTTCCTATTCATAGCTCTAAATCAGAACTTGATTTAATTTAAAGTGGGACACTTAATTTTCACTGATTTCCTTGTTAATTTATAGTGTTTGTGATTTGTGCTCATCTGTAAGAACTAAATATTACTTAGTAACATGAATGGTATCTTGCTTTGCTAATAACAATTAATAACAAATATTAATGTTATGTTGCAATCGTACTTAATATGTGTTTTATTGTTTATTTGTTTTTTAAAAAATAACAAAGTTATATTTAGAGTATTATTCATAGTACTGGTAACCACTATCCAATAGGGATGTGCAAAGATTTGATTCATAAATCTGATTAGTCAAAGGTGTGATTAGATCTGTGAAATGAATTGGATTTCTCAATTAAAATGGATATCTCTGAATCAATTTGGACTGATTTACATAATTTCTGTGAATGCAGACTGATGTGTTTTCACCTATCTGAATTGGAGAAATCAGTCTGAAAAATAAAATAAAATAAATAAATAAAATAAATAATTGGATTACCAATTAAATCAGGATGATTTTTCAAAAATTGGATCAAATGTCTGAATCAAATAAGTTTGGCTTTCTGAATTAAAGTTTGGCTTTCTAAATTAAATTTTGAAAAATGGCACAAATCAGAGAAAATGCAGTCTAATATAGAAGAGGGATGGCAAGCTTTTAATTCCTGAGGGCTTTAATATTTAGAAATTCTGATAATTGCTGCAATAAAGCTGAGAATAAAAAGTAGGTGAGGCACATTACAAAGTTTTTTGGTATTCTTGGATGAGGGCATGGGTGGTATTCTGCCTATTTTACTTCTACTATAGTTATTGTGAACTTCCTGAGTGAAAATTCAAAACACTGCCAACAATTTTCAACAATTACGATCAGTGAGAAATGTAGGATACAAAAAGGAGCTCTTAAGAGCACTTTGGACCACAATTTGAGATCTTCAGTCTGCAATTATGTCAAACATTGCATCCCTTGACTCCTAAATTTCATCGAGCAATTCTGGGTGGCTTTCAGTATCATAAGATCAATATAGACAATTAAAATAGAAACATTAAAACATCAAACCTTGAAATTGAAACTTTAACATTAAGAGTGAATTTATAAAGGATCTGTGTCTAAGTGAGGTGGAGGTGTGATTTTATCTAATCTACTAGCCACCTCTAGAATGGGACACTCCTTAATCAATTTAGAGCTAGAGGTCCTGGGTTCAAATCCCGGATGAGCTCCCACTTGTAGCACTTACCCTCATAAGGGTCGCTGGAGTCTGGGTTCTCCTGGCCCTCTTTGTCTGTCTGCCAGTCCACCCTGGTCCCTCTCTGATGCACCTCTACTTGACAGGGTCACGCAATGGGGTGGTGGTCAGTCTCCTCTCAGCAGGCAGGTCATGTGATGGGGTGGTATTCAGTTGGCTGGTTGGAGCTTCTTCCTCTTTCTCTCTCTTCACTCTCTTTTGAACTGCCCGCTGTGCTCTCCTTTCATGGCCTCGCTCCTTTGTTGTTTCCTCTGCTTGCCTCCTTTCACTCAAACTCTTCTCTTCCTCAGGCATGCATCACAGAAGCCTCTCCTATCCTATCCTCTTCTATCAGGATTGGCCCACAGAAGCCTCTGCTATCCTATCCCTTTATATCTCTCAGGCTTGGCCCACAGAAGCCTCTGTTATCCTATCCTTTTATTTCTCTCAGGTTTGTCCCACAAAAGCCTCTGCTACCCTATTCCCTTATTTACCTCAGGTTTTCCCCACAAAAGCCTCTGCCACCCTTTTCTCTTAAACCCTCCTTTTATTCCCTCCTCCCCCCTGCTACTTAAGATAGTAACAAGGCATGGTATTCCCTATGAGGCTCTATGGAAGGGAAAGTTGGACTTTGAAGAAGCAGAATAGGAAGAGTTTTGATGCCTTTGAACTTTGATGTTGGAGAAGACTCCTGAAAATACCATGAACAGCCATGAACCACCACACAAATAAACCCCAGAGCTCTTACTTGAAGCACAAATGTCCAGGGTCACATATCCCTACTTTGGACACATTATGCAAAGACCAGCTCTCTGGAAAAGGCTCTAATGCTGGGAAGGTGGAAGAAAAGAGAAGAGGATGACCAACAGCAAGGTGAATGGATTCAATTACAATGGTGATGAGTGAACTGTTGGAATACCTGAAATATCAGATTACGTATAGATTGTCATGGAGAAAAAATATCCATGTGGTCACTAGGAGTACAAAATGACTTGATGGCATATGCCCATTTTTTTTAAAGGAGAGTAGCAATACTCAAATATATGGTTGAAATATAGAGAAAGATTATTGGTTTTCTATTTTAAGAGATAAATGTATTTATGAAGGGAGTGAGAGGCAAAGGAGATTTTTGCTGGGCAGCTATTTTTTTTTATCAATGTTTACTCTTTGGTAGACCATTGTTGTTTGTACTATTTCTCTTCTTCTCTTGGGAACAACCCAGGATTGAAGTACCACCTCTGTCATTCCTGAATCTAATTAATCTTGGGGGGGGGTATTTTATAGATTATTTAATTTTGTATTAGAACTAAAAGTATTAGTTAGCAACCCATGCATTTGTAGATCTTTTGCTATGGAAGAGTGGGTTCAATTTTATTTGTAATTATTTCCCTCAATGTTTTTATGCTTATCATCAAATGTTTTTTTCTGTTTAATTGATATTTCATAAAAGTTTTCTTACATTCTTTCAAGGGACAACTATATATTTGTGAGAAGCAGCACATATGCATTTACACTGCCATGAGAAAACCACCTCCCTCTTATCATACAGTATATAAAATATATCTTTTATTATTTTGAATAGCAGAACTGAATACTAAAAATCATATGATGCAGGCAAATCATTTGATGCATCCCAAAATTGTAAACTGTGCTTAATTACAGGACCTGCATGAATGAAAAATTGAAAACGAAAAATTCTGGTTATCTCTGAAAATGCAGCCTCTATTAGGCCTGATAAAATCTCTGCCCAAGATTTTTAAAGAACAGCTGTTGGGTAATAAATATCGCAACAAAAATGAGACAAGCTTTTTTCAATATTTTCTTTCAATTTCTATTGCAACACAGCAGATAGAGCTCCTCACTGCTCCGTTTGATGGCCATGCAAGCTGAAGCATGGCATTTCCCATGGGAAGGCATACAGAAATAAAAGTATTCATGAATATTTATAGGACTTGGCAACCATCTGTTCCCTAAAACACTTGTTTCAGGAACTTACATTTGCACAGAAATCTTGTACATTCATTTCTTTTTAAAAGAAAAGTCCTTGAATTTTGATTCCCAAGTTTTACAGTTGTAAATACTATATCTATTCCACCCATCAGATTAATCTTGAGATCAATGGGCAATAACACAGAGAGGTAATAATGAATGTAAACTATTTTTAAGGGAAGTAACATAATAAAACTATGACGATTGTCCTTCTTGAATTGAAACTTTATGAGAAGGGCTAATAAAGTCAATTAAAAAACTCAATAAATATATTCACTTAAAGGTCATTACATTTTTCCCTGAAGTCTGTCTGTCTGTCTGTCTGTCTGTCTGTCTGTCTGTCTGTCTGTCTGTCTGCCTGTCTTCCTTCCTTCCTCCCTCCCTCCCTCCCTCCCTCCCTTCAAATTGATATAGGCACCCAACTCACATATAAGTGCTGCCAGGCAGCTTACAATTTTAAAAAAAAAAAAATCTACCATTTAATTTTTTCTAAAAAAAAAAAAAGACTTTTTAAAATAAAAAAAATCCATCACCAATTATTATTTTATTATTTAGAATATGGCATACAGTGTCATAGAAATCTACAAATGTTGACACAATGCAGTCCTGACGGCCTAAATTGCTAGTTCATTCTATTTGGTGCTTGCGTGCTGATCTTTGGTGCACCGCAGGGGGTGAAGTAGCTTAAGAGCCGAGGTGGCGCAGTGGTTAGAGTGCAGCACTGCAGGCTACTTCAGCTGACTGTTCAGCAGTTCAGTGGTTCAAATCTCACCGGCTCAAGGTTGACTCAGCCTTCCATCCTTCCGAGGTGGGTAAAATGAGGACCCAGATTGTTGGGGGCAATATGCTGACTCTGTGAACCGCTTAGAGAGTGCTGTAAAGCACTGTAAAGCGGTATATAAGTCTAAGTGCTATTACACCAGCTGACTAATAGCACTCCGGTTGCTGGCTGTTCTGGGCTCCTCCGCCAATCTCATCTCGCCTTGCCCCGTGTGGTGTTGCCCCGCACCCAACCAGGTCCAGTGCTGGCTTCCATTCTCTGCACACACGAATGCAGCTAGGTTTTTCCCCACCAAAGTGGTACCCATTTATTTACTCGCAATATTGATGCTTTCAAACTGCTGGGTGGGCAGGAGCCGGGGAGCGAACAGCGGGAGCTTAACCTGTCTCATGGAGCTGGGTTCGAACTGGTGCTGACCATTTCTGGCCGGCAGTTCCAGCATCATTAAGCCACTGCACTATCACATCTACCACCAAATTAATTACTGATGCAGTAATATATGGATAATTTGTTGTTTTCACAGAATGCTTCTAGTTTATTTCCCCCCTCCCATTTTCAAATATTTTATTGGTTTATCAAATATAAAATACAGAAGTACAAAGAAAGATGAAAATAATGAGAAAAATGAGGGGAAAGTATTCTTTCATCTTTTTGTCCAGAGGTGCATCTAGGTTATTTAAGATCCTGGACTAAATGATCTAATGATCCTTCCCATTTATACCTGGGAGATAACATCCCTTTTCATTGTGAAAAAGAATCATATATGGAAAGAGTAAAAATATTTTTTTAAAAAATCAAATGGATATTTGTAACATACTAGATTTAATTCTAAGGTACTTTGAAAACCATGGAGATTTTATTTATTTATTTATTTATTTGCTTGGGCTTATATGCTTGCTTCAATTACAACTGACTCTAAGCCATGTACACTCTGCATTGGCAAAAAGGCTTAAAATCATGCATTGCAAAATATCTAATATCATCAATCCTACTGCACTGAGGGACCCCCTCTCAACAATATAATTAATCACTTACTCTGTTGGGGATCAACCACAGAAATCCCAAATGGCTTCCTGGAACAACTAATGCTTTCCCTAAATCTCAGGAGGGGAATTGCTTTAATTTCTTAATACCTGCGTGCAACAGAGCACCTATTTACAACTCTTTAAACAGCTGTATCTTTTTTTTTTAGTCAGCAATAAAGCCTTGGATTCTGGGGATCTGATCCAGAAGAATCCGTCTGCTACTGAATAATTAAGGCTGAAGATAGACATTAATTTAAAAAGCAGGTCACAAGGCTGGGAGAATACCCTTGAAGCCCATCTCAAGTGCACCAGAGAATTAGATAGTGATGCTGTATATCATTGCTTCTTCTTTCTGCTTGCTCACTCACTGAATTGCTGGGAAAAACAAACATTACTATATGGATATGGAACATGAGGATAACATGAGTCCTGTGCTGCTGAAACTCACAATCAAAAGTTTCTTAAATTACCATCTATGAACTATGCCAATTATTTTTGCTTGTCAGTTGCAAGGATACAAAAAATGACAACTACTAATAAATTATTAAATGTATATGTCTCCCAACTCCCAGTGGTTCTGGGGAGACGTATACTGTACATTTAATAAAAAAATTTCCAGACTAAGGGCAAGGTCTCAGTGCAAATTTTACATCCAGATTTCAGTGTAGTTGGCAAAGTGTTACACTTTCAAATTGTCAAATCAAATTTGTCTTTCAAATGTTATCCTAAACATAATCTTCTTTTCATGTTCATGCTACAGCTTAATGTAATAATGAACTATAATAATTGTACGGTCTGCTTGAATAACTTCCCAGGAAATCAACATCTTATATGATCAAATAAATACATGCTGTAGGTATTTTCATTTTTAAAAGTCAGTTAAAAGCTTTTCATCAGGAAGTGGTGTTTGTATCATAAATTATTTGTTAAGTGTACCATTGTACATTTTCTCCGCATATTTTCCGTTCCAGCTACTTGGATGAGTGCATAAACTGCACACTGTTATATATAATGCAGATTTTCATGTGTACTGTCTGACACCTTTACAGCTGCAGTTACAGTTGTTAGCAATGAAAAAAGGAGCTTCTTGGATACTTCAACCTGGATAACTTTGACTTTATCACCATGCATCTACAAGCATATTATTATTGAACCTGAACTAAAATTCTGACATTACATTGCTTTTATATAAAATATTTGTCATAGTGAAGAACATGGTTTGGTAGTGGTGTGTACTAATTTTCCTTTATGTAGAAAACTTTAAGCCCCTTGTCTAAAACAAGTGCATATTTTCCATTTTCTTATAGCAATAGCACTTAGACTTATATACCGCTTCACAGTGCTTTTACAGTCCTCTCTAAGCTGTTTACAGAGTCAGCATATTGCCCCCAACAATCTGGGTCCTCATTTTACCGACCTCGGAAGGATGGAAGTCTGAGTCAACCTTGAGCCTGGTGAGATTCGAACTGCCAAATTGCAGGCAGCAGGCAGGCAGCAGAAGTAGCCTGCAGTACTGCATTCTAACCACTGCGCCACCGCACCTCTTATGAGCTGGCTATCCAGTTTTCATTTCCTAGCACAATTCAGCTAGGTACCGTATTTTTTGCTCCATAAGACGCAACTGACCATAAGACGCACTCCCGTTTTTAGCCTCCGTGTGTTGTTTTTGGCCTCCGCACGTCCCGTTTTCAGCCTCCGTGCACCCCATTTTTGGCATCTGCATGTCCCATTTTTGGCCTCCACACATCCTGTTTTTTGCATCCTTCGTGGAGGCCAAAAACGGGGCGTGGGGAGGCTGAAAACGGGACATGCAGAAGTCAGAAAAAGCCAAAGGGTGGGGGCCAGCGGGTGGGCGGGGCTTCGGCAATATTCACTCCATAAGACGCACAGATATTCCCACCCACTTTTGGGAGACAAAAAAGTGCATCTTATGGAGTGAAAAATACGGTATATTACATAGCCAGCCACCTGGAAGAAGGAGGGAAGGTGTAAATGTGCAAAGCTGGTACTGTATAAAGAATCATTTCTGAGCTCTAATAAGTAAAGATAAACAATAGAAATCTCCAATTAAAACCATGAAATAATCATAGAAAGGTTGAAAACACTTTTAGAGGCAGAACCTCAACACACATTTGATCCTAGGAGAGTAGTCCATTAGTCTTATGGGATTTCATTCATTGTCGTTCTCTGATCAGTAAGAGGAAAGCTTGAAAGGACCTATGATTCCCTCTTTTGTATTTTTTCCTTGTAATATTTTCCCTTTAAATATTTGTTATTTGCCTGGGCTTATTCAATGAATCATGTTTTACTTTCTTCTCATTTGTGAGTTCATTGCCTCCTAATCCCCAAACTCACTGCTCATAATTCACAACAGCAAAACAGCAAAACATCTAACATCTTTATCTTTATGCAGAACAGAGACTATATCACAATCTGACACGGGATAATAAAAGGGATCTTGTTATAAGACATTGAATTCAAATCAGAATTGTTGATTGCCTATCTTTCTGTCTGGGTATCTTTTTTTTAACCAAAGAAACTAACATAAATGAATATTCAGCATTCTGTCTACAAAAGGAACATACAGAACTGTGGATCAGGTATCTGTGAGAAATGTACCTGACTTCCATTGCCTCTCATGTAAAAACCACATACTCGAGAGCATCACACAATGTAACATCCATATATCTCTCTGGTCTAAAAGCAAACTGGGCTGTTTATACCATTCTAAAGATAGACTTTGTGTATCTCTTCCTGCAACATCACTGCAGCATCCAAATCTGGATAGCTCCTAAAGATAATGCACTGTATACCCCAGGGATGTAAAACTTGTGGCCCACGGGCTGGGTGTGTCACATGCTGGCCATGCCCACCCCTGTTTTAGCGAAGGGGGAAAAAGTTGCAATATGTCATGTGATGATGACGTGACGACGTGAGTTTGACACCCCTGGTATACACTGTATACATTCATTTAAAATGCAGTGATCCATATTCAATTCCTAGTACATGATCCCCATAGAAAGATTAATGGCTGTGCACATCTGATGAGTCTCAAGTAGGATAAAACCAGTGCTATAGTGCCTCCTGATGGTCAACATATGCAAAGAAGCACACTTTTTATGCCAGCATGTGCCTACTAAATTTTCACTTCTATGCAATAAAGCTCAGCTTCCTTTTTTTCTTGATAGGGAGCAAAAGTCACCATATTACAAAAAAGATGTTGACACTTTGGGAAAAGTTCAGAGAAGAGCAACTAAGATAATCAAAGGCCTGGAGACCAAAACGTATAAAGAACGTCTGCAGGATTTGGGTTTGGCTAGTCTAAAGAAAAGAAGAATTAGTGGTGACATGATAGCAGTATTCCAGTACTTGAGGGGCTGCCACAAAAAAGAGGGGGTCAAATTATTCTCCAAAGCATCAGAGGGCAGGACAAGAAACAATGGATGGAAACTAATCAAGGTAATCAAGGAGAGAAGCAACCTGGAATTAAGGAGAAACTTTAACAGTGAGGACAATTAACCAGTGGAACAGCTTGCCTTCAGAAGTTGTGGGTGCTTCATCACTGGAGGTTTTAAAGAAGAGATTGGACAGGCACTTATCTGAAATAGTATAGGGTCTCCTAGTTGAGCAGGGGGCTGGACTAGAAGACCTCCAAAGTCCCTTCCAGCTCATTCATTCATTCATTCATTCATTCATTCATTCATTCATTCATTCAAGAGGAGGGGGCGGTATTATTTCATTTACTGTGATTCTTACCAATGTTCATTTTTTATGTTGACCGTACCATATCCATCAAATTCTATTGTACACCTCATCTCCATAATGATTTTTTTTGCTATGATTGCATGCTTAGCCTGACACTGATGTCTCTGATCCTGGCTGGTCAAGGCCATGCAGCATAACATTAAAGCGGACTAGAAATCCTAAGTATTCTTAATTAAAATAAAAACTTGGTGGAATTTGCCCTTGTACTAAAGTTATGATACATAGCTTTCCCTGTACTTACACCTCAGCACAATGAGCCATTACTTAGTTGCAGTTAGAAGAAATTTACAGTTTTATACTACAGGAAACTTTACTCCAATTTCCACCCCAGTTGATAATGAGTATCTCTTGCATAGCAGCAACCTGTCCGCATAGAGCTGGGAAATACAAGCTCTTAAATTCTTAAGTTTACTATAGATAAACTGAGCAAAGATTTATGCTTGTTGAGTTTAGATTTTTGCCACAGTCTCTTTTTCTCTTTGGGTTAATTAATTAATTAATTAATTAATTAATTCTGTCTTTTATAGCCACCCAAGTCCAATCTGTGTGTGCATATAATATTGTAGCATATGTATATGAGAAAAGTTTTGTTTCTAGAGGATCCTTTCATGATAGAAGTGGAAAAAACTCATTCTGTAGGTAATTTCATAAGTATTTAATTGGGTTTTTCTTCTCCTGTACCAGGGGTGGGTTCCTCCCGGTTCAGACCGGTTTGCCTGAACCGATAGCAACCGGCTGGTGACGTCACGATGACGTCACCGATCTGGTTCAGTCGGTGCCGGTCCGGGGGCGCCGCCATCTTTTTTTTGAATTCTTTTTGAATTTTTTTCTTCTGAGCATGTGCAGAAGCCGAGTTCTGGCACTATGCATGCGGTCACCATCTTGTTTTTGGCTTTTTTTAATTTTTATTTTTTCGGATTTTTTGTTACTGCACATGCGCGCGCCCATGCGGCGCGCCCTTGTGGCGCGGGAGGGAGCGAACTGGCAGCGAGGTACATTGGAACCCACCCCTGTCCTGTACCTATCCCTTTTTGAAATGTGACCACTTTTAATGTGTGTGCCATATATCATGGTTGGTGAGGAAAATAAACCTCTAGAACTGGTTTCAATAGAAGTAGAAAATTGCGGTTGACAAAGTTATGAAACCTGGAAATGTAGAGAATTTTTGTATCTGTAATTATTTTCTGTCTAATTTTCCTAGTTCTTCTCTGGGGAACATTTTAAATTCAGGTTCATTTCAGGTGACGATGGTACCAAGCAGGTAAATTTTTACTGCGGATTTTTAATCTTGCATTGGAAAGGTATTATTTTGTTTTGGGAACTGTAAACTTTCCCATTTCATTTACATCTCCTTTAAAATATAAGGAACAAACTTATATTTTTATTGGAGTGGTATTTTGAGTGATCCTTTATTTTAGAACATTCTGTTTGGACATAAATATAAAAGTTTATGAGACATTGTGAAAATCCAGCAACTGGATATATAAACCTCCCAGGCAGTTTTTAATTTGCACCGTATACATGCAGCCAATTATTTATGAACTTGGAATATGGCTCAAAAAAAAAAAACATCTTTAAAGCTTTTTCTATGCTTTACCAAACAACACAAAAAGGTACTTGTACCTCTTATAATTTCTGACTGTGGAATTGTGAGGTTCCACATTCTGATCAGATTAAAAGGTATGGCAATATTCAGGAGACAAGAGCTAGTAGACATCTGCATGTGACCTTGAGCTGGAAGATTATTGATATCCTCTATTTTTATTTTATTTTTATTTTTTAAATCATAAACATTATAAGATGATATATGCCATAGTGAATATGTAGGCCACTGTGTTGCTCCATAGTAATATCCTTGTTGGGATTAACTAAAAGCTGTATAAACTGTGAGCTAGCTTTATGTAATTTCGAAGGCATATTGCTTAGTCTCGAATGAAAGAAAAAATTAGAAATGAGGAAACAAAGAAGAGGCATAGTGGATGTTCTCTGTGAAATGTTTTGTTTCAAAGAATCATTCCCAAGCAAGCAAACTAATTTAGTTAGAGTGCAGCAGGTTCTCTAAAAAGCACCATAAGTTGGGAGGGAACAAATGATGAAGCCAGGAATTGTCATATAGTATATGAACAAGGTTACAATACTTTTTTCCCCCTCAAGTGCTGGTCTTCAAAAGCACCATTTGGAAAGTGCTTTAGACAGTCACCGACTTTGGTCAAGTAGCTGTTTTAAAAATGAAGCTAAAGGTATCACATCAGGAGCAAGACATCTGCAGGGGTACTTGATTCCATGCTATAAAATAATTTTCTGCCTCGGGGAAAATGAACAGGAGGAAGACAGGATGCCATGCATAAAAAAAATAAAAAATCCATGGTTTGACTCTCCCCACTCATTTTATGCCTGTTAATCAAAGACTAAATTAATTGCTGTCTCTGGGAGAAACAGAAAAACCTGCATCAACAGCGACTGTAATTGAATTATGCAATTCAGTTCCTTTCCCCTTGACAATAGATCAGCGGTTCTCAACCTGTGGGTCGCGACCCCTTTGGGGGTCGAATGACCATTTCACAGGGGTCGCCGCACATGTTAGCCCGCCATCTTGGTGCCACCGTCACTGCAGGGGTGAAAAGGTCCCGGTTCGGTCGTGCCTGCGGGTCGCTGGACAGCTGGTAGCTCGGACGCCGCCATTTGGGTTCCTCTATCCTCTGCGCATGCGCAGAATGCTTTGCGCATGCGCAGAGGGTAAAAGAACCCAAATGGCGGCGTCCGGGCGAAGTCTCCCGCTTCCACGCTATCAGCTGTCCGGCGACCGGCAGGTAAGCCCGAACCCGGAGCATTTCGCCCCTGGTGCCATGCCCCCTTTGTCACCTCATCCCCGGGGGGGTCGCGGCATTAGAAAGGTTGAGAACCACTGCAATAGATGGAGACAAGTGACCATTCAATTATTCCTAATGATCTTCTGAGGTTTCATTAATATTGTATACTAACTATGGGAAGAATGTTAACAGGGGTGTCAAACTCGTGGCGTCACATTGTCGTCACATGACGTATCGCAACTTTTTCCCCTTGGCTAAACCGGGGGTGGGCATGGCCACCGAGTGAGACATCCAGCCTGCAGACCGCGAGTTTGACACCCGTTAGAGGAGATTCCACTGATAGTGATCCTTGTGCTTCTGAAATGAAGCATATAGTGTGAAAAACACTGGATTACATGTGTTCTCATTTCTACATTCTCACACTTACAGTTTTAGGAAATAAGATTATAACTGCTTATGTTATATTCCTCTATGAATTACGACTGGATAATCTCTTTTTTGCTATGAATTTCTCAGAGTCTTCTCTGGGGAAAAATGCTCATAAAAATAAGGATAAATTTCCATATAGATAAATATTTACCTGTATTTTAATGAGCATTAAATGTCTCATATTTTACTAATATTATTTCCAAAATAAAATACTTTTTGCAAATATTTACATTTCCTTTGGAAAGGTACCAAGACAGCAGCTTTTTAAATTGTTTCATAGTATTTGTAACTTCTTAGTTACGCAGACATAGAACAAAAATAAATATAGTAGAATCTGACCTAGCAAAGCAGCCTACATTATTTATTTTATTTATTTTGCCTTAAGGAAGAACTCCTTGCTGCAGGAAAAAAATGCAATTATTTTCATCACTACAACATGATTTTCCTTGAACAGGAGTAGGCAACTATGGCCCCTCATGACCTGTGGACGTCAACTCCCAGAATTCCTGATCCAGCAGGAGCTTCTAGGAGTTGAAGTCCACAGGTCATAATGGGGCCATAGTTGTCCTCTCTTGTCTTTGAAGAATATCCCACAGCTTTCTTTAATCTCTTACAGGCTCCTTTTCAATCACTTGTAAAAGTTGTTAAACACCTGGACTTCAAAACCAAAAGTTTTTGAAGTTTCAGAGGAGGCAGTGGAGAGGACTACAATAGAGCAAGTTGGATGGCATCACCTTAGGGGAGTGAGGCATATTTGCCCTGCTTTATATAAACTCCCATTATTAATTCAAAGAGGAACATTCTTCTTGTTGGAGGCAGAAGCATTTCAGAAGGGACTGATCTAAGCATTTCCTGACAACAGGAACTTGATCTTAGCAATATTTAGTTAAGCAGATGCCATGCCTATAACAGAAAGAAGAGGTATTTATAGGAAATGAATTATAGGTATAGGTAAACCCTAGCACCTAACTAACTATATCCTACAGTAGCAAAAGGGTCAAAGAGCCTTGGAGACACTTGGGGAGAATGTGAGGAGTCGTGACCTTAGATTAGAAACCTCAAAGACAAAGAGCAGATAGCATGCTAGACAGATAAAGGGATAATGAGAAATCTTTAACTCTCAGTTGCAGGTCATGAGGTGCTGAGGTGGTAAAGAGTTAGTGCTATTGGATTTGGACTTCCAACGTATCTTCTTATGATTGTATATCTTCTTCTTATGAGTGCAGTACTGCAGGCTACTTCAGCTGACTGCTAGCTGCAGTCCGGCAGTTCAAATCTCACCGGCTCAAGGTTGACTCAGTCTTCCATCCTTCCCAGGTTGGTAAAATGAGGAGCCACATTGTTGGGGGTAATATGCTGATATTTGTCAACCACTCAGAGAGTGCTGTAGAAGAGCCGAGGTGGCGCAGTGGTTAGAGTGCAGTACTGCAGGCTACTTCAGCTGACTGCTAGCTGCAGTTCGGCAGTTCAAATCTCACCGGCTCAAGGTTGACTCAGCCTTCCATCCTTCCGAGATGGGTAAAATGAGGACCCAGATTGTTGGGGGCAATATGCTGACTCTGTGAACCGCTTAGAGAGGGCTGTAAAGCACTGTAAAGCGGTATATAAGTCTAAGTGCTATTGCTATAAAACACTGTGGAGCGGTATATAAATCTATATGCTAGTGGTATTGCTATTAAAAACCAGTGCCCTGGACTGGGCTTGTTTCTATATCAAAGCTGTGGTGTTGCATCTGTGGCTTTCATTAGGAATCTGTCTGGAAGTGATGGGTTTGGTTAACTGCTTCTCCCCAATATTTATCTACCAGTCCTGCATCTTGCAGACTACACCTTATCATGTCATAATTTTTCTCTCTGTATATGGGCCACTATGAATTCATGTACTATCCAGGTGTGGGTTCCACTTACCTTCCCTACTGGTTTGCATCGCGACGGAAGTTCACGGAAATCACCCTCTGCGCATGTGCAGAAGCCTTTGCGCATGCACAGAGGGTTCTTCGCCAGCCGCAGCAACCGGAGGACCGGTTCGGGGGCGTGGACAGCTGGCCATCGCTGTCGGTTCGGCGAGCGGGTGCAAATTTCCGCCACAGGTTCGGGCGAAACGGTCCGAACTGGCAGCAACCCACCACTGGTACTATCCTTTGCTCTTTCTGTGCATGTCGCCTGCTATATACTGATCCCCACTGCCTACGTAGTACTTGAGGTTTTCTCCCCAAAGTGGTCTTTTCCAAAGACAAATATTCTTTAAATTGCTCCAGAACTTGACTCTTCTGAATCAGTAATGAAATGTGAGTCTTGTAATATTACCTATAAATGTGAGGATATATTTGTTTCTACCTGATATTTTGACATTCATGGCCCCATAAATGTCATTGTATACAGTACCAACTCCAGTAGTTTCCTTATTTCTCTTTCTTTTCTCTCCACACTTACGGCTGAGTGCTTTTCTGACAGCAGTTTTGATTCCAGATTTGGAAGAAAGAAGGCAATTTTAATTGTTTTACTGAGCACCTCTCTTTTGCATACTGCTCAACGTAATCATACTGCATGTCTCCCAGATAATGTGACCTTTGGTCCTTTTGCCAAGTAAATAGAGCTTTATATTCATTTAATTCAATTAATCTCTCTTTGATGAAATAAAAAGTTAAGAAAAATCAAACTAGGTGCCATTTATTAGCTTACTTGCTTTGACCTTCATTGCCCTATCTTCTTTCTGGCTCTTTCTTACCCAAGCTATAGTAACAGAATAGCAGACTTGGAAGGGATTTTGGAGGTCTTCTAGTCCAATCCCCTGTTCAAGCAGGAAACTCTATACCATTTCAGACATTATCCATTTCAGAAATATAGAAATGTACTTTTCAGGTGAGTCATTCTCTTTGGAATTCAGTCTATCAAGTTGGTCCTGTAAATAAAAGTACAAAAAATAAATCAAGCATCATAAACCCAAGCAACACCTCAGCATTAAAACATCTAAGATGTAAGAACAAACACACACCAAGGCCATATTGAAACCACAGTTATAGTCCACATCTCTATATTCATCACACAAAATAGCAGAAAAGAAAACCACACAATTAAAACTCTGTCAACATGAGCAAGATTATAACACCATCAAAGATTAGACGCTTACAAGACATAAAACATTTGAAGAAATAGTGGTTAGGGCATCAGGAAAAAAATGCAAGGGATTTTCCTGGCAATTGCCAGGAGTCAGCCCTGACCTGAAGGTACAAACACATACACACAAAATTATTTGCAATATTGTTAATAATTTAATTTATGATCAGGTCACACTTTTTTGCTGTCTTAATTTTTTAAAACAGTAATAAACATGATTTAAGCACCCAAATGTGAATTTTTGGCGTATCAAATTTAGTTGGCCCCTTCAGCACTCAGTTAGGGAGAAAACTGCAGAAGGGCAATTTACGTTTATTTGCTGGCTCATGGTGGATGAGTTTTTTTTGAAGGCCCAAAAGTGAACAAAAGGTCAGAAATCAAACACTGTTCATTTATTTTTGGATGCAATTTTAGTGCCTGGATTGTGGCCATTGTAATTAAAGCATTTTCTAATAATATATTATTTAATTATTTTTCAGTATTTATAAACCCACTCCAATCCCAAAGACCCCTGAGCAATGTAAAAATAAATAAATAAAAAATAAATAAAAAGGAAAACAATGTAGAAATAAAATCTGATATGGAGCCCAAAATGGATGTTCTCAATCAATCCATTAAATCCAAAGGCTTACTGGAATAAAACATGTGTCATTAATTTTCAAAATGCCAGCAAAGTGGGGGCCGCATGTTTCTTTGGGGGCAAGAGAATATTCTGGAACTGGAGTTGCTAGACAGAAGGCTTGTTGTCTTGTCCATGACCCAATAAGTTTACAAAGTTGGTGGAGGAGGCGGGATAGGGAGGTTCAATAGGATTTTTCTGAATGAATGGACCAGACAGGTAGTTTCAATTCTGACCAGGCATAGCATTGATATATCCCAGTGCTGTGCTTCTGTCTGGCATATACAGGGTTATTCAAAAAGAATGAACTGATTTCATGACGCATTGCTTCAGTTCTCAAGCATCGTCATGTAATGAGTCAGTGACCATTTGAAAGAGGAGTTATCTAAGTGTTGTAGGCCACATGGAACACTTGTATGACAGGAAATAAAAGTTGATTGTGAGTAGAATACTTGTGATTTGGCTGGAGTTTTGTATTACTTTTCCTTAATAAAATATTGCGTCATGAAATTGGTTCATTCTTTTTGAATAACCCTGTATATTCCTAACTGCAATACAAGCAGACAAGAATAAAAATCACAAGATAACATTAAACAGATAGAGATATAAACATATAGATAGATGCAGAGATAAATCTTACAAACACTATAGAACTCCAGTTCTACTATAATTTAAATGTTAGTGGATACTACAGCTGAATAAAGTCCTGAAAAAAGTGTTTTAAGGCACCAGGCTAGAAACCAGGACACCATGGGTTCTAGTCCCAATTTAGGCACAAAGCCAGCTGCGTGACCTTGGGCCCATCTCTCTCTTTCAGCCTTAGCAAGGATGCAAGGTCAAATTACTTTTGGAAACTTGTCAAGACCAGACTTCAAATGCAATTCAAGATGAATCTGATTTTAAAAAGTTGGAGCTAGATGGGAGAAGTTTCTAAAACTTGAAGTAACAACTCTGACATATGGAAAAACTAATTGCCTAATCTAACAGAGCATATATTAACATATATTTCAATATAATCATGCTAAGAACTGGTTGTTGCTATACTGTAGCTGTTTAAATTGTACCCACAATTCAAACTGGTAATACTGAGAAGAACTGAGAAGAAAAACCATTCCACATAACTGAAAATGTATGACGAGGAAATATAAGACTGAAACCAACAAAATGCTGAATCATCAGCACCTAATGAATTCCAAGATGATAGTAAAATTTGATGATCAACAGTGTCAGATGACACAAACAAATCCAACGACATCAATACTGATGATTGATGGTTTGCCATCAGCAACTCATTCAGAACCTGAGCTGGTGCCAACTCTGAAATGATCTACATGAAACTCTGATTGAAATGAATTGACGAGATTATTTATTGGCAAATAAGGAAGAAATTGAGAGAGAATAAAACAATAATCTCAGACAAAAACCAAAGTGAAGACATTGGATCAAAACTGGAACAAAGCCTCCAATGCATCTTTTTTTAAGCAACATGACCAAGTAGTATACTTCTAAAAGTATTTTCACTGGCATGACTTCATTACTTGGAGAAAACAGAAAGCTCAATGTGGAACAATTTAAAGTTATAGAAAAAGTGCATGAGCCCTACATGGGGAAAAGTCTGGAACATTTCAAACAGTGGTGGGTTGCTGCCGGTTTGGACCGGTTCGCCCGTACCGGTGGCGGAAATTTGCACCCGCTCGCTGAACCGGCAGCAATGATCAACACTGATCTAGATTCAAAACTGTCAGCCCTCAAAAATAACAATTTCCAATAGAGCCAATGGCCTTTTGTTAGGGCCTTGGGGAATTAGAACTTTTTAAAAGACAATTTTCATGCATTCAGACTGAATTTCACCCATCGGTACAACCTGTTTCCTCAGATAAGTCTCTATGCTATTTTAAATCAGACAGAAATTCCATTATGATGTTGCTGCAAGGAGAATATTTTTTTTTATCCACTCTGTAAATCTTATTGACAATTGTTCACACTTAAGCTTTATTTTCCCCCTTCATTCACCAAGACAATACCTTGCTTTATGAATAATTCCACTGAATATGAGGGATACATGGAAAAGTTGTATCAAAGGTTTGGGCTTTGAAATGTTAATAATAACGCAACCTGCATACTTTGACTGTCTAATACCCTTAAAGCAGAGTGCAGAACCTGTGTCCTCCAGGATACTGCAGCACGGTCAACAGTGAAGGTTGCTGAGAGTTCACCAATATCTGGAAGGCCCAAACATCTCATCCCTACATCATTTCATCATTTTTAATTCTGCTTTGATACCTCGACTACTTTAATAAAGTTTGCTTCGGTTGATGCTAAAGTACAGATATCCCTTTGTAGCAATGTGACGGTCCAAGCCTGACAGATTTGAAATCACTGGATTGCTAAAATAGTTATTCCATTTAACTTTTTGCACATACACCAACATGTCTGATAGGAAGGCCACTGATTCCTTGCTCACTCTTCACTGGAAATCACACACACACACACACACACACACACACACACACACACACACACACACACACACACAATAATTCTTCTTGTGCGCCATGTGTTATTGCTCACTAGCAGGAAGAGAAACACCTGTCAAAGTCATCTAGCTTCCTGAGACACTTGTTTGTTTCTCACTGGAGCATCTAATATACGGTTGATCTCACTGGAGCATCTAATATACGGTTGATCTCACTGGAGCATCTAATATACGGTTGATCTCACTGGAGAATCTAATATACAGTTGATCTCACTGGAGCATCTAATATACGGTTGAACTAGGAGGCTCTGTAACTTTGCTAGTCTAGAGTGTTTTATCATAGTATATGGATATAGCTCCATCAGCTTTACGATCTGGGTTGTATTTATTTTTTCCTTCTTTACCTCCACTGTCCTCTTTTATCTTTCTTCTAATAAATCTTTACTTCTAATTGGATTTGTGGAATGAAATGGATTTTTTTACCTTTAAGAGGTCAATCCATCTATGTAACTAGATTGCTTGTTCATATAACAGTTTAAAGTGAGATGGGTGGAAGCAGGCTGGATTGATTTCACTTCCAGGCATCTTAACCATCTCATATTCTGGAAGAGAGGCTTCTAATCAGTGGTGAAATCCAATTTTTTTTTACTACCGGTTCTGTGGGCATGGCTTGGTGGGCGTGGTGTGGCTTGGTGGGCATGGCTTGGTGGGCGTGGCAGGGGAAGGATATTGCAAAATCTCCATTCCCACCCCACTCTGGGGCCAGCCAGAGGTGGTATTTGCCGGTTCTCCGAACTACTCAAAATTTCTGCTACCGGTTCTCCAGAACCTGTCAGAACCTGCTGGATTTCACCTCTGCTTCTAATGTCTGAGTTGGGTGACAGCAACGCTTCTGTGTGGCAAGGAGGGTAAAAGGCAGAGAGAAGAGAAACCCATCTTTAATTACAAGCTGTATGCCAAAAGCCATGGTAGTCAAAAATGTTGAGAGTGCCAGTCCAAATACATCTTCCTTACTTCTAGGTACCAAAGTACAGTAGTGTCATCTGAATGTCTTGAATTGTTGTTTCAGTTTCCTAGTTTGATTCCAACTTTCATCCGCTGTAATCCCACCATTTAAAAATCATATTCATTGCTTAAGTGAATACATTTGTTTTTGTCTCAGTTCTTTTCCTATTTTGAACCACCCTTTCCCCTCTAAATTCAGTTTTCGCAATACTTTTTCCTTCATTATAAGTGTTCAGAAGAATAATCAAGTGTTCTGGCATACCCATTAAGCCGCAGTATATTCCCCATTTCAGAATGTTCTACATAATATGTTACCTTAACACTCCCTGTAGTGAATTAAGTGAAGGCAAATCTCTTATTATATTATCTTCCCCTACTCATTACCCACCTTGGGTTACTTGACTTATCTGATGCCCCACTACATTTTATGAAACTTCTCACACTCACATTTTTGGTTCTGGGCGAATCGGTTGTTACATTATGTGATGCCCACCTCTGCCTTTGTCTTTCCATGCATATTGTACAACTAGTTCTAAACTCATTTAGATCTTTTTCCCACTTTCCCCTCACAATTCTCTTACCTCTTTCGTAGCTCCTCAGCTCTTCTTTTGCATACATTAGGCATACCGAGGGATTATGGGCAGGAAAACATTAATGTGCTATCATGCTATTCTTGAGTCAAGAGGAAAGGAGATTGACATAAACTGCACTGCCTCAGCACCAAAGCCAGGTAGCGTTGCTGCCCTCAGACAAGTCTGGGTTTTCAGCAATTGGTGAATTCTTAAATTTGTGGCATGGTTAAGTTCAGAAGTCATTTCCATAGTCATTTTTTTAATTCACTTAATCATGTTTATACAGGGCAGTCTAATAGACTTATATGAGTCTATTTAGTTTGTTATTATTGTAGCTCCTCTGTCTGAATTGAGCATCCTAGCTTCTGCACCACAGTCTGAGTGCATGATTTCTGATCTTAGCCCTTAGCACAGTGAGTTACTATGGCAATAACTAAAGAGTCTGTTATCAGTTGCAAACATACATCTTTCACTCTCTCACACAAATGCTAAGAATTCCCCAACAAAGTCCTTCTTTATGGCTGACTAATAACAAGTCAGGAAGAACCAAAGAGAAAATAATGCAGATCTGAATGCTTTATTTAGAACTTCCAAACAATAATAAAGCAAGGTAGAACTACAAAATATGAGCTCTTACATTTGCCCAGGGGTGAAATGCTACCGGTTCGGCCCGGTACGGGTGTACCGGTAGCGGCGCCTGCTGGTGGTTTGGAGAACCAGTAGCGACGGCAGCGCGAGGCTCCGCCCACCCACCCAGATGTCGCCATTTTCTTGTTTTTTACCCTCTGTGCATGCGCAAAGCGTTCTGCGCATGCGCAGAGGGTGAAAAAGCCCGTGGCCGAGCGGAGCGTGGGTGAAAAAGCAAGCGCTTCCGAACCGGTAGGGAAGGTAAGTAGATTTCACCGCTGCATTTGCCCCATTTAAACATTAAAACCCAAATGGGACATTAATAAGTTATAGATCTCGGTAGCCTGGCTAGCTCTATTGAACAACCAGAACCAGATAGGTGATAGAGGGAGAGGGCAAACACCATTTCACACGGCAGGTTTATAAACAAGCAAACAGAAGACCCAGCCATGCAAACCCAACTCCTAAATTAATAAACATCACTCAATTAATTCATTGTGCAAATCATACAATTTTAGTATAGAATTCAAAGAATACACTGGAGAATAGGAAATATAGGAAACTCCCTTCAGAACTTAACAGTCAGCCCAGGGGTTTAAGCATTAATTTTTATTATTTACATAGCCTTGATTTTCATAATTTACTGCCTACTTCTTTTGACAGTGCTATCAGTCTCTCAGGAGATTGATTACACTATGAAATGATTTCATATATCCTGCCATCTAGAGGTTGTTCAAATTACAGCCATTTGGAATAAAAATGGTGCTGCTGTTCTTGGACTGAAGACCAGCAAATACAGTTTTATATATTCTCCCACCAAAATTGGTACTGGTAATCTCCTTCCCTGCCCACAGCAAACTGACTTTTCTGGCAGTGGCCTTGATTTGCTGTGACCTAGTTCTGGGCAGTCTCTGTAGGAGAAGAAATGAGAACGCAGCAAAACTTCTCTGAAGAGCTTAGGGAAAAAAAAAACCTCACACACCTGATGATGCTGACTGTAGTTCTTTGTGGAAAATGCCAAGAGCAATTTTTTTCAGGGATGAATGGGTAGACAAGGAGAGAAGCAGAAATTCCAGGTAAGTCTTATATTTCTGGTTGCAAAATCAGTTTGAAAAAGTCCAGGATTGTGGCTTAGAGGCATAGTAACTTTTAGGCCAGTTTGCAAATCCTTCTTTGGCTCATTGAATGGATTTCCATAGGGCTTACTGCATACAATTATAATTTGGTTCAGTACACAATGAAGTGCGTATATCACCTAGGCTTGCAATTGGTGAACTTCAATAGTATGCATATGTATGCACGTGGTATTCATGCTGATTGAGGATGTTGGCAATACCCAAAGAATTCTCCTTGTAATTATCCTACCCATGTCCATTTTGGGTATCACTGCCCCCACCTCTTATGTAATAAAAAGTTTTAAAATATCTCCATCTTAGTTCACTTTTTCCTAAAACATCTTATTTAAGGTGTTTTCATTTCTGCTTTGACTATTACAAGTTTTCCATGGGTCATGCCTTTCACATTCCATGTTTTTGTCTTTGTGAATCAAGGAACTCCTATTTCAGTAGTTGCACTATGAGTGGCCAGATTTCTTTCAGCTTTAGTCCAGAGAAATCATCACGTCTACTCTTGAATGTCTGAAAGTTCTTCAGTAACTTGAGTAGTGCCTTTTTGACCTAAGTAGGGGGATCATCTGGTTCTCAGGCCTGCATGTTTTGTTGAACAACAATATAGAAATGATTTGCCATCACTTTCTTCTGGACTTGATGTTGGATTCTGACTGGCAGGGGGAGGGGTAAGGGTGAGCTTTCTGTATTTCAGCAAAAGCCCACCTACCCTCATCTTCACTACATTACTTTTAGGTTATCACTGTCTTCGTTGACATTACCAGTAAGACTCTAACAGATGTTTCTACTGATGTCACTCTCAAGTTGACATCATTGTCACTTGAAGTTGACAATGATGTCACTTGTTGTTGGTGCCCCAATACTGGAGGCTTTCAAGAAGAGAATGGACAACCATTTGTCTGAAATGGTATAGCGTCTCCTGCTCAAGCAGGGAGGTTGGATAGATGACCTCCAAAGTCCCTTCCAACTCTTCTATTCTATTCTATTCTATTCTATTCTATTCTATTCTATTCTATTCTATTCTATTCTATTCTATTCTATTCTATTCTATTCTATTCTATTCTATTCTATTCTATTCTACTCTACTCTACTCTACTCTACTCTACTCTACTCTCATTGAAACTACTGACATTTTCCACCACAGCAGGATACATTTTGAATTTCAAACTTTATTACAATCTTTGATCATGTCAAGTTAATAATGCCTTGGGAAGACCAGCATTGAAATGACTTTTATGCTGCATTTGAATTGCTATTTTTCATTGCTCTGAGGGGTCCTACCTATTTTGGGTAATGAAACAGCTGCAAAAAAACAAGCAAGCTCAGAGAGCACCAAGAACCCCTCATGTCAACCTTGAGCTACAAATATTCTCCTTTCTTAGTTTCATTGCTCCATATTGCAATTTTAATTTTTTAATTTTTTTTTATTTGTAAATCATCCAAAGCCTATTATTTATTTTTAAAATTTATTGGCCTCCCATCTTAACACAGGGTAACTCTGGGCAGCAATAAATTGTTGAAGAGTGACTAATTAAATTTAATAAACCAGATCAAGTATTTAATGAAGCTAATTATATTAATTACAGTTAATATGCAGACCAATGATACCTGTATGCTTTGTATCTGTAGTAAATTCTTTGTGTCACTCTTCATCATTCTTTAACATTTACTCATTTTTTTCTGCGCACTCCGACCTACTTCATCTTCTTTACTTTTTTGCCATTGTTCACTCAACCTTTAAAAATATTTTAGAGGGGAAAAGGGCCTTCTTTATACTAAATGGTCCTTTACCAATGTTTGAAGAGAAGCCAATTAGTAGCTTGAAATGGCTATGTGAAGAAAATGCTGTTGAACTGAGTGGATATCATCAGTCATTGTACTGTCATCATTCCTGGTACTGCCTGAGCTAATTTTGATCAGCTTTCATATGCCTAATTTTAGAGGAAAAGCTGGTTATCATTAGACATGTGTTCCATCTCACAACAAAAGTAAGGAATCAGATGTGCACAAACATTCATCAAAGATTCCAAGAATGACTGATTTACTGTTTAGTTTATTGGACTGATCAATTTTAAAGCAGAGCTGAGATATTAGATTTGACCAAAGAATAAGAACCAGGTCTCTGTGTAATCTGCAGATGGAGGATTCCAGTCTTTGTCATAGATTGCTTTCTTAAATGGGTACTAAACCAATTATCTGAAGTACAAACCATCCAGCATGATGTTTGGTGGTCAGGGTGGTGGCTGAATTATACTTATGGACTAGAGATTGTCCACCCCTATTTTGAACTTACTCTCACTCCAACTTTTGCAATAAGTAGGGTTCAAGCTTAAATAGGGCTACTTTTCCCCAACCATCTTATGAGGATGTATGAAGCTGCCATCTGCAGATTATACTATGATGGCAACCATTTTTCCTAAATGAGGGTCACCCAAAATAGACAAGAATAGACAATATGAACACAGGATTCCATGGGCAATTAAAAAAAATGGTACAGTGAAAAAATATCTGTTAACGTACTGGAAATGTTAACAAAGTCACACAATCAATTCCTATGCAAATTATAAGGTGATATCACCTATTCTTTTATTTGTTCAGTTAGTTCCAAAGGTGGATCCTTCAAAGGGAAGGAAGAAAATCTACAAAGAATCAAATGTCCTGAGTTTCCTGACATCACTTACAAAGGAGGTAACTAAAACAACAGCATCCAGAATGCTGGAGATGAACATTTTTCTCTGAGGGCGTAAGCTCCATAACAGGTTTGGAGAGCAGAGAGTGAAAACAGCAGATTGCTTCTGCAACAACTCAATCAGGGAAAGTCAGTTGGGCAATCTCTAAACACTTTCCTTCAGCAGCCCCCTCAATTGCCTTATAAAACACAGTGCAATTAATTTTGCATTATTTCACCACTGCATGGAAGCTTAGCGTATTATACATATTTTGTATATTATGCTTGTTTGACTCTAGTTTACTGTAGTGTTACTATCATTATCAGCCACTAGACCTGAACATGCTACCAGATATGAACTCAGCTGTCAACTCTGAAGTGAACCTGGCTGAAGCCATCTTGTCAGTGGTGAAATCCATTTTTTTTACTACCGGTTCTGTGGGCGTGGCTTGGTGGGCGTGGCTTGGTGAGTGTGGCAGGGGAAGGATATTGCAAATTCTCCATTCTCACCCCATTCCAGGGGAAGGATAATGCAAAATCCCCATTCCCTCCCCACTCCTGGGGAAGGATATTGCAAAATCTCCATTCCCACCCCACTCTGGGGCCAGCCAGAGGTGGTATTTGCTGGTTCTCCGAACTAGTCAAAATTTCCGCTACCGGTTCTCCGAACTACTCAAAATTTCCGTTACCGGTTCTTCAGAACCTGTCAGAACCTGCTGGATTTCACCCCTGCATCTTGTGCTGCCTCATTGTTGCCATGAAGCCTGAGAAGGGGAAGGGAGGGGGAAGTAGATAGCCCGACTAACGGTCAAAACAATTTTTTTTCCTGTGGGAACCAAGGTCATTGTAACAGGTGGCTGCTGAAGGAGGAGAGGAGTGATCAAGCAGCCTGCCAGCTATATTCATTGGTCAATGTGACCGGTGACATTTGAGAGGGGGAACGTTTGCTCTTTTACTTAGGTGAAAACTGCGGGGTACCTTTAGAGTTGGTTTTCACCGGTGGTGCTGATATGATGTATCCAATAAACATGTTCTTTGAGGAATCTACCTGCCTCGGAGTTCTGCTTTCAATGGGTGCATTACTCGGAACGCTGACATTCGGCATTAAGAAAATCATCATTATATGTCTATTGGCTTTAATCATAAAAAGTTTAATGTGATTCCCCTCTGCTTGTGCTCTTGAAATGAATCAGTTACAGTACAAAGATGCCTACTTGAAAGTAACACTTGTGGGGTTAATTGCCATTAGTCCCATGGAAGCCTTAGATATTTAATCATAAAGCTTATGATTGTGCAAGGATAAGTTAAAATATAAAAAGGCAAATTAGAAATTAATTCTAATGAATATGTGATCTGAACGTGATCCTCTGCACTCCAGAAAGAAGATAGTTGCTTTGAGCAACATATAAATTTAATAAATAAATAAATAAGGTATCATATACACACGAAGTGCTAGGCGGACTACATAAGAATATTCATAGAGAAAACAATGTAAATACTATATCCAGGAAGAACTACTATTACTACAGATAACAGGATTTACATTTAAATATATTTTACAGAATTTCAGATTGTGTTTCTCATTAACATGGCATACAGAACATTGTGCTACTATATGCAAAGCACATAGCAAAAGGACAATGTTCCAATAGCTTGGTCATGGCCAACATCTTGATATTGTTCACATGCACACCCCACTCACCCACATAGACACTCTTGCTCTGGAGTATTCAGAACCAGAAAAAATATATATACTGTAAAAGCTGTGAATTAGTTCATTTCAAAGTCTTTGATATAAATGGCACACAGGAAGACTTTTTAAAGCCAGCTCTGCTTTGAATCATAGAAATGTTCCATTTATTCAGCACATCCAGAAATGCCATTTCCTTCCAAGTGTCTGTATGCCTCCTTGGTACTTTTCTGGTTTAAGACAAAATATATGTAGCGCTTGGGGAAGAATTAGTTTGTTGGAAGACAAAGCCAACTTTTAAAGATCTGTATGAGCTAATATTGAAAAGCTTTCGATGAAATGCAGCAGAGGGATAAGAAATCCAACAGAATGGACTGTATTTCTAGTGTGATGGATTTACTAGAGAACAAATGGCCTTGTAAGTTGAATAAATCACTAATAGTTACCTAATGTACTTGTCCAAAAGGATATGTTCAAGGATTATAGGCCTTTTTTAATTAGCAGAGGAAGCAGTAAAATGTTTAGTTTTGGTCATTGCGTACATTTGTATTATTGTCACATAAAGCAACCCTATATTCTAATTACAGCAGAGGTTGGGGTCATATGCCAGCAGAGAGAAGGCTGTATAGGAAAACACACAAAATAAATCAAATCAGGGCATACAAATGGCAGAATTCTCTCATTCGTGGAAATGCCACATAACCCACAAATTCCATTCTTTTCTTGCTGTAGAAGTGAAGGGCTATGCATCTTGGCAATAAAAAAAAAATTCAGAACCCATAGCATACAATTTGTTCTTGTTTTACCTGAGAGATATGAATGAGTCATGAGTTTTAGCTTGACATTCTGACATCAGAGAGACCCTTCAAGGACACCTAGAACACCTAATACATATTCTGCTGAGGAAGGGACATATGGAGATATAATACAGCTGACAATACGAATCCTATTTTTAGTTTTTGCTGTTCATGGCATGGTAAATATAGACAGAACATCAAACAGCATTTTTAATCGACCTGAACATCAACACAGCATCTCACAAGCAGTACTTATCTGTAATGGGGCAAACAATAATATAATGAGCAGAACTCTCCCCTTATCATTAAGTCATGGAGATAATAATAATCTTCTGATATTTGTCTGAATTTGGTCTACGTGGGGTAACGGGATGCCTTTACAGAAAAAAATCTGTACAATACTATTAACTGCATGCATTCATTGATAAGAAACCAGGTTAAAAAAATGAGGTGTATAAAACTTTCATCAAAAGGTACTCGGAGACAATTGCTTCAGAATACAAAATTGTAACTATGTTCTCACAGAATTGATCCATATCTGAACAAAGGTCAGCACATATGAAATATTCAACATGGATGTAAACAAGAAACATTGTACACGATTGGTTGGTCTAAGAATACAAATACGTTTATTTAATGGAATATATTTATGTTCATAAAGATATTTTTTCTGTTATAGACGAGTTTCTCCTGCCCATCAAAGAGAATGCCTTCTGGAAGATGGTGTTATATACTCTTTATGGTATTCCAATATTCACGATTCTTTATTTTTTAAAAAACCATTAGATATAAGTATTTTTTTGGATTTTGAATCCATGGATTTCTTTTTTAAAAAACCAAGCAATTTACTCCTAAAAATATTTTAGTCCCACATATACAAAAAATGTATCTTCAGTGTGTTTTTTATTACATTGTGACTTTGCAAAAGCCATCGTTCCAAGCTAAACCCTATCTGTGCCCTCAAAGATCACTATTATGAAACCACAACTTGATTAAAAACTCTGATAGAAATTATACTAACTGAATTTTGATTTTTAAAGCATTTTGAAAAATCTTATGCTCTTCCAACATTGTCCATAAACCCATCACTTTGCCAGACTCAATCCATTCATGAAAAGACATAATTATCTTTTGCTACATTCCTTTTCTTTGCAACTTCTCCCCTCTTTAATTGGCCACAGAATCTATTTTTTTATTTTTATTTTTACATTGTGGGTGTTTCTGTACCACACTGTTTTCACTCTCCATTTAAGCAATAACCAGTTTGAAGCCAACCTGACATTGTCTTCATTTCTGTCAGTTTTCAGGACACTAAAAATTGAGAGGAAACCTTGTGAGTCAATTATTTGGCTCTGACCAGTAGGGGAGATAGGAAATGTAACTCAGTTAGTGTTCTTCTCCAAGCTCTGGAAATAATGAAATCTCCCCCCACATGCTCCGCGCAAAAGAGAAATGAAAGAATTTGCTAGCATTTTGCTACCCCCCCCCCCAACACAGGCATTACAACAACAACAAAAAGCAGCTTGGTATCTCTTGCTATGTCTTTTCTACCAATCAATCAAACAAACATTAGGAGCACTAACAATAGGAGTTTTCTCTGGTATTTCTTTACTGAAACATCTCCAGTGAGATTATTTACAACACATATAGGCAGGTTGAGTAAATAATACAAGATCATAAGCATGCTTAATCAACCTGTTACAGTAATAATCCACTGTTACAGTAATCCACTACTACACCAATGTTTGTCAATCTCAGCAACTTTAAGATGTGTGGACTTCAAGCATGGTTAGTTGGGAAATTCTGGAAGATGAAGTCCACACATCTTAAGGTTGCTGAGGTTGAGAAATGTACTATGCAATGTCATTTCTCAAATAAAATGTTCAGGGGTGGGATGGGCAGACAAAACAGACCTCTCTTCCTGAGGTAATAGGTCAGGGGAATAATTGCATCAATTAACAAACATTCAAAGCAGCCCAAATGAATTCTGGCTATATACCGGTAGCAATAGTATTTACATGTATATACCACCTCATAGCATTTTACAGCATTCTCTGGATAGTTTACAATGTAGAAGGATTATTTGATTTTGCCCCCCCCCAAAAAAAATCTGGGTCATCATTTTACCGACCTCAGAAGGATGTAAGGCAGAGGACTTCCGGTTGACATCGCGGCAAGAACGATGCCGGGCTCCGTGAAATGCAGCCGGCAGCTGCTTGCTGGGAGACCCTATGGGGTTAAGCCACCCTGGAGGAGTGGTGAAGAAAAGAGAGGTGCTTCGTCGATCGCGAGGAATTCGCAATTTTCTCGCTGATCCAAAGAAAGCTCTCCTGAACAGCAGCAGGGACGATGGCCATTTTTGGTCAGTCACAAGCTGGGACAACCGGGACACTAAGATCTTGTGCTGGAGCGGTGTGTGGATAGAGCAGTGAAACTGGGTGAGAAAATTTCCAACTTCTACCTTAGAGATTTAACCTAAGTTAAAAGCTTCAAAAAATGAGCCCCAAACATTAAAAAAGTGGCAAGATGGAGAAAGATTACAAACTAAAACTAAAGAGGAAGATTAAAGATTAGACTGAGAAGCAAAAGAAAAACCTAAAGGATGATTTAAAATATAGAAAGCTTGGAAAAGCCGAATAACATTGTGAAGAGTGACTATTGGAAGATATTGCTTTTCTAAATCGGATCTCTAACCCCACCCCCACCGGATGACAATCAGCTGTTTTTTTACTTTTACACTTTGTTGAATGTTGGAATAGGGAGCAGGGGAGCCATCTGTTGGAGGAAGAAGATTACTGCAACATACAGAATTTAAAGGATTGTGATGAGAGAAAGTAAACAACACCTGGAAGCTACTTGACCTTGGCTTTATCTTAACAGGCAATTTGGATGCTGGGAAATATCTATTGAGCTTTTTGAAGATTTATAAAGCAAAGCAGAAACACTAAACATTAAAACTTTATTGGAACTGCATACTGAAAAGCGGATTTAAAAGATTTGAAGAAATCCGGTGGGCTAAGTTGGACTTGGACCATCAACATCACGTGACAGATCATTTTATAAAGCAAAAGAAGAAAAATAACAGAAGAAGGAAAGATAGATAAGACTTTAAAATTTGGATAATTTGGAAGGTGGAAATTGGAAAATATAAAGACTGAAAAACACAATTTATAGCATTTAAAGAGTAGAAAGTTAGGGGACTTGGAGGAATAATCTTGGGATTGACCAAACTTTATTAAGAATTGACTTTTTCTGGAGTCTTTAGATATTGGGATTTCAGAGGTATATTAACTTGTTACAAAATGACTCAGCAGGAGATAATAAAGTTTTATGAAGAAATGTTACAAATAATGACAAAGAATTATAAGAAGTTGATTGGAATATTTAAAGATAAAGACGTGAAAGTAGAGGACTCTCACAAGGAGATGATGGGACTGTCCAAACATAAAGAAATGAGTGTAGAAGATCCTCAACAAATGGTAGGAAAAGATGAACAAAATATTCAGAAGATAGATGAGAAATCAGAAGGAGTGGTGGAAGAGACAAACCAAAATAAGCTACAGGAAAACAAAAATAATGAAAAGATAATAAAAATAAAGATTAAGAATCCAATAGTTAACTCCTTAAGAGCTTAAATAGCACAGAGAAAAAAAAGGTAGCCTTCCCCAAAACAATGAAAAGGTTATGGATGGGCATCCAAACGATGCAGCAGAAGGAGATAAGGGGTAAGGCAGAGGGAACATTCAGATTATATAAAAATGTTAGAAAGAAATATAGGATACCAAGAGAGAAATATAAAAAGAATTACCAAAAAGTCAATAAATGATGAAATTCAAAAAAGGCTGAGAGATGACGGATAGAGATACAATATTTTGTAATACTGGGATGATATTAAAAATTAGTAGAAACAAATAGAAATATAATTTGGGAAAATAGTAACACATATATAGATATATAATAGAATTTACTATACTCATAAACGTACTAAGGTTAGGAGGTAGAAGATTGTGATTAGGCATATTTAAATGTATTATTATGATTATTAATGAGCAAAATATATTGGAATTTATATCTCTAAGGATTACAAATTCAGGGGATTTAGAGACATAACCCTGGGACCAATTTTTTATTAATAAATGGTTTTATTGGTGTCTACAGAAAACTGAGATATTGGGAATTTGTTGGAATTTGAGTAATATTTAAAATATTAAAATATTGGTGATCTAATAGGGGTCAATAAATACATTGTAAGACATGTAATTGATGTTTAAATATATCTTTGGAGAAAGCAATAAAGAATTGTTAAGAGAGAATAGTACTGTTTAAAGATAAAGAAGTGAATATGGAAGAACCCCAATAAGTGGGGGGGGGAGAATATAAATTGGGAAAATAGTATTATACATATTGATATATAAAAGAATATTTTATAATTATAATGAGTTTATTAAGGTTAGAAGTTGGAAGACAAAAACTATGTATATGTAATTGTATTATTATTGTTAGCACTGTGTAAAAATGTATAGACCCAGTCATTACACTGTCCACAAAATATGTTTGTTGTTAAAGGAAAACTGCAAATAAAACATATACAAAAGAAACCCTTTAGATACAGGTCATAATTCCCCTTTTTCAGAAAGCTCAAAACTTTGAATGGTCATAGGTCAAGGACTACCTATATTAGTGTGTGGTGATAACATGGAATAATATGGACTCAAAAGAAGAAGAAGAAGAAGAAGAAGAAGAAGAAGAAGAAGAAGAAGAAGAAGAAGAAGAAGAAGAAGAAGAAGAAGAAGAAGAAGAAGAAGAAGAAGAAGAAGAAGAAGAAGAAGAAGAAGAAGAAGAAGAAGAAGAAGAAGAAGAAGAAGAAGGATGGAAGGCTGAGTCATCCCTGAGCCTCAGGATTGAACTCCAGGCTGAGGGCAGAGTTAGCCTGCAATACTGACTTTAACCACTGTGCCACTAGGGCTCTCTATATGCTAAATCAATTTACCGTATTTTTCGGAGTATAAGATGCTCCGGACTATAAGACGCACTTACCTGTTTTGGGGAGGAAAACAAGATATACCCTAGGGTATGGATATGGGAAATAATATGAAATTTTACCAGTTTGGAACTGTTTTAAGTTTTTTTCTTTGCATAGATTGGTATTGTAATCAGAATCAGTAAGTTATTCAGCACGCAATCTGTTAGATGTAAAGCTTTTTTCCCCTCTCTTTATTTTCCTTCAGGTAACATTTTAATTAAGTTAGTGAAATGCTTTTTAAATTCCAGCTAATTGTTGATTCTAGACAGAAATTTTACAACAAAAGGACACAAAGAAAAAAATAAGACTCATAAAACACTCACAATAATTCTGCCTCTGCCTCCCAGCACAGCGAACAGTCTGCTTTAGTTTCATTTTCAGCACAGCTTGAGTAGCACAAGAGGAAAAAAAAATCTGCCTCCCAGCAATTTGCCTGCTTGCAGGAGGCCCTGCAAGGCAATAGGCAGCAGCCTGAAAGAGCTGAGGGTCGGGAGGCCGATCCAACAGACAATCAACTGCTTGTGCTAATTAGGCTGTGCTGAAGCTGAAATAGGCTGTTTGCAGTTTGCTGCTTGCTGCAAGGAGGTAAATTGCTGGGAGGCAGAGGCCAAGGGGTGGGGGCCGGTGGATGGGCAGGGCTATATTCGGTGTATAAGGCGCACCCAAATTTTCACCCTCTTTTAGGGGGGGAAAAAGTGTGTCTTATACTCAAAAAAATACGGTAATTAAATTGCAGGGTAGTGTATATTTGACTGTTTCAGAACAGAAATTTAAACCCTTGCTATGAAATGGGATCTGTGGATCCCTCAGTCCACCGTTCCCTTTGAAGGATCAGTGAACGGAATGCTACATTGGCTAAAGTTCAAGAATAATGAGGCAAAATCGACATGGTAGATTATATATGGAAAGACTGGGATTCAAAAATAATTTGGAAACAAATTAGCTCAACTGCTCAGCAGGATAGAATAAGGAAAAACCAAAGACCAAGAGCTGATACTGAAGCAAGTTATAGGCCAGTATGGGGTGGTGTTTGCTTTATACCAAATGAATTATGGACACTGTTTTAAAATAAAATAAAAATGTAAAGAAAAGCAAATTGAAAACCTCCTGTACTGATTTTATTCATCTTGGTTTGTTTCATCATGTAACATCACATTGTGCTTAAAACAACAAAGACAATGGACACTTAATGAAACACTATGAAACTAACTATCTCCATGATACTCTATTCTGGTGCAAGCTCAGCTTTATTTTATTCCAGGGGACAGCAGAGAAAAACATCACTGATTCTTCGAGTATCAGAGGAAATTGGTTCAGTATACAACACATATTGTTCATTTAGAAAACACCATGGTATGCAGTAGAAGTATCTCCTAGGCTAGAAGCTTTAATCAAATATGAGAATATAATATTTTGTAATAGATTAAAATTAACTAACCTGAACATTATTGTATGACTACAGAAATCTGGAAGCCCACTAGATCACATTAATAAGATTTCAGCCATCTCAAGGTCATTTTTGTAGTCTAAGTCTTGCTTGCTAATGGGAATTACCTGGAAACCAAATGTCAGACCTCACTTGTTACAAATTTCAATCCTTCTGTAAAACACAGAGTAAAATAGTTTATAGCTAAATCTCTCTCTCTCTCTTTTTTTAAGGTAAGAGGCCTAGCTTCTTTTAATCCAAAGTTTCATAGCTCTCTATAATTCAATTCCCACATATATTTATAACGTTCAGAAGAAAATTAAATTTATCATTTAATTTTTCCATAAAAACAACACCCTAAAATAACATTTAAAATAGACAGTTTCTCCTATTGTGTTGTTGATGTATTGGTTTAGAGTCTTTCTCTTCCCTAAACTCTTACTGTTATAATAGGTTATTGATTCTTTCTTCAAGAAGTTCAGCATTCCTGGGATACAAAATTAATTGAAAACCCAGCCATGTTGTGTATGTTTAATTACATATTGCAAATCTTGTTAGATCTTTTTGATATTAAGCTTGCATTCCTGTCCATTTTTCTAATCCCTCTCAGGGACAATTTTATTTCAAGCTCTTAAATAACAAGCATCGTGTTTGCTGATGTTTGTTCTTCAACTAAGTCCTGTGTTTCCTAGGAGAGCAATTTGATTAAATATGTTGTGCATTCTCCACACTTCTGAAACTGGCTGCCAAGTCCATCAGCTGCTACTGGGAGAAACATATGTTGCCCAAGGTTGACATATTCTTCTTTATATGTCCCTTTTAGAGTATAGCATGTCCTCTATTTACATTAGGTGGTCTCTTTGATGTAATGAAAGTCACAAGAGAAATGAAATAAGCAGAATTTGGGGAGCTTTTAATTCCTTTCACAGACTTCATTGTGCTGCTTGTTTGACTCATTAGATTAATGTTTTGGGAAGAAAAAGGCAAAACAACAGATTCAGTAAAAGGTTCCCCCAAAATTGTTTTGCTTTCCAGATTACTGAAAATTGTTCTTGCAGGCTAGATATTCTCAATTCTGTCTGTGCGACAGACAACAAAGCAGCTTACTCAGCAGATGTGACACATTGGTTTTAGCTAAAGGAGAGAATTTTGCAGTTGTGCCATCAGTAGTGCCTACGGAGAATATCATTTCAAATATTCATAATCTTCTTAATGATGCTGCTGAAAAAATTAGACACAAGATGCTCAGAAATTTAAAGAGGTCTTAGCCCCCTGCCAGTAATTTGACAACGGGAGAAATTGTCTTAATGTGCCTTAAAGAACTGTAATGCAGAAGAGAATATTCTGATAGCACATAAGGGAAATGCTACAGTGGTTATGAACACAAAAAGACTATCACATCAAGACCCAGGACTTCTTACACTGGTTTATATTTTATTTATTTATTTATTTATTTATTTGTTTGACAAACATGTACAAGATAGCAGGTATAGGTATAAACATAATCATAATTAAAGTGAATACAGAGATATGAGGACAATAGGACAGTAGGACAGGGACGATAGGCACGCTGGTGCGCTTATGCACGCCCCTTACAGACCTCTTAGGAATGGGGTGAGGTCGACAGTAGACAGTCTAAGGTTAAAGTTTTTTGGGTTTGGGGAAGAA